>CM043123.1:6777786-7206486 GCA_023701765.1 Hylyphantes graminicola
AATAACTTTATTAATATCAATAAGAAACTATAAATAAAATACAAAAACAAATCATATTAAGCTGCTTAGGGGGACATTCCCGTTCAAGCAGCCTAGAAATTTAAAGTAAGTAAAAAAGTTTAACAAATTACAAATAATAATAAAAACAAAATAAATTACAACATCAAAGTATTTGGCAAGAGACTGTTTTTTTTAAGTTACTTATGCTTCGTGTATACAAAATTAAAAATATAAGTCTATGTCGTCAATAAGTATAATAAATTTAAAGAGAGAGCGCTTAAAAGTTGAGTATTTGTCAATATTTTGAATAGAGATTGGTAAACTATTAAAGAATTTAGGAGCTAAGTAATAAAAATGTTTTCTAAAGATTTCTTTATTAAATTTAGGAATGATGTAAATTTCTCGGGGTCTTCTTGGAGAAACTATATCCTTAAATTCACAAATATCTCTATTGCGACGTGAAAGTCGTTATACCTGAAAGGTAGAAGATTAATATTTCTAAAATTAAAAGGTGAATTACATTAAGGTAGGCGAATACCCAAAATTTCCAAAAATTCTAAAATTTTTACTATTGCTTTAATCTTTTCCAAATTTGGCATAGTGATTTCAAATATAATGAATAATACTATTTAGGCTTTTGTTTTTATTTAAGTATAATTTATTTATTTTAAACAGTGTTTTTCTACTAAAAAAGAGGTTTACGCCAACAAGTCTACCACATTGAATTTTCATCCTATGAACATTTATTATGTGTTAAATTCTTCGTTTTGAACTGATACATGCAATGACCCTCTAGAGTTACATACAAATTACAAGAAAAAAAGTTATTAAGAAAAATGTTATAAATTAACCACAAAAAAAGGATTTTTTTCGATTAACTTACACTTGGACATTTTTTTAAAAAAAACTTGTATACTTACACCAGATGTTAGAGGTTCATGGCACAGACATATATTGAAATAGCATCTGCGAAAAATTTCAGGTAAATTAATGTAAAACTTTTTAAGCTAGAAGTGTTGGCGTAACCCCCTTTTTTAAGTTGAAAAACACCGTTTAAAATAAATCAATTATATTTAAATAAAAAAAATTGCCCCAAAAGCATTGTTTATTATATTTGAAATCACTATGCCAAATTTGGAAAAGATTAAAGTAATAGTAAAAATTTTAGAATTTTGGGTATTCGCCTACCTTAAGAATTTAAAATTTTAAAACATTTATTTTGAATTGAAAACAAAGGATTTAGATTCGACTTATCCACCCCATATTAAACGTCATAGTTTAATATAGAGTGAAACCAAGAATAATATAACGTTATTAAGAAATTTTTATCAACTTTATTTTTAAGGTGATAGAATTTTACTAATATAAAACGCAGTTTATAACTTATTTCATTGACATGACTTTTCCACTTTAAATTAGAATCGATGTGCAATCCCAAGTATTTAGTACATGATACACTCTTAAAACAAAAGAGTGAAATCCACTCCAGTTGGAGAAGTGCATTTTCGACACCCTAAAGCATGCATATTTACTCAGACTGAGTTAAAATCACTCGTTTGGAGTGATCCTGTCGGAGGTTTAACACACAAAGGATCCACTCCAAAAGGAGAAGTGCATTTTCCAGTCTGGAGGAGTGAAATCCACTCAGACCGAGTTAAATTAGGAGTGTTTGTTTTAAGAGTGTACAGATTCTAAGATATAACAGTTACAACTCAAGCCATTGGTAATATTAGATTTACATGAAGAAGAGGAATTTGATGTTAAAATCGAACCAAGTACTTATTAAGCTAAATAAACGTAAGTTTTTATTAAAAACATATTTTCTCTATAGTAACTAAAGTAAATTAATTAAAATACTGGTTTATTAAATTTCATATAAACGTATTTCTTAACTACTTAGGTTAGTTTGAATATCATCGCACTGGAGTTACACAAGGGCTATTTGGAGACGAGCTTTGCAATCATAACTAAACAAAAGAATATATGGCTGCTATTTCTTTAAGAAAGGAACTAGAAAGAGCAGAAAATGTGAAATTTTCATAAGTTGTTCATTTTATATATATTTCATGGGAAAATTCGTTCAATAATTTTCTGTGACATTTAATGAAGGTTTGTTAATTGCATGTACAGCGTGTTTCACAAAGCTCTAGAAATGTGCAACAATGAGACAATATGGGTATATCGGCAAAGAGATGTTCACCTTCGAAGGCACTTATAGGCGTTTTTCCTTAAGGGGGAATGGGCGTGCAGGACCGGGGGCCTTCAAACTCAAGTGCCTCAATGTTAATCCAATCGGAAAAAATTATTTTCTTTGCCACATTTCTCCGGCTGTATTGAATATTTTTACAAGCGGATTTTTTTATGTGATAAATGTAACTGACTTACAGGTCTCTATCTTCCCACTTTTTGAAATTGCTTCGAATATTTTGTGTAAAATAATTTATTGAATATTAAAAAAATATTCGTACTAATTTCAAAAAGTGGGAAGATAGAGACCTGTAAGTCAGATACATTTATCACATTTTCATTGGCAAAGAAAATAATTTTTTCCCATTGGATTAACATTGAGGCACTTGAGTTTGGAGACCCCGGGTCCTGCACGCCCATTCCCCCTTAAGGAGGGGATGGGTGTTTGGGTCAAAAATTTCGATTTTCAACTTTTCTTTTATTTTTAATATGCATATCTATAACTCTAATTTAAGACCAAGATTATTGATTTCTATTGAGTGATTTTTTATAAGCCTTTTTCATAAATCTGTGTATCAGTTCTAACTTATACCTTACTTTTCTTTTGCGCTTCCTGAAATAGTATAAGATGTCTCAACAGTTAGGAACATTTTTCTTAGGAACTATAAAAGAAATCAACGCGATTTATTTTATTATTTATTCCCCATTAATAGCTCTTTGATTTAAACAGGGGAATTTTAAATATATCTGCTAAAAATATATATAACTTTCAATCAGATTTTTTTTAGATTTTTTAAATACATATTTTAAAAAATCACTGTAAAAGTATTTTTATGCTGTAAAATATCCTTAGTTTAAGTCAAAGACATATGTAAGAACCAAACGATAAAAAAAATAATGATATATCATAAAGTTCCTGAGAAAAAGGCTCCCAAAGTTAGTTAACATTGTAAATAAATTAACATAGGAGAAAAAGAATTTCGAGTAAACATTCTTTGTCAGGTTATCAAAATTTAAGTGTTTGAAGTCTCGGCTCATGAGAGATGTAACTCCACTCCTACCATCTGTGACGTAGAACAGCATTTCGGATTTACACTTGCGACTGTTTTTCGAGTGTACTTATCGAGTAATGCATCGCTATCAGATATGTAATCAAAGTGTTGTGGCCACAGTGGTGAAAAAGCGGAGAAAATATCTTTGTCAAAATACTTAGTGTTGCTGCTGGCTCTGTAAAACGTTGGTGAAACGTAACTCTGTAAACGCTGTAGAAGCTGGCATAAAGTGCTGTTTATAAGTAGTATTTACGGATAAACTTTTTCTGTGACGTTACACCGCAAAATCGAAGTATGCTTATAATATCGATGCAGTCATATATTGAAAGTAGAGAAAGTAATATAAACGTAGTTTTTTTTTTTATATTTTACTTTTATATGTTGGTTTGCCTGAGCAATTATGTCTTGAACTGTAGGTTGAATTGCAGAAAGCATAAAAGTTAATTCTGCAAAATAACAACTGGAAAAAACTTTGACCCTTATCGTAACTTTTACATTGCTTTTACTATGTTTCGTAGTTAATAAATATCAAGTCAGAATATATCTCTAAACCTGCCATAAATAATTAAGTGATTTAATTAATCTAAAGTGAATAACAAAATTAAGTTTAACTTTGGTAACAATAAAATTTATTCTCACATTAAAATTGATGTTATAACTTAATAGTTTTATTAAAAAATTAATCAGAATTATAATGATACTTAAAACCGTATTGCAATTCTTATAACAAATTTGGATGAGAACATTATGATCTTCTTAACACGTTAAATAAATAAAACCTTTAATGAATTCGACTTATTTTATAAACAAAATAAATTCTAAAAATATGTACTTTATTTTGCGCAACATTACAGAGCCCTCACGTTTTACAACCGGTGAAAAATTTGCCTTCATCATAAGTAGGCATTACCTTATAAACAACGTAACTCTTGAATAAGTAATTTGCTACTTATTTAGCTTTATAGGTGCATTTCAATAAGATACGTGATGTACTTATCTTAAATACTAAACTCAATAGGCCAATATATTATTTTTAAATACAAAGTGTAATGTATCAATAGGTTATATAAAATATAAATAAGCTTGTGTAATAAACCAGGTTTTTTACTTTGTAGCTTCTTTAAATCTGTTTTATGCTGCTTTCCTTAACAAGTGAATGGTTTTTGTTTTGATCGTTTAGAGACAAAAAAAACTTTTTAATTAGTTGCAAATATTAAAAAATATTTATAAAATAATGAATGGTTGTTATTGATCTTTCGTGGTCAAGGAAATTTAATTCAAGTAATTTTTAAAATAAAACGTGTTACGATAGTTTTGATATTTCAAACATGTATAACCTTGAGAAATTAAGAATTTAAATTGCATGCACTTTTGCAACAAATGAATTATTTTTAATTAAAAACTACTGATTTCTTTATTAAAAAGCTACAAGTTGTCTTTTTTCTGCAATATCTTTATTTTTATTATGCTTGAGTCATCATTAAGGATTTTTTTAAACAATATTTTCCTTTTTTTTATTGATCTTAAATATTATTTTAGAATATTGTATATTCTAAAATTTTCACTAATAAAACTCATATATTTTTTTAAAAATTGTTACTTATAAAAACGGTTGACATTTTGTATTATTGGCTTGAAATACTTTACAACAAATAATTTAGCATTTATTATCAGCAACCCGTTAGATAAAACGCCAAAACATACTTAATCACTTTTTTTTTTTGTAGAAAATTAACCATAAAAAAATTTCTTATAAAAAGAACAACATCTCATTAGTTCCTCATTCTTGTTAGCCACTAACATCTGACAACAAAAATATTATTCTTTACCCTTCACACACCTTCCACCTGATATTCAAAACACCTCAAAAATCATAACCTTTTATTATTTACCCTCAATAAATCATCCCCCAAACAAAACCTATTGATCCCCAACTTTCAAGTGTCGAAACCATCTATCGACATATACAATCAATAACATGAGTATTGACATTCTTATAAGCCGTTAAACTGAATGGAATCTCGTACCGTTTACTGTAAACAGTGTATTTCCCACTAATGGCAGGTTAGTTTCTCACGTAGGAGTGCTACAGCGGCTACTTATCTAGATTAGAAGTTCCGAAAGACCAGGGCAAAACCCAGAACACCTATTTCGGAGCTGTACCTTGTGGAAGACGTCATGATTATTGGATGAGGGGTTTGATCCGGGCTGTTAGTGACTACTTTGGGTTAGAACTTGAAAAAGTGTTTTATGAGTTTCGGTAGTTGAATGAGCATTTATTAATATTTGGTATTTATGATTTTTCAGATACTTTTATGTCTAGTACTCTAGTAAATGCTGCTCTTCGCCTTGAAAAAGCTGTGATTATTATAATAGAGTTTTTTATACAGATTTAGTGACTGATACAGGTATGGTATATTGAAAAAAATCTTACTATGTGTTATAGGTTCGGTACCTTGTGGAAGGTGCCGTGATTATTGGATGAGGGGTTTGATCCGTGCTGTTAGTGACTACTTTGGGTTAGAACTTGAAAAAGTGTTTTATGAGTTTCGGTAGTTGAAAATGAGCATTTATTAATATTTGGTATTTCTGATTTTTCAGATACTTTTATGTCTAGTAAATGTTGCTCTTCGCCTTGAAAAAGTTGTGATTATTATAATAGAGTTTTTTATACAGATTTAGTGACTGACACAGGTATGGTATATTGAAAAAAATTGTCAGCATTTACAAAGTGAAGAATGGAGTAAAGACAAAATATAAGAAAACCAAAATAAATGGAAAATTGAACTTTGTAGCACTTTTGTTCAGTCTCTTGCAGAAGTTCCATTTCTCTTGCAATATTTATTTTTGTGTTTTTCAAAATATATAGTATTATTAGTAACCAGACCAAAGACACATGAATTGTACGCTACGTATATTCAAATTCTTCTAATACGTTTACTTTAGTATAAACCATTAGGGTCAAGTGGGGTAAGTGTGATTGGGGGTAAGTGTGATAAACAGCTCTTGTAACTTTGGAAATCATTCTAAAAATCTGAAAGTTTGCAATATATAACATTAGACCACTTATAATTAAGCTAAAAAGGAATATTGACCTTATTTTTTGTTTAAAGAAAATTTTGAGCTTTTGAATTTAATGTGGATATTTGTGGGGTAACCTATGTGGGGTAAGTGTGATAAAACAGCAATGGATTTTGAAATGCAAATTTTGTACACTTTTAATGAAAAATGCAGAAATCCTATCACACTTACCCCACTTGACCCTATTTTTTTTTTTACAAATACTTTAAGGGTATAGTTACAAAACTGACTTCGAAAAAGTACTATTAAAATATAGGGTCCAACCACTTCATTGGCGACTACGTCCAATTAAATTTATGATTTTCAATAGTCGCCAAGGGACGGACCGGACCCCATATCTATGTTACACTTTGGATAATAATAAGTTTTGCAGCTACATTCTTCATTTGATCTCTAATTCAAACTGTGAAAGCAGAAAGGCTGCGCGCTAAAAACTACAATCATGATTATTTTTTAATTCAAACAATAATTACATTCCCTAATGTATCTCTTAATTGTATAAATCTTTTTCTTCATTCTCATGTGACATATCCTCAAGAGTTTAATAATAAGATTATCTAAATTAACTTCGATATTTTCCTTCTTTAAGAGTTGCCAATTTAGTAAAATGATCTTTGGTTTCGTCACCATGGAAACTATCGTGATCTTTCATCCACACATGATTAATTTGATTTTCATTTTCGGTAAATGTTTTTTTATTATTATTATATTATGAAAGAGCAATAATAATTTTTGTTTTTCTTTATTACCCAAATAGTAAATGTGATTTTACATGCTATATAAAAGAAACTAGGGTTCCAATACACTATTAAAAATTTGGCGCTTTGTTTCATTTCAAATATGGTTCCTAGTAGCTGCAACAGATGAGTGGTAAAATGCTTCCCCATATTTACAGTATTTTGTTGAACCATTTATCAGGATTTTGTTTCCAAAATCAAAAAAATGGTTCAATTGAATACCGAAAACATGGTGAAACATTTCACTGCACATCAGCTACTATAGCAATAAGAGTAGTAAAAGTTATTGTTTTCCTTTTTTCCAAAGAAGAAGATGCGATTTCGCTGTATAAAAGAAACTGGGGTCTCAATACACAATTAAAAATTTGGAACTTAGCTTCATTTCAAATATGGTTCCTAGTAGCTGCAACACCTGCATGGTGAAATGCTTCAACATATTTACGATATTTTGTTGAACCATTTATCAGGATTTTGTTTCCAAAATCTAAAAAATGGTTCAATTGAATACCGAAAATATGTTGAAACATTTCACTGCATAGCCGTTGCAACTACTATAGTAATAAGAGTAATAATTTTTTTTTTTTTATTACCGAAGTTGAAGATGCGGTTTCGCTTTATGAAAGAAACTAGGCACACACTATTACAAATTTGGAGCTTAGTTTCATTTAAAATATGGTTTCTAGTAGCTGCAACGGCTGCGTGGTGAAATGCTTCACCATATTTTCGCTATTCTGTTAGAAAATTTCTCAGGTTTTTGCAATAAAAATTTAAACAATTGTTCAACTGAATACTGAAAATATGGTTAAAAAAACTTCACTGCACAGCCGTTGCAGCTACTTTATTGATCATTATTATGATGGAAAGCACAATATTTTTAACAGCTTAAGGTACTTGTATCATTAGGCGCGTTTACATGATCCATCGAATCAATGGAATGTCAAACCCTCCATACGGGAAAAAGTGGGCCAGCAGGATTTCTAACCCAAATGATAGTCTGTGGCCGAATCCATGGAATAAAACATCCAGCCCTCCTTCATAGCAGGGTTTGCGAAATGACCCTGCTGTTCCAGTTCTGCCAGGGAAAAAATCCCCAAGAGGGAACAATTGCTGAGTTTGCTCTTCATTCCATGGATTCGGTGGCTCATGTAAACGCGCCTAATATGTACGGCTTGAACCGTCGAGCGCACAGCTTGAAGAGTAGCCATTGCTAGTATGTAAGAGGATATTGATGAGCCTTTCTTTTCACCAGCGAAAGCCAACATAGTGCCCTCTAGGCCAATAGTGATCCAACGTGATCAGCTCATGACGAATGTGGGTTACTATTCCTCCTAGGTTGTCATAATTCCATAGACGGCCCTACATTAGTAAAGCTGATATCGCCGAACTTTGGAATAGATTCTAAATTAATCTAAATGGTAATGCGAGACTGCGTTGAAACTAGTTAAGATCTTAAAACTGAAAATCATAATCATTCATTCCGATACTTAAAATAACAACAACAAAGAATTTTGTACCTTAAAGATTTCAATGCATTTTCACAAAATAAAATTGAAAATTAAGTTTCATGACTATTAATCTTAAATTGATTATTTTATAAAAGTATCTTATTCGCTACTGATAACATGAAAAACTTGTTTTTCTTACAAAATTCCTTTCCCTAATTAGATTGTATTTGCTAAAATATTCAAAATTAAGTTGTGTGTAATTCTATACTTCTTCCATAGAAATAAACTCTGCATCGTGAATATTTCTTTTCAAGTTCAGAGGAATGAGGAATTTGGTTACATATAGATATAATGATATAAGAATGCGGATAGAAGAATTTTTAAAACCGTTCGCTTCGTGAAGGAATCGGTAAATATTTCTTCAGTTTAAGCAGTTAGAAATGAAAATTCATCGTCAGTTAAGAAGTGGAGAATGAAGGAAATTCTCCAAATTGGAAAAGAAACAATGTTGTCGATTCAAGCAATAACAGTAGAAATCCAAAAAAAAAAAAAGGTGAGGCACTTTGGTATTTATGTAAAACTTTTATACACTCCGTGCCAACCTTACTTGGGAAAAAACAAATAGTAAAAAGACAGAGGGAAAAGTGCTATTGGTCCATTAGTTAGAAACTCTTGCAAGGTAATATTTACATACAAAATTATCTTAATATAATTTAACCAAAATACACGTTTCATTCTAATAAAATTGCGAAATTTTCTCAAATAATATTCAAATCTGTTATGCCTTAAATGAAATTAATGTTTTAAGGTAGGCGAATACCCAAAATTTCCCTAAATTCTAAAATTTTTACTATTGCTTTAATCTTTTCCAAATTTGGCATAGTGATTTCAAATATAATGAATAATACTATTTAGGCTTTTGTTTTTATTTAAATATAATTTATTTATTTTAAACGGTGTTTTTCTACTAAAAAAAGAGGTTTACGCCAACAAGTCTACCACATTGAATTTTCATCCTATGAACATTTATTATGTGTTAAATTCTTCGTTTTGAACTGATACGTGCAATGACCCTCTAGAGTTACATACAAATTACAAGAAAAAAAATTATTAAGAAAAATGTTATAAATTAACCACAAAAAAAGGATTTTTTTCGATTAACTTACACTTGGACATTTAAAAAAAAAACTTGTATATTTACACCAGATGTTTGAGGTTCATGGCACAAATATATATTGAAATAGCATCTGTAAAAAATTTCAGGTAAATTAACGTAAAACTTTTTATACTAGAAGTGTTGGCGCAGACCCCTTTTTTTAGGTGAAAAACACCGTTTAAAATAAATCAATTATATTTAAATAAAAAAAATTGCCTAAAAAGCATTGTTTATTATATTTGAAATCACTATGCCAAATTTGGAAAAGATTAAAGTAATAGTAAAAATTTTAGAATTTGGGATATTCGCCTACCTTAAGCATGTTTTCTGGATGGATTCACAAATAATTTATGGAACTCTTTACATCTGCGGAAGGATCTTCTCCGTAGCATATTTCTATTTACCAAGCGAAGGATGTCCAATATATTCCACCAACCGATCAGATTTAAGGTTTTGTTATAAGAAAGGTTTTAAAAGGGTCAACGTGTGGGTGGATGATTTAGAAAAGTTATGTAGAATGAACGATTTAGGCGACTGTTTGTCGCCGGCGGGGTTTATTTGGGATGTTAAAGTACTGTTGTTGTTGTTGTTGTTGCTTATCTCCTTGGTTTAGCAGAGCTAAACTAGGTCTATAATGTTTGTCACTCGTAAAAAGTCTAGGACCATGACTGGATTTTCATACAAATCGTGTCTGGAAAGTCCCAGACAGTCCAGGATGTGGTCGGGTGCCGCCTGTTTGTTGGAACACTTCGGGCAGATAGGAAAGGTCTTCTTCCCATTCGTGTAACACAGAGATCTAATGTGTCCACTTTTAAACCTCGTAATGGCCGTCTGGTCGCTTCTGCAGCACTTTAGGGATAAAGCCTCTCCGGGTCGCTTACCTTGGTACAGCTGTGGAAATAAAAAAGTACCCACTTGAGGTTATTTCCTCCGTTATTCATCCTAAAGAATCGAACCTTTTTGACTTTGTGAACAATTAACATTCTGAGTTAATACGTGACACAAAATTTGCATAAGGGGCCATCTTCATATTAAAAATGTTACTAACTTTAAAATTTCCAATAGCAACACCCCTTTTTGAATCCATATTTCAAATCTCTGACCTATGTTAATACGAAATGCCAAATTTTGTTAGTTTTTAAGCATTATTAGAGGAGTAAGAGACGTGCAAAGTTTAGGTCCCATAATGTTAAATGAGTTGCACATAAAAAACTATCCCAATTTATAAATAATTAAGATAATGAAACAAATTTTTTACTGAAACGAAATTATAATTACCCAAACAAAATGCATTCAATATTGGGGTATTTAAAACAATTTTTATATTTTTAAATAATTATTATATTAATTTTTTTAAAAAATATGAATAGAAACCCCTAAATATTTTTACAGAAATAAATTTAAGACAGGAAGTTTAAGCGAAATCACAATTTTTAAAAATTTTTATTCATAATTTGCTGAGTAAATCACAAAATACTTTATAATTACCCTTTAGGGGACTGTGTATAAGATTACGTGTGTAATTGATAAATAAGGATGGCTTTGCATGCATGCTTGCTTGTCATTTTAGAGATGGTCCCCAAAAGGTCCACAAGTGATTCGATTGAATAACTCGTCAAATATTCATCCAAATGTAACAAAAACTTATATTTAAGGGTTTTCAAGAGTGCTTAACATTTCTAAGTTATTAAAATTGGGTGTTGCTATTGCAAATTTCAAAGATCGTAATATTTTTAATATGAAGACGGCCCCTTATGCAAATTTTGTATCGTGCAATTATTTCAGAATGTTAATTGATCACAATCTCAAAAAGGTCCGATTCAATAGGGTGACTAACGGATGAAATAACCTCAAGTGGGTACTTTTTTATTTCCACAGCTGTACCAGTGGTGCACTGGAGGAATTTTCCAAGAGGCATTATGAAGACTCATAGCCCTCGAAAAGAACTCGGAGTGGGTCAACAAATCAGAGGTGTAAAGCGGTTCATTGCAACCCTCTTTAGCCAGTAAGTCTGCCGTCTCGTTGCCATAAATGTCTACGTGATAAAAAAGTTAAGTACTAAAGGATATTAAGGATATGTGAAAAGGTAATTTAAAATTATTAAGTTCAAATTGGGATTAAAATTAAAGTTTTTGATGGGTTTAGGTCAGGATATGTCATATATATATATATATATATATATATATATATATATATATATATATATATATATATATATATATATATATATATATATATGTGTGTGTGTGTGTGTGTGTGTGTGTGTGTGTGTGTGTGTGTGTGTGTGTACCAACCCTACCCCGACTATTAATCAAAATTTAAAATAATGTAAACTATTTAAAACTTGATTATCTAAATTCCTCACATAATCACAAAAAACAAACATTAATTTAAAAATACATTTTCGTAGGTTTTTTTTGCGAGGAGAGATAAGAAAAACCTTTATTAAAATAACCACTTAACAATGACAACTGAAGTGGCTAAACGGTTTGTCTGTAAATCATGCGACAGAAATATCCGTGTCTGTTTGATAACGGTTTCGAAACTGACATAAATCCCATTGAATATTTGGAGGTTAATTAGTTATTGATTGCATTGTCACGTCAAATGCCTATTCTACGTATAATTGCGCCTAAATAGATTGATGATTACGTGTATTTCTAACAGTGAAAATCCAATCAGGTGCTAGAGGGAATTGTAAATTTGTTTATTCATGAAATTATAATAGGAGAGTAAGTTGTTCTTTTATTGGACTTTATTTGGAGTCGCTGGGGTCGGGTTCGAATCCCGGTCCGGCATGGATGTTTGTGACAGTCAATAAATGTTGTTATTTGTATATGTGTTATTCATTTCTTTGTGACTGTAAAATTTCTTTCTGTGTCTGTCCCACTTGGCGAAAGCTTATAAGCGGTTCTCTGAACAAGCACACAAGCTGGAATATATATGTATCATACCATGCCATACCATACCATACCATTGGACTTTACTCTATATAATGCGCTAAACTGTAGAATTTTCTGATTTGGAATAATATATTGTGGTCTAATTTTACTTACAGATGATTATAAATATTTAACAATCTGAGAAAATTCATTTTATTATAAATTATAGTATAAATTTATGTAACCATACAATTTAACATATATTGTTGAAGTTACTTAATTTCTGGTTACTTGGTGGCGACTCGGTTTTATTCGCGGAAAACAAATTAAAAAAAAAATTCTTATGGCTTTTATTATTTTCAGATTTTATATTATTTGTTTTAATAAAAATTCTATACATTTTTAATTCATTTCGACGGTTAATATGAAATAAACAGATTTTCTTTGCAAATGATACGAATGACTTCTCCGTTAAACACAAAAGATTTTTTTAATACAAAGTAGTGCTGTTTTATTTAAGGTAGGCGAATACCCAAAATTCTAAAAATTTTACTATTACTTTAATCTTTTCCAAATTTGGCATGATGATTTCAAATATAATGACCAATGTTTTTTGGGCAATTTTTTTATTTAAATATAATTGATTTATTTTAAACGGTGTTTTTCAACTAAAAAAAGGGGTTTACGCTAACACTTCTAGCATAAAAAGTTTTACATTAATTTACATGAAATTTTTCACAGATGCTATTTCAATATATATCTGTTCCATGAACCTCTAACATCTGGTGTAAGTATACAAGTTTTTTTTTTAAATGTCCAAGTGTAAGTTAATCGAAAAAAATCTTTTTTTTTTGTGTGGTTAATTTATGACATTTTTCTTAATAACTTTTTTTCTTGTAATTTGTATGTAGCTCTCGAGGGTCATTGCATGTATCAGTTCAAAACAAAGAATTTAACACATAATAAATGTTCATAAGATGAAAATTCAATGTGGTAGACTTGTTGGCGTAAACCTCCTTTTTTAGTAGAAAAACACCGTTTAAAATAAATAAATTATATTTAAATAAAAACAAAAGCCTAAATGGTATTATTCATTATATTTAAAATCACTATGCCAAAAAACATTAAAGTAATAGTACAAATTTTAGAATTTTGGGAAATTTTGGGTATTCGTCTACCTTAAATCATTGAGGTTCCAATTTTAAAAGATGTTTATTTCAAATTCCATTGCCTGAAGGGTTTTTGTTATTTTAGTAAATACCTAGGTTTCTGAATTAAATGTTAAACATGTTTACTTTTGGCTTTTAACTTGCTTTGGATAAATTTATTTCAACTTAAATTTACTATTTCGTCAAATATCACGTAATTTTTGCCGCAAAAATATACATAGTTAAATTCTAGTGAAATAAGTTTGTCACTTAAATTTGATGAAATCTTATATAAGAATTATCGAGATTTTTCGAAAAATATTTCGAAGTGTCGAAGCTTTAAAAGGCTTTAAGTTAAGCCAGATAAAAAACGAATTTTTAAAATATCTTACTTGAGATTAAGGGGGTGGGGAAATCTAAGAAAAATATCACGAAAAGTCACCTAAAGAGAGCTGGGGGGAGGGGGGACAAAAAAAATTGCAAAGTCACATCACGTGACTAATGGACGCCTCTCTTAACGAAACCTGCCATATACTATAAGGTTTTGCCTATAAAAACAACCCTTTGGATTTGCCTATGGATTTTTTGACATTTCTAGGAAAGTTAATGACTGTACAAAGATATTTTCGAAACTTTTAGCTGAAGCTACTGAGGTATTCTGAGAAAACTACTGGTAAAAATTGAGCTTTTTAGTTGTCCAAACTTTTTCAGAAACACTCCTAAATATTTTTCGTACACCTTTAATTTCCTTGAACAAAAATTTAAACATGAATTTCAATATATTTAGCAATGATTGTGTTTTATATTGTATGTTAGAAGTAAAAAAAAAGACTGATACACTTTTTTTATTCTATTTGCAATAAGAAATAAAGAAAATCATACAGGCACAACAAATGCGATGATGACAATGAGAGTAATTAAGTTATGATAATGGTAATTTACAATACAGTGATAAGTATTTTTAGTACTTTCCATAATTTCAGCAGATTAACTATAACATTAGCCATTATATTTTCAATAGATATATATTTTACAGTTCTGATTTGGACAACTTGAAGGCACTAATTGCAATGCTCACATTTTACAAATTACAGACATGATGCAGAAGCTTTTTGGCGACTTTCGGTTGCCATAAAAATTTTGGGTTATGCTGCATAACCTACCAAGTTGTTTTGCGTTAAATTGGGATATTTACTAAATTCATGCGTTTACATTGCTTTGCACCATGAATATGATAAATCTATACTTGATCCTCTATCCCAGGAGAATGCGAGTCTTGCAGTTAGAGTCTGCAAGTTTATTTACCTATAGGAAGTGGGATAATTTATTTTAATTACACTGTGAAGCATTTAGTGTAAAGTTACTCCGCAAAAGCCGCAGTCGCTATCGCTGCATCCACTTACAACCAATCTGCGTAACCTTCCACCTCAACAACGGAGTGAAAATAATGGCACCACCTTCCTTTTTATGTACCGTTACTGCATAAAATGGGGTAAACTTACACCAATCTGCTTAACCTTCCACCTCAACAACGGAGTGAAAATAATGGCACCACCTTTATTTCTATGTACCATTACTGCATAAAATGGGGTAACTTACACCAAGCTGAGTAACCTTACACCGCAAAAACGGAGTGAAAATAATGGCACCACCTTCATTTTTATGTACCGTTACTGCATAAAATGGGGTAAACTTACACCAAGCTGAGTAACCTTACACCGCAAAAACGGAGTGAAAATAGTGGCACCAAGGCTACCGCCAAACTCAAAGTGTAATTAAACTGTTTTACTATAATAAAACAAAGTTAGGTACTTAGTAGTGACATATATAGCAGTATTTTGTGTTTGTGGAAATTTTTCATAGCTTTACATTAATTTCAAATTAACCCTTTGACCTGGCTTTTGGATCATTTTAATACAATAACATTGTAAACAGAAAGACAGTTTACAAATCCTTTAATGCCGACCAAGTAAAATCCGCGATTTTTCTATAATTTTATTTGAGCTTGAACTCTGTGGAAAGTTACACCGGGTTACACAGCGTTTTGAAGAAGGTTAATCACATATATGGAGTTTGGTAAGCTTACTACTACATTGGTGTATCATTACATACAAAATATATAGTAATGTTTTACATTTTTACAGGATATAAGTTTCTTTTAAAATAAATTAATATAAATTCAAAGCAGAGAAATTATGTCATAATAATTTAATAATGATTTTTTAAAAAAATTCACATTTCATTTTATATATCCTAGCAAATATTTGAACTAAACATACACTTGTTTTTCAATCGAAATAATATGCATAGAAATTGGTGATAAGAACATTGGGATAAGTAAGTAATAATGTCTAAAAACTATGTTAATGTATATTATAAATATATTTTGTATAAGCATAACGTACAGATTTTTGCAGTAGTTATATAAGCACATTTCTTACACAGAACAGATTTTTTTCAATGATATTTGTTTTCTGCTACTAAAACTAGGAAATATTTTTAGCATGTTTATAATTTAAGCACGAAAAATATGTTTTGCTAAAGTTTTATTGTACTTTTAAAAAATTATATTGACATCTAAAGCTAAGTGGATATTCAATTAACACCTTAATACTTGTTTAAAAATTAACAAAACATTGAGAAGTTTGATGACTGTCAATATCTAGTTACATTATGATACACAATCGGATTATCAAAATTCCTTTTATTTTTGATTTCCATGAACAACTATTAAGGATTATTAATCGTATCTTAAATACTTTAGTGAATTGGAATGTAGTATTCTATGTGAGAAAGTATCAATCAAATATAAACAACAAAAAAAACTTTTTTAAAGTTTGACAACTGCAACTTTACTAAAGAACGAAAATCACACTTTCAATTTTACACTGTTCAGTTGGGTCGATAAATGAGAGTTTGTAAACAGTTCAATATCGGGATAACACGTTACAATTTAATTTCTTGGAGTCAAAAATCTTGAAAGAGATCCAAAATTCAATATTCTAAAACATCAATTTCATTTGATAAAAAAAATTATTAACCGACTTATAAATTAAATTAATTAAAAAATAATAATGTAGCTTAAACTACGAGTATTCATCGTAAGGTGCTAAGTTCTACGCACACCTGTTTTGATTATTCAATCATTGTGCCATATCCATAGAGTTAGGAAAGAGAATAGAGCGGTCCATGTATGTGCGCAGTAACGCACAAAAGAAGCAAGTTATAGCGGTACATCTTTGCACTCTTAAAACAAAAGAGTGAAATCCACTCCAGTTGGAGAAGTGCATTTTCGACACCCTAAAGGCATGCATATTTTCTCAGACTGAGTTAAAATCACTCGTTTGGAGTGATCCTGTCGGAGGTTTAACACACAAAGGATCCACTCCAAAAGGAGAAGTGCATTTTCCAGTCTGGAGGAGTGAAATCCACTTAGCCTGAGGTAAATTGGGAGTGTTTGTTTTAAGAGTGTGGATACCTCGTTGCCAGTTTCGGTTACTATGTCATGCGCAGTAGATAAAAAAAACTCTAAGGCGGTGTATCATGGGATACCTCGGTGTCAGAATGTTATGCGCAGTAGCTCGAAAAACCTGACAGCCCTGCGTTAAACCATTTGAACTCATAGACCCCTCTGCCTCTCCTTCGTAACTCTATGTAAAATTCCAATGAACCGAATTTTCGATTATTATAATTTGGTCCGGTATCAATGTACTAGTTTCAGGATTAAAAAAGTCAACTAGCTTGTTTCAGGTGACGCATTTTCTTCAAGCTTTCATTCCTCGTTTCCTTCTATCGGTGCTCCAATTGGTGCTCTGTTCCCACGTGACGTTGATTCACCAATCGAGGCAATAGAAATAATTTATTTTCATTCCAGCATTTCTGTTACAACTCATGGCCTGTTGCCCGATGATACGACTAATAACAGTTAGACTGAATTCATAAATTAGAAAAGCTATTTCATGTGGCAACAGAAAAGGTTTATCATTTATTTTTATACAAGATAATAATTTTGTATTGTTTCAAGATATTAAATCCCGGATCTTCTAGGTAACGTGTTATGTATGTCAAAAAGTTCATGATAAACAGCTCTTCATCTCTTAACCCCGAATGCAAAAATCATTCTTCTTGTATGCTTCCACATTGGTCCTAGAGCTCATAAATAAGTATTCTAGTTGAGATTAGAAACTTAATTCGCAGGTAGAGAAACGGGCGATATCCAAATGGTGTTGTGTTCAGTTTCAAGTCACTACTTGTAGAAAACATGTCCTGGGCATTTTGGTATAGGGATGCAGGTTACGTATTGGAAAACATCTGATGGCCTGGGTGCAGTGTTAGAAGTAGTAAAAGCAATGTTGTTACACTAGAAGCAAGCATTGCACTATTGGCTGCCACTAAAATATAAAAATATAGAATCAATACAGCAATCAATAAAAGTATGTCAAATTAGAAGTATTTAGTAAAATATATTTTCCTGATGTCACTCATAACTTTTAGCGTAACAAAAAACAATAATAAAATTGCTTAGAAAAAGTGACATTGTAAAAACTAGGCTTATGTATTTTTTTCACACGTTTGATTATCAAATACATAAAATACTTTATTTATGTCCTATATTTATCTCTAAGCTATTACCTACCACGCAAAATTCTAAAAACTTTTTTAATAAAAAGATTAAATTTCTGACAATTTCCCTTCCTGACTAATAAAATCAGTGGAAACGTCAGAAATACACTTGAAAACGCCACCTTTGTGGATGCGGATTGGCTAACAAAGTGTTAATGAACAGATGGACTAAACGAACAAACATTTTATAGTGCGAGTTATATACCAAAGGTCGCAGTGTTCCGCGAACTTGCCCCCCACCAAGAAAGTCATAAGTCATAGTGCGAGTTATGTCATTACTACCTAAAAACCAAGGTCAACCTACAGTGGTGGCCAAAAGTGTGGACACATTTTGAAATTTTCATATTTTTCAACTTTGTGTGATTACAGAATATTTTAATTGTATATCAAATTAAACAATTGTATATCAAATTAAAAGCAATTTAATCTTTATGAGGACCACTGTGTGCAGATCGCTGAAGCCGTCTATGAGACCTTTGGTCCCATATAATCTATATCCATGGACACACCATCATCATCATCAAAGTAATTTCATGTAGAATTAAAAATAAATACAGTATTACAATATATGTTTTACGAATAAGTTATGCAACTAATAGTATGATCTGTCTTAGTTTTGCAAGTCATTAAACCACCAACTTGTATTGCAATTTCAGCATAAGAGAATCCATTGATTGTGCTTGCTTGTTCAACTAAAATGAGCATAACTTCATTTGTAATAAAGATACTTTAAAACTGTTTTTATAGTGAAATTCTACATTAAATTACCTTCAATTTAATATTAAAATGTTTGTATTTAAGCGAAATTTAATAGCTGCAAGAACACAATTAACAGTTGAAACACATGAAACTTTCAAAATGTGTCCACACTTTTGGCCACCACTGTAAATAGAGTATCAGGTCACGACAACAAGCGGTTATGTGATGACGGCGTATGGATGGGACTGCATCTTTGAAAGCGCCAATCAAATTAATTCTTTTAGCAATAAGCAAAGTTTTGTTGTGTTAATAGTAACGACTTTCCCCCCGCTTCACTCGGGAAGCGTTCGGTAAAGACACTTCCAATCAAGTTCAGGTGGGATACCATAGACACGGTGAATTACTTTTCTATACGCCTAGTTTAAATACAATGCTAGTTTTTGGGGTGTCCATGCCTGATCCTCTAGACAGTTTGGTTTTGTAATACACATCTGTCTCTATCACTGAACTGAACAAAAACTCTAGAAGGAGCATCCCAACTGGTGAAGCCTATTTTTAGGTCACTTGGCGACAGCTTTAGGGAGAATATGTGCCACATTTGGCACGAATTCGCCGATCACAATTGACACTTGAGTTAACTGTTTGCATTGGATGTTGTCGGCACAAGCCTAATCGCTCGCCACATATTCTCCCCAAAGCTGTCGCCAAGTGACCCAAAAACAGGCTTCACCAGCTTTTCATGGGAAAGAGAAGAAATTCAGTTCAGTTCAGTAGTCTCTATACAATTTGGCATTATAATATACAGCTGTCTCTATTCGGTATGGACTTGTAATAGCCTATACAGAATGAGTAGAATGGCAAACCACCAACCCGAATTGGCAATCTGCGCTACTTGAAGCTCTGCAGTCTCGAGACGTCCTTCAAATATGACCTCCTCCCGCCTTCTCAAGATCTCGCGGGCTAGCGTCGACTCGCAGCGAAGACGCAGTTCCCCTTGGCGTAGATGATGCTGTTGCACGTGAAATCGGAGACCAAGCACGCTTGAAACCAGCGACGACGATTGGGAGCGAATCGAGCCGTAGTCCACTAAATGTAGGCGGGGGACCTAAATAGACAGTGAAATTGTTCAATTAACATTCAGGTCTCAATGGAAATGTTGCTATAGCGTTAAGTTGTTTTCCCTGGAAGAAAATAATTATTAGAAAAATGTGTTATTTAAAGTGCGTTTTGAGTAAGTGGATAGATAAAGTAGTTACACTAATATAACGCGCTAAATTTTAATTTTAGCTAAAGTTGACTATTTTGTACACTATTAAAACGAACGAGCGATTTTAACTCAGTCTGATTAATTTTCTCACTCCTCCATTCTGGAAAATGCACTTCTCTAACTGGAGTGGATTTCACTCTTTTGTTTTAAGAGTGTAACAATTTATAAGTTGTGTGTATTTTTTGAGAAAATAGCAGACCAAAAGAAAGCATGCAACAACATTTTTGTAACGATCGAAGGACAAAAGTTTATTTTTTTTTAAATTATAATTCATATTTCTTCTGCGAAAATTCTAAACAGAGGCAACCATAAATATTTTTAAATGTGGATGTCTTTGAATTTGTACAGTTGATTTTTTGTAATCTAATGTATTTTCGAAAAAACAGGGGTACTTGCACTTTACAGAATTTATAAACATCAAACAACTGATTTATGTGGATTAAAGTACTTTAAATCTTGAATGAAATACAAAAATTAAATATTATTGTTTAGCGATTCAACAAATTTCGCTAACATTTAACAGTAAAATTTAAATGATGTAATAAAAAATAATGATCAGAGACGCTAAAAATAATTTTGAATATTAATTAGAATATTTAAAAAATAATTTTCTTTTTCATTTTAATCGGGTTCTCATCACTTGCAATCACCCAAAACTTATCTTTATTGAACTTCTACTAACTCCAATACTTGCAGACGAAATGATAATACCTGTTTATCATGGACTCGATGTATCTTCCAGGACTGTGCCATCATTAGGAATAAGAATAAAAACGAAGACTTATAGCCTCAAAAACCTATTTTCATTAATAGGAATTCGTCAGGGCAACTTAAGGTAATTACATTGCCTAATAGTGCTCTTATTCTTCCTTGTTTTTATAGATACTTTGTCTGAGTGGCGGGGCCCCCTATAGGGGCATTGTCATGCCAACTGGACACCCATCGATTTTATTCTGTAGAATATTGAGACAAATGCTCCAGAAGATCGGGTACACTATTGATCTAATAATGTCAAAAACAATGGAATTCACCCCTATGGGATTTTTTTCACCTGTTTCCAGACACAAAAAAAAGCCTAATGATACCTCTGTAAAATGTAATAGTTTGAAGGTATTGGGGTTGTTTATGTTTGACCTAAAATGGACACTGGTTTGTTTTGGTCTGTCTTTCTGTTTGCTTTTTTCTATTCATTCTTTAATGCATTCGTTTGTCCATTTATTCGTAAAGTTATTCATCGTAAAAATGTACTCAAACATGTTTTAATTCATCGGCAAAGATACATTTTGTATTTAATTGATAAAAATGTATGCTTACTTATTTGTAAGCATCTATTATATTGTTATTCATGTTTGTCTATTTTTGTTAATAGCCTAGAACATTTAGTTTCAAATACATCCGCTGAGTGATTAAATTATTGATTTTTCCCCCATAACTATTAATTTCCTAAATAATTACTTTGATATGTCTCGGCACCACAAATGTTTTTTTTTC
Organism: Hylyphantes graminicola; assembly: GCA_023701765.1. Classification (NCBI taxonomy): domain Eukaryota; kingdom Metazoa; phylum Arthropoda; class Arachnida; order Araneae; family Linyphiidae; genus Hylyphantes; species Hylyphantes graminicola. The sequence goes on from CM043123.1 coordinate 6,799,555, forward strand.
TTTAAATAGAGATTGGCCTAAATATTTTTTACATAAATCGGCGTAAAATAGTCGAAGACAAAGATTTATGAGTAAAAATTTTAAAAAATATATTTTAATAATTAAAAAAATTATGCATGGTTTGAAACATTTTTCAACTCCAGATTAAATTTCCCGGTGTTTTTATTTTGTGTGTAAGCGGTATAGAATCATTCCTAGTAACCATAAGGAATCAATTTTTGAAGCTAGGCATAGTTGCGTAAAAAACAATATTTTAGTAGATAAATACTCGAATATCATTAAAAATATCATTTATCATTTATTTATTTAATAAAAAAATCTATCAAATATTTTTACTATTTCATCCCTAATTCTGTTCAGAATACTCATATGACATTTAAAATAATTTGTCGCTTTCCGTGAACATTTATTGGGGTTCTGGCATTTTAAGTACGGATATGTTTCCGAATATTATAAACTCATTAAAATCAATTTCAAGAATTAAATGGTAGTGGGACATTCGGAGCTTTGGGAAAGCATACTAGAAGGTTTTAATATTTTAAGACAGAAAATAAATGATATTTTTACCAATTTTAAGTTACTGAGTCCCCTTAAAAACATTAAAATAATTTGTAATTGCATTAATTTTACAAGATTGATTTACTTAGTGGTATGATTTCATAAATTACGATAACCTACCAAATGAAATTACCTTTCTTTGTACTAACAATAGTAAATAAAAAAAATACCAGATTTTCTTTCAAACATAGCATTCGAACATGCAAAAACTTCCCCTACCTTCCGGAACAGGCATTTATACCAGATTATATATATTATATCCGGAATATATATTTTTTGCTTTTACCAAAATATCAACCAGCTTCCCTTTATTACAGTTAATTTTTTCAACAGTACTGGTACTAACTTTTTCAGTACTGTCAATTAAATAAATCTCCCCACACCATGACTTCTTATGTCGCCCGGCCCTAAGCTGCATGCCATAGAAGATCCCATAAAATTGTTTGATATTCGTAGCGTCTACCTGCGCTGGTAACATGGCACGAGATGTTTGAAACTCAGTGGATAGCTGACCCTCGTAACGAGAGATCCGGAGAACGTGATGTCCATGCTGATCACGGACATGGTCATACCTGACATTAAATTATGTCGTTGGACAAGCGCCTTGCCCGTGAAAATATAATTTGAAAGCGCTGAGTAACAACAGAGGTTTTGACAAAACCTACTACAGTGCTGAAATCTGTGGCCGGACCAGATTTGTTTCAGTGATTAACTTTTTGACTCATTAAATTTTCATGAATTATATTTTATTTACGCTGCTTTTGCTTGAAAAAAGCTATGAAAACCTTAAATGGAGACTATTTGACAATTTTTATAACTAGATACACTCTTAAAACGAACGAGCAATTTTGACTCAGTCTGGTTAATTTTCACTCCTCCAGTCTGGAAAATGCACTTCTCCTTTTGGAGTGGATCCTCTGTGTGTTAAACCTCTGACAGGATCACTCCAAACGAGTGATTTTAACTCAGTCTGGGTTAATATTCATTCCTTTCCAGTGTCGAAAATGCACTTCTCCAACTGGAGTGGATTTCACTCCTTTGTTTTAAGAGTGTAGTTAAGTAACAAACGAAGCGGTTCTCTGAACAAGCACACAAGCTGGAATATATATATGTATCATACCATACCATACCTTACCATAAGTAACAAACTAAACTCTTCTGCTCAATGCAGAACGTCTGGTCATCACAGAAGTTTGTGTAATTCAAAGGATCTAATATCAAAAAGAACTAGGTGTCTGCGAACACATGGTGTTGAACTCATTATAAGAAGGCCCTCAATTCATATTTTGAAATGTACGGAGTGTCTTCGTGCACAGGCACCGTACAAGCATTTCGCGTACGGGTAATCACATCGCCGTAAAGCCCTGGTTTGTAAGAACACGTTTTCGGCCGTTGAGCCGTGCGTCTGAAGCGTTCGCTTTCTTATTGGTCATAGCTATCACGTGACCGCTAAGTCAAAAGTATCGCTTCCCCCGACGTGCTAAAAACTGGTATCTGTTCTGGTTTGATTTCAGCGTTCAAACGCGCAGCATGGTGGCTGTTTTTTCTACCTATTCGGAAGAAGAAAAGATAGTTGCGGACTGTTAACTTGCAATAACATTATAGTTTATTGAATATTAATTATTTAAAATGTTTTTTTTATTGTTATGGACATCGTTAATTTGTAAGTTTATTTGCTTCGTCATTGATCACATGGATTCTCAACTATGGCATTAGTATTGGTTAGAATTGGAGTTTAAATTAATTGACTGAAATATCACTTTAAGTTAGGTTTGCTTGCATAATGTCGAAATCGATGAGTGTAATTACACCTTAAGCTTATTATCAACTAGTTATGCTTCAAACAGCATAGATATATCTCTATGTTGTGTAAATTTGCGACTAATTGCTAAAATCATTTCGATTGCCCAACCCCAAAACAACTTTCCATTCGATACCTATTTATTAATCTGAAAATAAATTGGTTTTTTATGTTTTTAACAAAGATGAAAGGGTTACTCTACGAACCGGTTGCAAAGATAGAAGTCAAATTGTAAACAGTCCCCTTAAAAGCTTTCATTTGGATGACCATATAGAAACCGTAGAACTCCAATTATCCGACGAAATTGGGACCTGTTTCGATTCGGAAAAAAATTTGGATAATCGAATTTTTTCCATAAAAAATTTCACTTTTTACTTGACAAATGACAGTGATTGTGCCCTCTAGAAGGGAGAGTGTATGCTTTATAGCTCATTACCCAGCTCGCCAGAAGAGACAATCACGAGAGACACACAAAGAAGGACGACACAAACACATAGACAAATAACAACATTTATTGGTAAGCACAAACATCCATGCCTTTACCGGGATTCGAACCCGAGCCCAGCAGCTCCAAAGGCTAGCACACTAGTCACTGCACCGGCGGGCCGGCTCACTTTTTACTTACTGTATCTATGTTGAAGTTTAGAAAAAAAATAGTTTTTAAAAAAAAGGCACTTAAATGAAAATTCAACACTATCTATGTTGAAGTTTAGAAAAAGTATTTGTTTTTAAAGAAAAAGGCATTTAATTGAAAATTCAACAATTTTACTTGTTATGAAATACGAATTGATGGAGTAGATTGTTAGACTGTTAGAGTTTTACTGTACGTCAATTAATCGAAGAAATTTTTGACGGTTTTCTAGCTTCTGTTTGGGAAGTCACCTTACGATAAGGAAAGCGCAAAGAATCGATGTGTATTGGGCTGTATCAAAACTTTTTGGGAGATAGCTTTTTTCTCAATTTATAATGAAATACTTGAAATAAAGTTCCATAAACGCTTTGAAGTGTAATAAAGGAAAGAGAAAACACAGGAAGTGGCAGCCAATGAATATCAGATTAAGTTTGTTTAATTCTTTTTTCATTTGAAATCAAATTCCATGAACACTTCAACACGTAGGGTCAAGTGGGGTAAGTGTGATAGGGTTTCTGCATTTTTCATTAAGAAAATTCGTTCTCTGCTTCAAGTAAATTCCAAATCCTATAATTAGTAGGGAATTATTATAAGAAACATACATATGTAGAAAAAAAATTATATGTTTGAATTCCAATTTTAAGTGTACAAAATTTGCATTTCAAAATCCATTGCTGTTTTATCACACTTACCCCACATAGAAAGACCCACATAAAAAGAAGACAGTTGCACTTAAATTCAAAAGCTCAAAACTTTCTTTAAACAAAAAAATAAGGTCAATATTTCTTTTTTGTTTAATTATAAGTGGTCTAATGTTATATATTGCAAACTTTCAGATTTTTAGAATGATTTCCAAAGTTACAAGAGCTGTTTATCACACTTACCCCCAATCACACTTACCCCACTTGACCCTACAGTATTTGTCAACACTTAAAGAAGTTTTTGGTATTTGATAAAGAAAGAAATTAGGATTAAAACGTTTTAATAACTTGTTTTTTTTTTTAAATCTAAGAATGGGTATTATTTACTGAATGTCAACGACACTTGGGTAATTTAAAGTAGTTTGTGGATTATATTTATTTTATTTATAGTTAGTTTTTTTATTTATTAACTAATTTTACCAAAAAGAAGAATTGTAGTATAACTGTAATTTACTACTGAACTAATTAAAGTATATTAATATATTATAAAAAAAATAATAATTTATTATATTTTTAAAAAGCTAATATTTTTAAAAAGCTAAATTTTAAATGAACTAGAGGGTGATTTCATTGTTTAACTATTCTTTATCAAAATAAGTATGCACTATTGTTTTAACGTTCATTAATTAATGATTAAATAACAAAAATTTTCTCTTTGAATTTGTTTTATTTGTTATTATTATTATTTGCATATCTAGCGACATAAAGCAGACTTATAAAAGTAACACTTTCTCAGAAGTTAAGATTTCAAAACTAATGCATTAGGTTCATAGGTCATCGCTTTTGTACCCTAAATTTTAAAATGAAAATTTAATTTTGTTAATTAATTTTTCTTCATATGAGCAAGAAGTAACATTTTATGCACCAAAAAGTATTAGTTAAGACTTATAATCCTAATAAAAAAAGTAGCGATCGTTTAATTTTAATAACGATTGTATCATAGTACACAAGCATAATGCTTCACTGAAATTATATTAAATAAAAAACTTTCTAATTTTATATTTCTAACTTATAATAATACATTAACATCCTGTCCTGTAGACACACGTGACACGTCAAACGCCATTTATAACAAGTGGCAGTACTGCCTTTGGCAGGTAAACGGCAGTATCTATACTCATGACTTGAGCCACTGTTGTAAACACTATTTTACTCTAATCTATAATTAACTATACTGAATGAATGGTTATTTCAGAGTAAAAATAGTCTAAGTCATTGTTGAGGTTTCTGCAGTTTACCTACCCACGCCAAAGTAAATGTTGTAATTTAAGTGCGTGTCTGATGTTATCGCGCCTAAAACAAATGATATACCTTAAGTAGTTTCTTTTAAAAACCTACTGTATTATTTTTAACTGTGTATAACATAAGGTTTAATCACCTGCATTACATTTCTGAAAGCAAGCACGTAAATAATAAACATCTGTGATATTTCAATGTGGAATATATTGGTTATATTTTTGCAGCAATACAAGTGTATAACTTTAAAGTTCTAAATTATAAAAATAACTTTTTTACTATATTTGTCATTAAAGTATGTAAAACAAATTATATTAAATGTTTACTAAACTAAGGTAATAGTTACTAAAATAATTGATAGTTACTAAAATAAGTCAATAGTTAATAAAGTTTGAGTAATAGTCAACTCGTAAAAAAAACTTAAAAGAAAAGAAGACTAGTATAAGTTGATCCGAATAAAATATTTTATAAAAAAATTATCTATTAATTAAATTAAATTAAATATTTTTTGCATATTTTGTAGAGTTCATGAATTTTAATAATTAATAATGAAAAGTGTACGTTTTACTTTCCTACCTGATTAATTATTTTCTAAGTAATAGCTTTAAAATTACTTTTTTATTAAATAACAAATGAATTATTATTTATAGCAATTAACATTCGAATTCGAAAACATGTACTCGAAAGTATTAAATTGGAAAATCTAAATTCACGGGATGCGATTGAATATTATTAGAGTTTATTTATGATAGATCAATACAAGGCTCTTTAATGTTATATCACGGACGATGAATTTCAATTGCCACTGGCCAGAAATAAATTTATAGTTCTAGGCCTAACTGGCGTAAGCTAACAAACGACAGTTTGCAGCTTACTACACATTTAAAAGAATTTCAATTTGAATATAACGCTAGATTCAATCTCAGTAAAGTTATAACGCGAAATATTAAAGAATAACACTAATAATACTTTTAACCAGATAAAAAATGCTGTTTTTATGTTGTTCGCAGTTAATTTGTCAAGGGAAACATAAGCCATTATAGCTCTTACTGTCTTGAGTGTATTTGGTTGAGTCATAATCCACGAACAGCTTTGAGCAGCGCATTTATCCAATCATCATTAAACGTGAACTGAACAACTTATTTGCTTATAACCGAATCAGCCATCGGCGAACATAATGAAAACCGCAGTAGATTTAATGTGTTTTAAAACGTGTGGTTGTATATAATAAAGCTGGATTTTTATTTTATTTGGGGCAGAGTATGTCATTGTTATAGAGATTTGAAGATTTACTTTCTTACTATCAATATAAAGGAAATTGAATATGTTTGAAACAAAGATGCCCTCTTCGTGTTAAATTGTAAAAAATCGTTCAAATGCATATATCTATTTTTGCATATATTGTGAAATATATTTTTGATGGATAAAGAAGTATGTATCTTTACAGGAAGTATGTACCCTTAAGGGACTGCCAGTTTTCGTAGTAACACATCGCATTTTTCAAAAATTATTTAATTTCTTAACTATATTAAATTAAAAATTTTAAAGTATTGAGGAAGTTTTAAAAACAATTCACTACATAAATACGTTTTTTATAACATTAAAAACATTAATTAATGATTTGAAAATTTAAATTTGAAAGATATGCAGTTAAAAAAAGTTTACACTTTGGAAAAAAAGCTTAAGAGATTGTCACTTCAAAGCATAATTTATACGAGTATTAAAACATTATTTTATCTTAATTTTAAGAAGTTCGATACTTCGAAGTCTTCAAAATTGCGCTTTTTCGTATTATTATATGAAAAGATAATATCATCAGTGTTCTACAATTGCTAAAAAAACAGTTGAAAAAATTATTATTACCAAACAAATTACAACAAATTTTATTCAATAACTTCGTATTCCCGCAACGTTAAAATAAAACTTTGGAAGCTGATATCTTCAAACGAGATTTTCATGTTTCAAGCAATTTCAAAATTCTAAGGATTTTTAATTCCGGCAATTTCAACAGATTTCTTATTTTTTTAATGCAGGATTTTAAATTATTAATGGTCGTTGATGGGTCAAAATACGTAAAAAAAATGTTAGGTAATGATTTGTTGCAATAAAAAATTTTATTTCGTTCAAATTAAAGATAGTGTCTAGAAGAATGTATGCATACTTAAACACTAGTTATTCTAGAACTTTTTGAACTAATACTCAAACCCAAAGGGAAACTTTGTCCTTGAATATTACAACCAGTTAAAAAAATTCATGTTTATTCTCAACTTTTTCTTCGATTCTTTGTTTTCTTTTCCGAATAAAACCCCGACGAATAATACCTCGTGTATGGGATTGCACGTTAAATATCCTTCAAAGTCCTAACGTTGAGTACGATGCCGCTCTTAACGGTTGCGTTGGGTGCCTATTCAGATGTCGGCTCGTCACTTGACTGTTGTTCTAAAACAAGACGCCTTTCGCCAATAGCCCTTCTGTAGCTCTAGTTCGATGATAATTCAAACCTAACCTAACCTAAGCCGAATAAAACCCCAAAGCTTTTAGATTTTCGTTGATTTTTTTGTGCCATTGTGAACAATTCAAATGTTTGAATAAATGTTTCAATAAAAAATAATAAAAATTTACAGAGAGAGAGAGAGAGTACATTTTTAACAAAAAAAAATCTCGAATAGTGTATTTCCAAAGAGCATTGCTAGCACTTATATTTTAAGCACCATATATTATTCACAAAATACGGAAAAAAAATCATGGAACTACAACAAATGTGTTAAAAAAAATTAGCCTGTAATTTTAATCAATATACTTATAATAAATAATTAATTTTAATAATTCTTAAATAAAACTTAAAACAATTGGTGTGTTTCAAGGCAGATATTAATTGCATTCCTGCAAGTACTTTTATATTTGTTTTTATTTAAAAAAAGAACAGAAAATAGAAAACTAATTATTTTTTAAGTGTTCGTGGTACCCAATGAAATATTTAAATATATAACATTTTTGTTTTTGCAATAAGAAACTTATCCTACAGATTCATAAAAGCTAATTTACTTAAAAAATGAAGTTAGTTTCCGATACATATATAGCCAATTTTTTTTAACTTGAAATTTTTTTACTGCATTTTGTTGACCAGAATAGATGTCAAAAATAATTTGTGTGAAGTAAGCAATAATTAATTCTCTAGTGAATTCGATAATTAATGTACCAAAAAATTGAGTAAAAAACATCAAGTATTTATGGCTTGAAATCGATGAAATTTCACGAAACTTGCATTCTTTGCATAATTGTAACCCAAGAAGTTTTTATGAAAATTAAGACAGAGAAGCATATTTTTTAAAACTTTTTTAGTCGTTTCAAATATAATTTAACTTAGTAGTTTGAATTTTTTCACCTTCTAATTCCTAGGAGAAAATTACTATTAATTAATTACGAAAAATTATTTTTTAAACTCAAAATTTTTTAATTATAGAGGACTCAGATAAAAACAAATTTTGCTGATATTTTTAAACTATTTTCAATCTAGCGACTATACCATAACCAGCTTCAATTCCATATTTTTTGTTATCCTTTTTTGTTACTTTTTAAGAAATGATCGTGTTAATATTGAATTGTAATATGCGTTGCACTTTTATTATATTTTTTTATATAGCTTCTAATTAAAAAGAGGAAATGCTTGCTAAAATTTGCAAATTATGTTTTTAAACAAATAATGCTTTTTAATTAAATGCTATTACACTTTGTTGTATTTGGTTGGAAGTTAGTTTTTTTATTTGTAGAACTAACTGAACAAGTTACTTGGGAAATGTATTTTTTTTTTAATTATATGCAATTTTTTCTGGAGGGGAACGCGTTAAAGTATTTTTAGTTTCAAAAATTTTAGTATTATGAGAGTAACAATCGACAATTTACGATTGATTTAACTTTCTAAAACATATTTTAATAATACTTTAAAGCTTTTTATTCCTGTTCGGATAAAACTAGACTTCTGTTAAATAGTTATGTTCTTAGATTTCTGTTTAAATATTTTACCAACAAAATATTTAATTTTAGTTATTGTTTTGTTTTAGGTGTCGTAGTTCTGTAACGGGTGAGGGTTCGATTCCCGCCTTCACCCTGGGTGTATTTTCCGTTTTCTGTGACAGTAAAAAATTCTTTCTGTATCTGTCTTACTTGACGGATGGCTTATAAAGCAGGTCTCTGATCAAGCACTTAAGGAGCAATATATATGTATCTATCCCTACCACCTAGGTGTAGTAATTTATTTCATTTTTCATTCCAGAAATTCCTGCGAGCAGTGTTCCGATCAGTACTCTGCAAAACATGGATTAACCATCCTACGTAACATGGATCAACCAGTCGAGCTCGAAAAAATTATTTTCATTCATCATTTTTGTTTCCACTTAAGACTTGAAACATGTTTTTAGGCATTTAAATTATTATTTTTAAATACATTTCTAAATATTATGTACATCTTAATATGTTTATTAATACTTAAAAAATATTTATGAACACATTTAAATGTATATAACAATATTTCAATGTGTTTATATAAAAAAAAATCAATTATTCCCTAAACAACAATCAGTTTATCGAACTTTCCTTTACAAACACACCAAAAAAATCAGAGTTACATTACATCTTTATAACGTAAGAGCCTTTAGCTATTGACATATACTTTTTTCATAAGTATGCAATCGCATTAAACGGATTGATTTTTCCCATTGACGTATCGCGATTGTTTGCACACCTAAAAACATCACATACAGAACCAGAGAGAAAAAAAGTCAAGGACATAGACGTCCCATTTAATATCATTAACATTAAAACGTTCACTTTTTTTTTCAGTTGAAACTATCAGCTTCCATGCGAAATAATTCAGCCAAGAAATTCTCTAACACTGTAAAGTGAAAAGGTCTTGAATTTCTCATCGAAAACTCAATCCAGTCTAAAAATTGCTTTTGTCCAGGACTTTCCTTCAAGGCACTTCAGCGAACAAATTTAATCTTACAAATCGTAGGCTAACTTTCATTTTATTTCCTCTTTTGGTCGCTTTTTTTATAAACTTTTTTTATAAAAAAAATGAGTTGATGTTGCGGTCAGTTGAATTGTTTCAACTTCAAAACGATCGTATACAGCGTCTGACAGACTTTAAAAAACATAAAGAGAAATCGGGAATAAATACTTGGCCACTGAAAGTTGAATTTAGTTTTTGATGGACAAGTTCATTTTGTGGTAAGTTTTGTTGGTAAAGAATAATAAATTGATGCAAATGATGTAAAATGACAAAAAGTGAGTTTGGTTTATATTTTTTTGTTTTGTACTTTAACTGTTAAGGCAGGCGAATACCCAAAATTCTAAAATTTTTACTATTACTTTAATCTTTTCCAAATTTGGCATAGTGAATTCAAATATAATGAATAATACTATTTAGGCATTTTTTTATTTAAATATAATTTATTTATTTCAAACGGTGTTTTTCTACCAAAAAAAAAGAGGTTTACGCTAACAAGTCTACCACATTGAATTTTCATCCTATATAAACATTAATTATGTGTTAAATTCTTCGTTTTGAACTGATTCATGCACTGACCCTCTAGAGTTACATACAAATTATAAGAAAAGAAGTTATTAAGAAAAATGTTATAAATTAATCACACAAAAAAATTCGATTAACTTACACTTGGACATTTAAAAAAAAAACTTGTATATTTACACCAGATGTTAGAGGTTCATGGAATAGAGATATATTGAAATAGCATCTGTAAAAAATTTCAAGCAAATTAATGTAAAACTTTTTATGCTAGAAGTGTTAGTGTAAACCCCTCTTTTTAGTTGAAAAACACCGTTTAAAATAAATCAATTATATTTAAATTTGGAAAAGATTAAAGTAATAGTAAACATTTTTGAATTTTGGGTACTCGCCTACCTGAAGGTGAACAACAATACTTGAAATGTCATTAAGATGGATTTCAGATAGCTTTTGTATACTTCAATCGTAAAACTGTTATTCTTTTATTGGATACCGGAGCTAGTTTTCCCATTGGTTAAGTTTTCCACCAGGACTTACATTAAAAATGAGCCATGGGGGCAGCCAACTGTCTGCTTGGTATATGAAGCAACAAGGCCTGTTAATTCTAGTTTTTGCCGATTTTGGGTTTTAACGATAACATATCTACCCCCGGATATATATATTACATTAATAAAACAAATTGACCATTTTAGACTCCAACCCTTTCAGACCTGTTGTCTAAGTGATACAGGGCATAATAGGTTTTGCGATTTTTACCAAATAGAAGTTCATTCTAGTTGCTTTCTAAGTAATACGTCTCTTTTTTCAGAAAGTCTTATGGATTATATTATCAAATTATATGATTTTATAATAGTTTTAAACATGATAAATACCACAGGTCTGTGTTACGATTTTTTTTTGTACTTTTAAGAAATATTTTCATGTACATGTTAAAAAGCAGAAAATTTCTGTAGGAAAATAACAAAAATATTCTGTTTGTTTCGCAGTGCATTAATAACAACTTTTTCTCCATTACAATATAATCGTACTCTTCAAATATATAAAACTGCCAATCACCTCATAAAAGAAATTCACAGGAATTAAATGTGGTGCCTCCTTATATTTGCATCCAAATTGGGGTCAGTTGTACCACTCTCTTCTTAATTGAACGCCCCCAATATACATTGACCAGGTAACACAACGCATATTGCAACATGGCGATTGGTTTGACAAAACTGTCCTTGGTACTTGGTGGGTCTAGAAGCAAAACCTACAATCTCCAAAATATAACTAAGATATAAAGACCGGTGCATTCTTTGGCGACCTTGAACGATCATAAAATTCAATTGGATAAAGTAGCCAATGAAAGGATCTAACACTATATCTTAGTTATATTTTAGGAAATGCTAGTTTTGCAACTAGAACATTCCCTTGACTGATATTTTATAACATTTTGTTCGGAAAATAAGATATCGAATGCTATGTCCCCACTACCGACAATAAAAATGACAAGAAATGCGCGCGCATGGCAATGCATGTGCAATTTGGTCAGGCATGCGCACGCACCTACTTCGAATGGTGCAAATTGTATACGCATTTCCATACGCGCGCATTTCTTGTCAGTTTTTATTGTCATAGCATAAGAAAAACCTTTGTGGAAACAAGGCAGTTAATTCCTTTTTCCGATTTTTCTTAAATGTAACTGACATATCTGATATTTAAAAAATATTTTTTAAAAACGAAATTTTGTGGCATGAGAATGAATGGAATAGTATTTTGTTTAGTGAACATCACTTGGGTTATTTAAAAAAAACAGTAATAGAGAGCCAGTAGAGATAACTCGAAAAATACCAAAGGGCAGACATTTGTCAGCCAAGTTATGCCGAGTGCAATTATACTATGTAAGACATCGTCCTTTCTTTAACTGCACTACTCGCAATCCTCCATTGCTTCATAGCTGTATCACTTCAAAGCTTCAAGGCAATTTATTTTTAATTCAACTTTCTGTCATTCATAAAATATCTCAATTTTCAAATCCTTGGTCACCATTGTAGACAACTTTAAAACAGCGAACTTATTTTACGAACACTTGTATACAACTTTCATCTATATAAAACCAAATATCAGACAAACACAAAATTTACTTTTATATTTTCTTAAACATCAGAACAATTCATTTTCACATCATCTGAATGTCATTCAGAAAATACCACACTTCTCTGGTCAATGTTTACCAATTGCAGACAACTTTAAAACCAGCAAAGATTTTGAGGACACTAGCATAAAATTTTTTAGACCAAAAACCGGCTGACACACACTCTTAAAACAAAAGAGTGAAATCCACTCATATTGGAGAAGTGCATTTACGACACTGAAAAGAGTGAAAATTAACTTGATTGGTTGAGTTAAATTCACTCGTTTGTTTTAAGAAAGCATTATTTATATTAGGTCAAATATCGGAACAAAAAATATGTTGCATCCATATCAGTCCAAGCGATCTCATTGCTTACAACAAAGGGCGTGGATCAAAAAAGTGTTGGCCCCACCGAATAAATCATCATCCACTTACCAAATCGAAGAGGAGGTGGCTTATTTTTAGATTAAATGAGAGAGCCGATTTGCAATTTGTCACCTATGCTCCATTATGTACCTTAAGTGTGTATTAATCCGCGAGTTATTTTTAAGCAATACTTTTATGGATTTGAGCGCTATGCCTCTGGGGGCACCTCCTGACGAGCATCGTTGTAACAAGAAAACCCACTCTATTAAATAAGTCTCTGCGGTCATTACAATAATGCATCGCAACAGGCTTTCAGTGTGTAGAACGTTTAGGATCGCATCTCGTGGCAAATTAGCGTGGGAACTCAAACTTGATCAATGGGCGGTCCTGAATTGAGAGAGTCAACCGATGTTTAGGGTTCTTAATTTCTTTTAGGGGAGTTTGTTCCGTGGGGATATTATAATGCCTTTTAGAGATTTATTGCTTCGTAGTTTGTGGTTACGAAGGGGGGATGTGAACAAGTAATTATAAATTTTAATTGATTCTTTAGGCATAAAAAGGGACAGGCCTTAAGGGAATTATAAAACAAAATTTGCTTTTGGTAGACATTATTTACAGCAGGACCCAATAAATGCATAAATAGATACAACATTGTTTTAAAAAAGTGATTCATGCATTAGATCTATCAGGCTGAACTCGTTTTGTTTTAGATTCCATGAAGGTTCTTGAAATCCGTTCTTAAACAGACAAAGAGTATTCTTTGTTCTGGTTATTTAACCTATTATTCTCAGCCTGACTAATTTATAGTTAATTTCGTATATCTACTTTGCAGTTAGCTATTTAGAAATCTCTCGTTAGTAGCTAGAAACAAACATGTTGCTGTTTCGAATTTTAACTTTCAACACCAAAAAAAATAATATTTTTGCTTCTTTAAAAGGAAATTTTAAAAAAATCTTTTAATTGACAGCAATCTTTAAAAGGAAATTTTAAAAAAATCTTTTAATTGACAGCATGTAGTAATAAATTGTAAATGAACTCATTTTGTCATTTTTCTGAGACCTCTTTAAATTTTAACTTAAATTTTAAGATAGAATATAGAATTTTTAACTCATTAGTCAGATTCCTGAAAGCTTTTTCCATGAAGAAAATATACTTAAATGAAAACTAAAATTCGGCTGTAATACCGAATTATATCCAAGTGCAAAAGTCAAAAACAATTACGAAATTATGTTTGCTTTTGTTAAAAATGTATATCAATTTAACTTACTTCTCGATCATTGATGAACCACCTCAAAATTGGCGGAGTCGTCTCTTTCGCTGACGTGCAGTTGATGTCTACCAAGTCTCCGACATCGTATCGGCTCGAACTTCCGCTCACTCGTGGCCTTCGACGACTCGGAATTACATTCGGAGCTGAAAATTCAGATCGTCAAAAGTTGAAACCAATAATATTTTACGAACAAATTAAATAGCTACAAATTCATTTAGTATCTACTAGCTAACTCGGACGAACATTTGGAGCTGAAAATTCAGATCGTCACCTGTAGCGACAAATACTAGTGTGCAAAAAAATCAAATAGCTACAAATTCATTAGCTACTTGTTTCTGCAAAAAGTTGAACATCTTAATATGTCTAAATTAAAAGTATGTATATCAGAAGTCATCATTAGGTACATTGTTAAAAGATTTTGCCATAATAATGGTTTCGAGTTACTACAACGGCTTTGAGGTGAAATGTTTCACCATGTTTTCGGTATTCGTTTAAAACACTTTTTTAGATTATGGAAAAGACCATAAGAAATGGTTCAACTAAGTAACGAAAATATGGTGAAAAATTTAATCACACAGCCGGAATAAATTCTAGGGACCATATTTTTCGCTAAATCAAGCTCCAAATTTTTCTCAGTGTAAATTAAATTGATATGTTTAAAACTACATTAGGTCAAATTTAAAATACACTCATAAAAATTCAATCTTTATCAATTTCAACTTAATAAAACATTAAAAAGACTTGAACTTGAATTTGGAAAAAAAATTTTAATGTTGTTTAAAAATTTGTTATAATTTCGTAGGATTTCAAATTTGATGTCATTCACTTATCAATATTGAAAAAAATACTAACTTTAAACATAATACAGGGTGTCCGTAAAAGAATGTCCGAGTTTCAAGTTGTAATAGTATCAGCTGTAATCGTTCGACAGTTGTGGTTGAAATTGACGAATTAAGAATAACTCCAACAGTTTCAGATAAGCTCACGCGCTTGTACCGCTACATCATTTTCATAGATGCAGTGTCATCTATTCCATTACTCCGGACTTGCTGAAGACAGTACGGGAAGAATTGCATTTTCGCTTGAATGCGTGCCGTATCACGCGCAGACATAGAGCACTTGTAGGAAAAACTAGGTTAGTTTTCCTTCAATTTCATGTATGACTTGCTATATTTAGTATTAAATAAACTCCTGTAATATACCATTAAAACTCTGATTTTCTTTTACGGACACCCTGTATAGAGACAACGGTATACAATTCAAACACAATAAAAGTAACTATCAATTAAAACTAGTTCATTTTTTCAATAGACAATTAAAGTAACTACCAATTAAAACTAGTTCATTTCTTCATCAGACAATTAAAGAGTTACTATCAATCAAAACTAGTTCATTTCTTCAATAGAAACTTACCATTTTGTGGTCCGGGCCCTGATAACCTCTCTCCAATTACCAATTCATTTTGAGATCTTGCGTATGTCAGGAATACTTCTGCAAGACATTGCAAACGGAGTCCACCTTTTCTTATATACTTTCCGGCCATATTGAAAATCAAACGCATTTCAATCCATTGCAGACCTTCAGTCGTCTTTCTTGGAAGTAAATGGGTCACCTGATGAGTTTGTGCCTACAAATGCAATTCATGCTTTTACAAACGCATAGCTTTTTAACATTTAGTAGGGGTAAATTAACAGTTAGGGTAAAATTGAAGATCTGAGTGGAAGAACGTGCTAAGTGACAAAAAAGTCAAAACGAGAAAATGAGCTTTAAAGTTTTTTTTTTGCGCTTAGATGCGCTAAAAATTGCACTTGCAAAAAGTTATATGTATACTTAACTTAAAATTTATGAAAAAATGGAATCTTGTTATCTTTAAATGATAGAATAACATATTTATTTAAACAGAAATCTCGCCGGTCCACTGGAGCAATGGTTAGTGTACTAGCCTTTGAAGTTGCTGGGCTCGGGTTCGAATCCCGGTAAAAGGCATGGATGTTTGTGTTTGTCAATAAACGTTGTTATTTGACTATGTGGCTTGTGGCGTCCTTCTGGCGGGCGGGGTAACGGGCTATATAGACTACGCCCTTCCCTTCTAAGGGAGCAATCACTGTCATTTGTCATTTGTCAAACAGAAATCTCAATTTTTTTTTAATAAAAAAAAAGTCAATTAGCACGTTCTTCCACTAAGCTCTTCAATTATGGCTTCAAATTAGATGACAAACTGACATTAGTTTCCACCATCATAGAGCTAGAAGGTGAATAGGCCATTGGCGAGGCAATGGAGAAGGAAAGAAATGAAAATGGCAGAAATATACCGTTTTTAAATAAACGTGTATAATTTTGTAATGTTGGTTTCATGTTCCATTTTAATAATTTCCTTTAACTGCTGGCAACAAAATAAGAATAGACTAAATATATATGAAATCACAAAGATATTTTAGAATATCATACCTACTATCCTTTGCTCGTAACAATAATCTTTGTTGGATTATGAAAAAAGAGCTTTAGATTTGGGAAATATTAACTTACCATTTACCCTTGATTATTGCTCAAATTTCTAAAAATATTTTGTTTGATTTATCTTTACTCACCTGCGCTTAAAACATGAGCAACCACTTCAAAAAAAATCTTAACATATCCAGATAAAAAAATATACATTTAATATAAGTTTGATCAAATATAATTAATATGTAATTGTTAAGTATATAAATGAATCAAACGCACACTAAGTACTTCTGAAAATTTATAAAAATACTATATGAAAAATTATCATTCAAAAAAAATTTAAAAGCAATAACGGCTACATTATTACTAAATATTTTTCATGGTAATTGTCGAATAAGTTGTAAAAAGCAATCAATATTTCTACACGTGTCACTTAATAACATAACAAAGTTTATATTTTAGCACAAATTCGCTAAATTATGTATCATTATTTAAAATATGTCAATAAAAATGGTGTTAACTTACCACTTCCCCATTTATGTACCAGTTGACTTTGGCAGCGGGTTTCGAGGGTCCAAATGAACACGTTATATTTACCTCATCTCCCACTTGATAGCGAGGTTGGAGGCCAATTATATCGGGTCCGTTCGATGGTAATGCTGGAAATAATAGACTTACTATTAGGGAAAAGCTGTTACCTTCTGTCAGCCAAGTACTTAGAAAATGAATTAACAGTTAAGGTCAAGTGGGGTAAGTGTGATAGGGTTTCTGCATTTTTCATTAAAAAAATTCGTTCTCTGCTTCAAGTAAATTCCAAATCCTAAAATTGGTAGTGAATTATTATAAGAAACATACATATGTAGAAAAAAAATTATATGTTTGAATTCCAATTTTAAGTGTACAAAATTTGCATTTCAAAATCCATTGCTGTTTTATCACACTTACCCCACATAGAAAGACCCACATAAAAAGAAGACAGTTGCTTTTAAATTCAAAAGCTCAAAACTTTCTTTAAACAAAAAATAAGGTCAATATTTCTTTTTAGTTTAATTATAAGTGGTCTAATGTTACATATTGCAAACTTTCAGATTTTTAGAATGATTTCCAAAGTTACAAGAGCTGTTTATCACACTTACCCCCAATCACACTTACCCCACTTGACCCTATATTAAAGTATATAAACTTGTAAGAGGGGGGGGGGGGGCAGTTATATTAAAGCTTATAAACTTGTAAGAGAGGGGAATAACAGTTATATTAAAGTTTATAAACTTATAAGGGGGAATGAGAACGATGGATCCTTGCTCTCTAAACCAAAATGCCCCAGTGTTAATCCAATGGAGAAATAAATATTTTCCCAAGCAACATTTCTCCGACTGTATTGAATATTTTTACAAACGTTTTTTTTTTAAATGATTAAATGCATATAACTTACAGGTCTCTATAATCTCCACCGTTTTGAAATTGCTTCAAATATTTTGTGCAAAATTATTTATTAAATTTTTTAAAAAAAAAATTTCGAACCAATTTCGAAATGTGAGTTTGTCGGGTCCTGTAAGTCAGCTACATTAATCACATTACACCCGCTTTTAAATAATTTCAATACAGCCGAAGAAATGTGGCTTAGAAATATTTTTTTTCTTCATTTGCTTAACCCTGAGGCACTTTGGTTTGGAGACCTGTGGTCTAAGGTCTCATTCTCCCATAAATGATTTCGTTACATAGCAGTTAAGTTGTTGAATAAACTATTCACAGAGAATAAATAATGAAGACAAACGTCAAGACACATCAATTACATGATCAGAAATAAATTTTCGAAAATTGGACCATAAAGTTTTCCATTTAAGTCATCTGTATTAGTTGCTATTAAAGATCTTATATTATATCGGAACAATTAAAACAATATAAAAAAATTCATATTTTTTTTTAAAGTTTTTAACCCAAAAATAATGAAAATATATTTTCCTACATAGATAGTAATCTATAACAATATTACATTGTTCGTTTAGCACATATATAAATAATATTTAATTTTAGAGAAATAAAGTTGATGGTTAAGAAAATCATTACTTTCAGATAAATATCTTTATATACATAAATATATAATATCTACATATAGGAAGCCATAACCATGAACAATTCAGCAAAAATACATAAATTCAGTAGCATATTGTAGCAAACATATAGCCAAATGTTTAATATTTTGGATATCAAATTTTTGGTGTAGCAGCGTTGGCGTAAATTTTTCAGAAAGCACTAAGAACTTAGTGTTAAGAATAAACTGACAAAATAATAAAATATTAATTTTTTTAAAAAATAAAGAAGTTTTTTTATTATATTATAAAGAAGTATTATATTTTGGCATAACAAACATGACTGATATTTTTTTTCTCCCACATTTAAAACAGAAAAATCAGGATTATAAGAATTAAAAATCAAATTCAGTATTATAATGGCATTTACTGTTCAGATTTGATTTTATGGGACACTTATTATTTCATTTAAATACATAAAAAAAATTCGCATATTTTCGCTTAATAATAAATGCCAAAACGAATATTAACAATAAATTAGAGAAACAACAATACTTTTAAAAAAAACTTCCCGAAAATATCATTTCTCATGAAGCCCTAAACGCAAAAAAAATCCAGTGACTATAATAAACTGGGCGTCAGTTTATGAGATTTCTCACTTCAATTATTATTCCAAAAGAAAAAAACGCATGCACTTTTCGAAATAATTTCTGTATTTACCTTAAAAAAACAACAAACTTGATTAAATTATATTAGATTTCCCGTCTTTTCCAGTTGGAGCAGGGCTATAAACAAACAACGACCAAAAAATACATATTTAAATGTAAAATGTCCACATGCATATCTTAGCAGGCACCAGCATAGGTATCTTTTTTTTACCTGTCTCCTTTAAAAGTGATAGAACGAGAGCCCATAAAAAACACAATAAAACCCCATTTTCGAATCTATCGCCTGACGGCCCTCACGCGATATTTGAGTTATACTTAATGATAGTATTGACTGCAGAAATAAATCGATGTCAATTGTTTGCTGAAGATAAACCTTTTTTTTTTTAATTCTAGTCTAACCGTTTCCATTCTAATTGCAGGACCGAATTTAACTCAATCCTTCTCTTGGTCATTTATTCTTTCGTACTCTTTCCACTCAAACGAAGTATTTTTCGTTAAATTATGGATTAAAATCTCTTCGGTCCCACTTACTACCAGCGATTTTTTCAGTATTTTTATCGCCTGAAATGTCTCTTTAAGAGAAGAAGGACATTATGCGATTTAAAAATGCTTTAATAACAAGACGGTATCAAAATTATGTCAAGCACATTAAATACCTTTTTTTTTCTTCTGCGATTCTTTATTTCATACTTAAAGAGTAAATTTCATTTCTTTGAGATTTTTTTACGTCGTTTGTTTAATTTCTTTCAAGTATTTAAACGTAAGTAATGTTTGAATAATTATAAAATCCAATTAAATTAAAGTATATCAATGAAACTTGGAAAGCGTTTTTAGAAATAGTATATAGTACTAATACTGTAACTACACTGTAAAAAAATTTTGAAAAAATGCAGCGCATTTTCCGCATATTCCCAACACATTATGATGTAAAGCTGACAAAATGTAGGATTATGCTGTAGAATTGTGTTTACAGGAACAGCTCGCAAACAATTTCTGCTGTTCTTGTAAACACAATTCTACAGTATAATCCTTTATTTTCTCAGCTTGGCTCACGCTGTAAAATAAATGATTACTATATAACTGAAAAAGTTATGCAGGACTATTTTAGTTACTTTTAAAAACGAAGCAAGAACTTGTTTTTGTTAATGGATTGATGATAATTGAAGTTTTGTTAATGGATTGATGATAATTGGCAAAAGATTTGCATGACAAATAAGCTTTCTGGCTTGTTTTATATGAATAAACAGAATGTAAAGGACAAATGAAACCCTAGTACAGAACAATTGATGCAGAACAAATCAAGTTACATAATTAGCAAATTTTGAAAAACTTAAAATTTTGTTCGTTAATGTTAATGGTATGCACAAATGGATCCTTTATGGGTTTTAATAAATAGTTTCGCATAATTTTACATTCAGTAAAGTAGATATCATTTATGGTTATTAATTCATATATAGAGTTTTTGAAGTTTAATGTTTAGAAAAGCGTTTTTAAGAATTTAAAACGTCTATAGTAATTTATGTTTCCTGGGTTAATCAATCCTTATTTAATATTTATTCTTAAAGCATATATATATTATCAAAGAATATATTTCCTTTGTGGTTATCAGTCTATATATCGGGATCTTGAAGTTTAAAATTATGAAAACTGAGTGTTTTCTGTGAATTTTGAAAGGTAATCTATTCTCCAAGGGTTAATCAGTTATAATTCATTATTTATGCAATCCCAAATCAACAATGTCTATTTTTTAAAAAAATATAAACAACAAACACAATATCAGTTACAAACAGCAGCCGAATACTAGAGTAAACACGACGACAGGAACAATAACAAACCCCAGTATTCAAAAATCTCACGACATTCAGAACAAGATCACTGACACTCTTAATCTTGTATCTCCAATCATCAACAAATCGCTCTATAATGGGCCTGTAGTGCTTTACGACAGGGAAGGATCATCTTTTATTTCTTTTTGAATTAATAATGAGCCAAGTTCCGTAATAATGCCTCCAAAAGCACGGTAAATCACTCGTTTTCTATATTTATGAATTATGGTCTATAATCGAGGAACGTGACAACAATGGTAAATATACAGACACCTCTGAGGGCCTGACCTTTATAATAGTTGTGGGAAAGGGTAATTTGATCAAGGTTTGGCGACATCCAAGTATTCAACAAATTCAGGATGAAAATTCGTGTTTCATTTCCTTTCTAATTAACTCTTAATAATCAATTTTAAATCCTGGTACAATTTGTGTGTTCGTTTCATCTAAATTGTAGAGCTTTGAATATAAATGGTTGTATAATAGTTGTGGGAAAGGGTAATTTGAGCAAGGTTTAGCGAAATCCAAGCATTCAACAAATTCAGGATGAAAATTTGTATTTTATTTCCTTTTAATTAACTCTTAATAATCAATTTTAAATCCTGGTCCAATTTGTGTGTTCATTTCATCTTAAATATAGAGCTTTGAGTATAAATTATGTATAATAGTTATGGGAAAGGATAATTTGATCAAGGTTTGGCGAAATCCAAGTATTTAACAATTTCTGGATGAAAATTCGTATTTTTTCCTTTTTAATTAACTCTTAACAATCAATTTTAGATCCTGGTACAATTTGTATGTTCGTTTCACTTGAAATGTAGAGCTTTGTATATAAATGGTCGTATAATAGTTGTGGGAAAGAATAATTTGATCAAGGTTTGACGAAATCCAAGTATTCAACAAACACAGGATGAATATTCGTATTTTATTTTCTTTATAATTAACTCTTATTAATCAATTTTATATCCTGGTACAATTTGTGTGTTCAATTCACTTGGGATTGTGGGACTTTGAATATAAATGGTCGTATATTAGTTGTTGGAAAGGGTAATTTGATCACGGTTTGGCGAAATCCAAGTATTCAGCAAATTCAATATAAAAATTCGTATTTTATTTCCTTTATAATTAACTTTTAATAATCAATTTTAGATCCTAGTAAAATTTGTGTGTTCGTTTCGCATGAATTGTAGAGCTTGAAATATAAATGGTCGAAACTGATTTGTAGTCGTTTTTTTTATGAAATGTATTATTATACCTTGCACTAATGTCGTTGGTAATAATAAATTATTTCAAAAATGGTGTTTAGAGCCTAACTTAATTTGGAATGAACTGACAAATGAATACTATGTTATACTCTTGTGGATAACTCGTTTTTGTTATTTGCAACCTAGTTATAATTTGAAAAATAAATTATAAGACAGTAGATAATTAATTATACCTGTGACATATTTAATTTCTTGTTTCATGGCATCAGTTTTTCCTTGACACACATCTTACGGGAATTCAGCAAGTTTTGCGTATCTTTTAATTGTAGATTTTTTATATTCATTTTGGGGAAACGGGACATCATTTTCTGCCATTCACTTTTATCTACAAACTAGCATCAATTCTTTTCTGCAAAGTAAATATATATTTTTCAATAGAAAAGAATTTTAACGTACCATAAATTCGCATTTCATCTTCAGACTTTGCAGTGCTGAAGGATGGAGCTTCCCCTGAGACTTCGCAGCCGTAGAGTCCTTCGGAGTTGAGGTCTATTGAGGCTAGCAGAACATGGCTACTGTTTGACCTCTCGAGCTGTAATTAAAGAATTATTTGCTGGAGTGAAAAATGGCAGCTATATACAAGGTGTCCGGAAAATAATATCCGAGTTTCAAATTGTAATAGTATCAGCTGTAATCGTTCGACATTTGTGGTTGAAGGTGACGGATAAAAAATAACTCCAACAGTTTCCTATAAGCAATACTCCACGATTTACCATCTTGAAAGGTAGAATTGCACAGACTGTTGCTTCCAATACTCCGTACTTGCTGCAGACAGTATGGGAAGAATTGCATTTTCGTGTGGATGTGTGCTGTATTACTAAAGGCGCACACATTGAACACTTATAGGAAAAACTATGTTAGTTTTCCTTCAATTCCATGTATGATTTGTTATATTTAGTATAAAACAAACTCCTGTAATATACCATTAAAACTCGGACATTCATTTACGGACACCCTGTATATTTCATTGAAAAACATAATGTCATAATGTCTAAAGCGCAACAATGAGATTTTTGGCTGTCTAATTTAGTCAGATGGCCATACTTGGCCACAAGCAGGAAGGAGCATAAGGCATAGACCATGCCTTCAAAAAGTTGAAATTAGTTTTGAACAGGGATTTAGTTATACTAGAAAAATTTGTTTTGACGAAACCAACACTGGAGTAGAAAATAACCTTCTGATTTTCATCTGAAAGAGTTTGAAAATAGGTAATAATCTTGTAAGTACGCGCCTTGAAATTGGTGATATGCAGATTATTAACCACGCAATTAGGTTTTTTTTTCAATTAAAAAAAATTTTAAGAATCAAAAAATTACTTACAACTGAAATCTGGCACTCTATATTATATTCAAATATGTATATTTTAAGTAAACGGCGAGTTGTAATAATGTGCACTGATTAGACTTAATAGACAACACACCATCAAAAATTAAAATAATTTCAAATTAAAAAAAGATGTATGAAGGAGGTAAAGTGTTTTTCATTTAACTACAACACATGTTTTTTAATTCTTCAAAATACATGATTCTTCCATCTAAAGATACAAAATATAACAACAAGAAATTATATCCTTAATGAAAAATTTATGGAAAATTGAATAAAATTTATTTGAAATGGGTGAGAATTTATTTAAGTTAAAGAAAAGTTTTTTTAAGTCAAGAAATTATTTAAGTTGAAGAAAAGTTTTTTTTAAGTCAAGAAATTATTTAAATTAAAGAAAAGTTTTTTTAAGTTAAGAAAATATTTAAGTTAATTAAATTTATTTAATTTAAGCAAAAAAATCGCAAGTTTGATTATTCCGTGTGATTGGGAGTGAAAGAGCTATTATAAAAAAAAAAAGACGCAATGTAACGTTCAGTCTCTAATTCGGACCTAACACCTTCCCATTCTAAATTAAAATGTTTTGTTTGTTTTACATTTAAAAGGATAAACCAACACTTATGAGTCAAAAGCAGAAAATAATAGACTAAACAAAAGAAATAACCCATTTTCCGTCCTCAAAAACGTCCATTCTAAACAAACGACGCAATGTAGTTATTTGTAGATTATCGACCAAAGGACTTTCGGAAAACCTTAATGATAGAGCCGGGCCACCTGGAATTTTCGTGCAAGGACACCACCATATCTTCGCATCAATTGTGTCGATATGGACTCCACCATGATTGTCGAACCTTTTCAGCGCCCTGCCATCCAACACGCCCTCCTTGTTATTGAACGAGAGAAAACGAGTATAATTGATTTCTGATTGTTGCTGACCTTGTTGCAATGAAATAAACGTGTGTCGGGAGTTAAGTATAGGCTTGTACACCTCGTAAAGGCGATTGTAGGTCTATTTGCAATTTATTGGGAGAAAATGATGTCAATTGTATGTTTTGTGCGAGAAAGCGACCCCTGAAGGAGTCTTTAACCCCCTATGGTTTGGGGCTGTGGGGAGCCCTGTGGTCAGGGTCTCCATCTCCGGATCGAAAGGTCCCGCGATCGAGTCCTGGTCGCTGAAGACCCACCGAGTATATGCGGAGTACGTGCTCGTTAAATCTCTTGGGTCCGAAAGTCCTGTGGTCAGTCATTTCGCAATTTCCCGCGGGTACAGGTCCCTGGAGACTATTTCCCTCCCCTTCAGGGACATGTTTAAATTGCGGAGGTGGCGCGCGATAGATAGCAGCATATGTCATGTATGTGTGTGTGCGTGTGAGTGTGTGTGCTGTGTCTGTCTTACATGATGAAGGATTATAAGCGGGTCTCTGACCAAGCACACAAGCCTGAATATATATGTATACCAACCAACCAATACTCTCTGAGTAGGTAGGTAGGTTTGAAATATCGTCACACTAGAGCTACACGAAGACTATTGGCGACTGGCGTCATAATTTAGAACCACAGTCAAGTGACAAGCCGACACCTAAGTCGACACCCAACGCAAAAGTCAAGGGGAACATCGTACGCAGCGTTGGAACTTTGAAGCATATTTAAAGTGCACTCCCTCTACACGAGGTATTATTCGTTGGATTCAGACAGATTTTCAAAGAGAGGTTTATAAAGATTTTAAAAACAATTTAATAAAACTATTATATTTATTATTATTTTAAAATGATGTGTCTTGCTTGAAAACCTGACAGTCACGTGAAAGGGTGAATCCTTCAAAGAGTAAAATGAGTTAAAATTAGAAGGCTTTGGACTCCAAGAACACTGTGTTGGATGTAACGTATATCCATAAATATTACAGTATTATGTTTTTTCAACGTTTAGTAAAGAAAAATAATGAAAGTGTTTAATGAACTGCACGTCAAGCTGAAATAAATACTTTTAATGCAATTTTTCGCATAAAATTAGCATCTGTAATTAAAAATGCTAAATTTGAATATTTGGAAGTTTTGTATAATTTTGAAGCGTTTTTTAACACTTTAAGCTTTTAATAGCGTTTAATTACACAAGTGTAAAAAAATTAACTTACAATATTCTAAAAGACGTAATAATATACTCCTAAAATATTTTAAAATAAATATTTATAAAGTGATATCAATGACAAAGTGATATTTTCATATCTGTGTTTAAAGCAATATATTTAAAATAATCTTGCATAGAAGAGTACAAAATAGTCATTTTAATAATATGCATAGGTTTTTCAATCCCGCGATTTAGGAAACGCGTGACAGGTTGTATCAAAAAATGCACTGCCCTACAACAATAAAGTACCAGCGGATGCTTAAAATAATTAAAGTACAAAATCGGCAGCCAAACTGTAATAGCTTTAGTCACCTATGTATCCTTATGCTCACTAAGTATAATTAAATTTCTAAGTGAATATAGGCGCGGAAGCTAATTGAGGCCTTATAATTAATGATCTAGAATTTCGGTCCCAGCGCATAAAACGGTGAGAAAAATAAATTACCAAGAATAGGAAGTGACCGTGAATTGATTTTTTTTTGCCTGGAATATCATTAACTCGTAATTGCTAGACTGTAGAATGGACATCCGCTGCCAAATCAGCCTTTACACAGAATTAGTAAAATATATGACACAAAAACCCATGAGAACCATACGCTTGGATCATCTGGAATATGGCGTTTTGGGCGTTGCTGTACATAGCTTTCGTTTCGTTGGGACAGCGGTAAAAACTTTGCTGGATAAAAAAAGGCGTTTCAATGAAGTGTGATTATAAATTGCTGGGTTTTGTATTTTACGAAATTACGTTTTCGGGAATTATTTTCGAATATAGACATTTGTATGACTGGGCAATGGAAAAATGCAAAAAATTACTTTTTTTACGGAATTAGGTTTTCGTGAATTATTCGCGAATGTAGCCATTTGTAACACTGATCATTGGTGAAATCGCACATTGAAGAAAATTGCGAATATTGATTTTTTTTTAAATGAAATATGCCTGAGTGAAACTAAAACCGGTGGGAAATATATATACAGGGTGGCCCAAAAGTAGACTAACGGTTAATATTGTGCCATTGGTAAGAACTTCGGGTTATTTCGAACAGATATTTGACGTAGTCGTGCTTAGTTTTGTTGGGGGGCTAAAATAAAGTCGTACTACAGCGTATCTTAGCCAAAGAGTAGCAATTCGTGGAATTCGATTGTTTTAGTTTCGAGATATCTTTGGTTTATTAGAGACCTTACCGACCAGGCTATGCGCCAGGCAGGAATGCATCAATATCTAAGGAAGACAATTTGAGCACCTTAGAGATTAAGAATGTAAATATATGCATGTAAATAAAGCTGTCTTTTTTTTACTATGGTTCTTAATTACGATGCCATGCAGCTCAAGTACTACGATAATTCAACCAAACTAAACTTATATATAACCTGTATTTAAATAACTGTTTCTGTAAAAATAGCTGTATACCTAGCTAACTGTTAGACTACTTTTGGGTCACCCTGTATATGACAGTATTTTAAATTGTGTTTATAACTTAACTAAATCATAATTCAAGTAAAACTATTATTTTATATCGTTGGAATAGTGTCACAGAATGTGTTTACCTGAGTTATTGAAAAATCGAAAGATTATTTTTAGAACGTTAGTTGAAAGCTTACCTTTGCAAATAAATTTCTTGAAAATTCCAAAAGCTTATTAATTATTCGACAAATAAATTGCGAACAAAGAGATTCATTACTCAACAATATTTGGTAGTATCAGCTACTATTTGTTTGTTGTTACAAGTTTTGAAATACATTAATATTCCTCAAAATAGGTTTATGTATGACCACAGTTATAAATTTCATTTTTATTATTTTTTACTCAAATAATTTTTAGTTTTTAATAAGAATTTGATGTTTCAAATAAAACAAGATTTTAAATACTTTATTCAAAAAAGATAAAACTACTAATTATAATATGCTTTTTTATCTATTAACTTAAAATTATTCTACAACAAATACAAAATTATGTGATAAAAATTTAACTATTAATTTGAATTCTTCAATAAACTTTATAAAACAAAGAAGATGCGTTACGAAAATTTAAATGAGTTGAAACTTCTTTTATTTAAAATATTTTGTGCTTAAGAATTTTTATAAATATCATGTTCTGGGAAATTGATTCAGTTAATGTATATATTTACTGGAAATAGTACCCATTACAAAAGTAATAACATTCATAAAGCAAAACATTGCAAAATAAATTAAGCAATCTAATGTCTAGACGCACTTAGCTCTCCAAAGGTCAAATATCAGTACAGTTTTTTTATTATTACAGATATTTTTATGTATTAATCGGATTAAACTTATGATATCTTTGAAGTATATTACAAACGCATAATTTTATTAGTTTAAATTTTAAATTATTTTATCCTGTTAAACGCAGATTAGTACGCACTTTAAAACTTTTTAAATGCAATACATGCAAACTTTTTGAACTAAATTATATCGTATTTAGTCATAATATACATGTATTTTCTTGGTATTAAAAAACATAGAGCATCTGTGAAATAATTATTGAAAAATAAGAAGCTTTTAACACTAATCACTTGATCTAACCTATTTAAGAATATTTCAAAAAACTTAGACTAAAATGAGCTTTTTGCTATGGTCTATCTAAATAAATCAAATATAAGACACGTAAAGATCATAGATACAAATTATATGGGACAAGTTAAGTTACATGAAAAGCTAATCGTAATTGAAACATTTTTATTCAGAAACGGAAATGCTAATTGATTTCACAAAGTCGCTATCAAAAGGATTTTATTCTAACGGGACGTATTTATTGGCGGCTAAGCTTTTATAGACTGGGCCATATTCTCTAGAACTGAGAGCTTTTTTTTTTTTTGCGGAACCATTTATTAGATTCTCGCTACCAAATTCGACTCTCAGATTACAATGCATCTCAGCTCTCCGTGGATGTTAAGGTATACCGAGAATTAATTTTGCCAATAGAATCCTAGCTTAAATGATACTTTACATGCTACATAATCATGTAAAGAGTACAGGGGAAGAACTGCTTTGTTTCGTAGAAGGCTTTCCTTAAAAACCTCTTTGGGGATGATAGCGAGAAATCGCCGAAACTGGTCTAAAGAAACCGGTTACTACTTTTTTTTTAACGACAACCCCTGATTCAAGCCAGAGATCAGTGGAACTAGTCACATGTTTGTACCACGAATGAAGATCAGAGTGAAAAACCAGTTTCATGTCGCCAATATCCGCCAAGCAGACGCAATTACGGAAAGACTCTTAACAAATCAAGCGGTTCGTCCCCAGTACTCTTCATATGATATGCCCATGATTTTCCTATCCAGAATATCTGACGACTCAGCTGGGGCTCAAGCAAGCAAACTTGGACTTATGAGACGGAGATGTAATACCTCTCTGCCACTGAACTGGTAAGTATATGTACAAACCCTTATCATACTTACGTCTACAGATGTTCCAGCTAAGCGATAGGTTTGACCAGGAGGAGTGTCTCTTGGTTGGTATCTGTAGAACTCCACGTGGTTTTTGTACCACTTGACAGAGTATAAGTCATCGCCTTCCAGGTCAAAGTCGCACTTGAGCCACACTGGCTCCCCGACCTGGACTGCTCCAGGAACGGAGATATTCAGGAAACGCAGAGCTTCTAAACCTATAATCCAAAAAAAAATAGGAAAATTAAAATATCATGAATCAAAATTATATGTTTTTAGTTAAAACTTTTGGTTAGGATAGTTATGAATTATCATCGCACAAAAGCTACATTGGTGAGGGGCGTCATATTTTAGAACCACGGTCAAGTGACGAGCCGACACCTGAATAGGTACCCAACGCAACCGATAAGGGCGACATCGTACGCAGAGTTAGGACTTTGAAAGATATTTAACATGCACTCGCTTATACGGGGTATTATTCGTCGGACATTTTTAGCCGCACGAGCTGTTTATAGGTCGGCAGTTATTATGGAGGTGCCCGGGCCCGAACCTGAGACCTTTCGCATGCTAGGCGAGTGCCTTACTGACTGGGCTTAAAACTTTTAGATATTGGCATCTGGTGCAAAAAAATATTATATCGCAGTAAATATTAACCAATGACCATTTGTGAAACCTTAACCTCTAATGCATACTGTTGCCGTTTGGTAACAAGTTACATAATCCACTTTATTCTATTAAAATAGACCTCCCTATCGACAAATTTGTGTTTCTTTCATCTATTACATTCCATTTTGAAGTTTTAGTTAATAATGATCCTCATAAATGACATAAGTAAAAGTGTATTCAAAATTAAAAAGTGAAGTTTCTTACTGTTGTGAATTTACGTGTTTGGCAGTATTCAAAGCAATAATGTTAGTAGTAAATACATATAAATTGCTTTGAAAAAATATCATAGTTCATGAGGGTTATTTTAAACTATATTTAGTAGTTTTCTAATCATTCTTTTCAAAATTGGTAGTTTGTAGTTGGTTTTTACATGTGTTACCGTTTGGTAACATCATGCATTAAGCACAACTTTTGTTTGCTTATGTGTGTGCATCTCTTGAAAGGATTCACAAGAGTTCAGTGTTTAAAATGTTTGGTACCACTTTGTTTTAAGAGTAAAAATAACTGTTTTATGTCGTATCATTCTGCCATTTTAAAAAATTATGTTTAAAATGATTTTTTGTATATTTTTATTCATAAAGACCTACTATTTGTACTAAACCTGCTATTGCCTACTATTTGTACATTAATTTTGTTTCAAAAGTAACTACTATTCATAATTATTTTTATAACTAATTTTTCTTGTTTAACAAAATCTAATTGTACTAAATAATAATAGGGGAAGGTGGGTTACCTCGGACCTATTTTGACTTTTCAATTTTTAATTTCTTAATTACTTTCAAAAAGTGAATAGAAATATTTTTACTAAATACTTTATGTTGTTATACACAACATATATTTATTTTAACATGTTATTTAAATGATTTCAACTATTACAAAAATAAATACAGAAAATTGTAAATAGGACCAAGGTACACCACCGGCGGTGTACCTTGGTCCAACCGGTAGTGTACCTTGGACCAATTATTAACAGGTAGAGAGACTCGATTTACAGTCCGAAAACCAGTATTTATTAGCCACATAAAATTCAAAAATACATTTTACAGCCTACTCTTATTTATAGCCAAGATTGTAGTAATTGGTTATGTTATGTCAATTGGCTTAGTAAGGGGTTTTATTGCCTTAGTTTTTTAAGTGCCCTTTTGGCTTTTTCAGCTGCAATGCAATCTTTCTCAGGTGTATCCGTTAAAATGCAGCATAAAATTAAACTGTTATTTCATGCCATATAAAACACTTGGCTATCTTTCTGTCTTAAATTTGAAAAAACAACTCAAATATTCTCCCCCTATGTTTATACAACTAGGCCTAAACGTAAAAAGGATGTTCTGCTTAGATATTTATTATAAAAAATATATTTTTAGATGAGCATGCAATAATTATTTTCTATGTTATATAAATATGGTTAAAATTTTATCGGCTTCCATAAATCTAAATAATTAACTACAAAAAAAAATCTTTAGCACACCAAATAAAAATTTCTTACAAATTTCCATTTTTCTAGATTTTACAAATCAGGGTTGCATATTAAGAGCTTAAAATACTTAATTTTTCAAAGGAAAAAAATTTCTTGAATTTTAAAATGGGTTTTCAACAATCTGAAGCACATAAGACCTATAGTAGTGTACCTTGGACCAGTCCAAGGTACACCACTTGTATTAGGTTCGAGGTACACCACTTGGATATTAAAAACAAAATAGTTAATCACCAAGTTAAGGTTAGACTTAACTTAATTTCAAGCACACTGTTTTATAGCTAAAACTTTCCTTTATATTGCATAACCATTGTTTCTGAATAAACACTACATGTTTGAGTAAAAAATACACTAAAGAATCTGACAAAAATTTACTTTTGAACTGTGAATTTAGTTTTTCGAAACCTCTTTAATATATTGACCTTTTAAACAAACAGATAGAACTTCACTGAGATCCCTGGTAGCAAATACTTTAACTGCATGTGGTGTTGTTTTAATATCTAAGCTAATCGAGCTAGAATCAGCATAGGTTCGAGGTACACATACGTCCAAGGTACACCACTTACCCCTACTCTTTTTTGTTTGTTATACACGTTTTCATTAAAGATTTTATACCTAAAACTATGTGTCTGTGTGCCTCTGCAACTTCTTATATAATAATAAAATTATCAATAAGCTTTATTTTTAAGTATAATTTATTAGAAATATTTAAAAAAAATCATTAGCTTAAGTAAAAAAGATGATAATTTGAATAAAAATAAATATTAGTACCCCGAACTTTAAGCATCTATTCAGCGTTTAATGCATGGTGTTACAGTTTGGTAACAATTTTAAAAAATTAAATTTTCTAAATTCCGATGCATTTAATTTTTTTCCGTATTTTTCCCGTAATGTACGAGCATAAGAGATACAAATATATTTTTTCGGGACGAAACAAAAAATCATGCATTAGAGGGTTAAAGTATTCTGTTTGCTAGAATTTATTATATAAGTATGTATAATAGTCAAAACTGGAAGCAATCGGAATAAACGTATGAGAGGGTACATTATCGGTGAAGCAAAAAAACTTATCTTTATTTAATTAAGTACAATTCATAGAGTGAATTAGTCTATGAATTACACGAAATTCTTTCATCCTTTTTATTTCATAATTCTATTTCCGTACCTGGTAGAATTGAAACTTTAAAAACTTCATTAAAAATAGCCATATATACCAAATTGTCCTGTGTTTCAACAAACAATAAAAATTACAAATTAAAATACATAGTCAAAAATATACTTCATTTAAAATATGTCATTTTTACCTGCAATATTAATGCCTACATCGATAAAGATGACTGTTTTTATATCTAAAACACCTCCTAATCATTTATCACACTTCAAATTAGTTTAATGAGTCAGAGCTTAGTTCATGAATCATTCATTTTGGTTTAGCTAACTTTTAATAAGGAATGCTTCTTATCTTGAGTCATATGCCATTCGTGATCCTTAACAATATGCCTTCGTCATTAAAGGGTGGATTTTTTTTACAAGTTACGGTAATTGTAACAAATGATTTAATTCGTAACTCCGATATTTTTTATGAGGTGTTTTTGTAAAAGTATTTTTTATTCAATATTAGGATATGATTCTTACTATTATTTCTAAAATATGTACTTTTTTACCAAACTATTTTTTTACAAAATCGTACTTTTAACACTTAATTGACTTTTTAGTAAAAGAAAGTTTATAATTAGAATTGGTTTATTCCTTTTGGAGAATGATTCTCTAATATTTGAATGAAAGAATTTCCTTTGTTATAAAATGAAGCAAATTTTTTTACAAAAAAATTAAAAATAATGTTATGGAATATGTTAAAATATGTTTATTGTTCTACTTTTATATGTTTAGTTTTGCAAAAAACAACAGCGACTTACAAAACTCCCACACAATGAAATTATAAAACATTTTATGGAGATGACGGAATTGTTTATTCATCTAAATTATTTTTTAAACACACTGTCACGCAAAATCATACTAAGTCCAAAATCAGTAGATAAAAAGATATAAAAAATCAAAAATTGCAAAGTTTTTATTACATTAATCAGAAAAAACGATAAACTTCAAAACACTTAAATAATATTTTTGATGATTATGCTGTTTTAATGTTTTTACAATGTTTTTGCCAATTAAACATTTTTTAATTGTCCGTCAAAAATAGACTTAGAATATAGAAATAATTATTAATGAAGCGAGCTATAGCAAATAATTTATTATGTAAAATTCATTTTAAAATTACCTGTTTATCTAAACCTAAAAGTCTATTTTTAGTAGAAGCAATCATAGCCCAAAGGCAGAAAGTGGAGAATTACTTGCAGAAGAAACCCTGGTAACATCAAACGATAGAAGATTTTTTTCTTTATAAATATGCAATTTGTTTTAAAGATCTAAAAAATTAAAACATAATTTTTAGGTGGAATTAGTAAAAATCTCCATTATCAAAACAACATTGTAGTGAAAAACGCATAACTTAACTATTTTTAGTCTTTAAAAAGTAAATTCTGGTAGAAGGTAATGTAGTTTAACTATTTTCGATGATTTAGATAATTTGAAATAATTTGCATTTTTGAAATAGTTAATAATTTTACGTGGGAAAAATAAAAAAAATATTTCACCTTAAAAATAAAAACTATTACAACAATAATAAGCAAATATACCAGACCACAACGAAGACTACATATGAAACTCGCCTCATCTTTCGCTACTTCAAGCGAAGGAATAGTCGATAAAAAACAATAACTCCTACTGTTTAAAAAAAGTCAAAGTTTGAATAATAAAGAAAATGGAAGCAAACTATCTGGCCAAATATGCGTTTCATATTCACAATGCAGTGACGAAAGCTCGTAACTTAAGTAACTTTGGAGCTTTGCTTGACACGCCATGTTTGTTCTTCGCTTTTAATTGAATTAAAAGCGGCGTAAAGCTTTTCTCTGGATATCAAGTCACGCAAGTCGACCTGAATTTTGGCTTCGGTCAACTGATCTTTGCATTTGTTTGAGGTTTTGGAAAAGAGCTTTTCACTTGGCGAAAATCTTTGTTTGGAGTATAGAGATGGTTTTTAAATCAAATTTTAAAGGATAAATCAGAGATTTTTTGTTGTTGTTTCCTTTGGTTCACTTAAATTTTAAGGAAGTTTTGTATTGTGTAATGGGAAATGCCAGTTAGGTTAGGTTTGAATATCGTCGCCCTAGAGCTACACGAGGGCTATTGGCAACGGGAAATGCCAGATATGATTGAAAAGAAATATAGAATTGTGTCAGGAATAACTAGTTTTTTTATATTAAACAGAAGGTGTAAAGTTTTTACTTTTTCATTTTAAATTATTAAGAACTACAGTTCTTAGTGTTTAAGTGCAGTTAAAAGACTATTAACAACTCGATTCGACTGATTACAGAGCTACTACTTTAAGATTTGTTATTTTGAAATTAATCAAAATGCAATGCCTACTTATCAACCATACTAGATTAAAAAAGACTATACATTTAGCAGGCTAATTCTTTGAGACCTTTAAGTGTAAAAAAATAAGGCATGCAGCATTCCTAACTAAAAAAAACCGATCGGGAGTATAAACTAAAGCAAATTTGAGCAAGAATAAATTAGTTTAAGTAACTACTTCATTAACGAATGAATTTTCTTATATATTATTTTCCCTTTTTCACGTCTAGTTAACATTTTAAAAATTGCCATGCGCGTTTATTGCGTAATGTCTTCTGCTCTTTAATGTTTCGGATAAATAGCTATACTTAAGTTTAAAAGTATAAGTATTACGTTGCCATAAAATTACTAATATTTTTTTATACATATTTTAGAAAATAATATAGTTTACACTTTTATGTATATCGCTCATAGATATAATAATCGTTAGAAAAATACAAGTTTCTGTTTGTATGTCATTAATATAATTATTTTATTGAAACAACACATTATTATAATGTAACCAGTTTTACACGATATTTCTGTTTCACTTGTTTTGTTTAAACGCAAGATTTTTAATAGCGTATTTATCATTAATTAATTTATTAGAAAAAGACAATCGTGCAAAATATGTCTTAATCTAATCCATCTAATCTACTATTTTAAGTTACTTTTCAATTTCTCAACTGTTTTTTTATCCAGCTTCTCTTATATTACTAAGATCATAGTATTTTATTCTTAATACTACGGCCGAGAGCTTAAGCAGTATCACATGACCTGCGTTCACATATGTCTTATTCTAACAAGACCGTTTACAATAGTTGAAACGGTTCCAAAGTATTACAAATGGAAACGTTAATAATTAAAATCAAATAGAATTGCTACATTTACTTTCTGTTCATGATTCAAACTTCAACTATGTCAATGAAAAGCTCGTGTTTTGAAACAAAGTATCGTGAAAAATCAATATATATATTTTTTTTATTATAACCTATCAAGTAATTTAAATGTATAATATTTTGATACCAATCCTTTTTAAATCTATATACGAATGATACAATGTACTAAACTATTAAACCAAAATTAATTTTAAAAAATTAGAAGCAAAAAATGGTGGGAAAAATCAAGATAAAAACTTAGAATTCACCTTATATAGTTCAATATATAAATTCGATAATAAACTAAAAACTGTCACGTCAAATCATCCTTTTTGTTTTATTATAACAATCGAAATTTCATTTATTAAGTTAAAATACATAACCGTCAAAATTTTCATGGAAATAATTTGGTTAAAAAGGTTGAAATCGCAGATCCCTATTTCAACTTGATACAAAACATATTTTTGTGATTAACATAGAACAATAATTTATCGAAGAAGCTATAGATCACTATTGCTATATTTACTTCGAATAAGTATTAAAATATTTAACTTCCTACTTCCTCTTCAAAAGAGAATTCTAATTAATAGGAAATCAAATTCAATTAAAAATTGCATTCATTAGATCTAACAATAAGTTATACATCAACATCAAAGTATAAATATATTTCATATATATTATAAGTTAGTTTGTTCATACAATTGACACTTTTTATCAGGCAGTTAAACTGCACTTGTTTTACGTCACAATATAAAAAACTTTGGATCAAACATTGATATATTTTGATAAACTGTAGCTTTATGAAAATTAATTTTAATTATTGAATATTTCTTAGAAAGAAGTTATTCAGTGACTTTAGATAAATATTAAAAATTGCATTGTAATACAGAAAGTTTTAAGGATTTGAAATGATTTAATAGTAATAAAGACCTTAAAGTTAAACTTTTACTTTCTCAATTGATTGATTTCATACTATAATACATTTAATATTGATAACAGTTAGATTATAATTGTTGTTGTTTTCTTTCTTCGTGTAGACAGTGTTTAACTAAAACCTAGCTTCGATATTTATTAGCGTTTCAAATGTGTTCACTTGAAAA
The DNA here is from genome assembly GCA_023701765.1 of Hylyphantes graminicola. NCBI lineage: Eukaryota > Metazoa > Arthropoda > Arachnida > Araneae > Linyphiidae > Hylyphantes > Hylyphantes graminicola. The sequence continues at coordinate 6,836,399 of CM043123.1, forward strand.
AAATAATAAATAAAATGTCAATTAAATATACATTTAATTCATTTTAATAAATTATAGTACCTTTATTTGTATATTCGTTTTAATACCATAAATTATTCGCTTCCATTTATTTTATTATAAAATTTTCATGAAAACTTAACCTAATAAATGGTCAGGCATATACATCGAAAAATTTGTTTTTTTTTAGTGTATGTTTTGAACAAATTCCTACACGTGGTTGCTTAAATTTAAAATGCAGCACAAGCAAACAACTACAGCAACCACTTGCGTTACTGAAAATTATTACTAGAAATATACTAAATCTCACCGACATGAAAGACCAGTCCAAACGCCGAAATTCAATCACCAAACATTCAATTTGAAGCCTCAGACTTCAAATTTCATCTATGTAAAGTACATAACGAGTTTGCATGCCACTTTCATTGTCTTTCCTAGTATATTTATTAAAGTGAATTTCTGGAATAATTATATCAGATTGTTTTAGTGGCATAGGGAATTTGGATTGGGGTGTATAAGTTTGAGGAGCCTCAAAATCATGGGCTAAAGTAAACGATCATAAGTTTCCATTTAATTAAAATATGCAGTAAAATATACAGTGAAGTTCGGTTATTTTAACCTAGGCGGATGTGTTGTGATATCAAAATTTTGATTTTACATGAAGAGTGCTTTGGTACGTTCAGGGACAATAAACCACTTCACACCAAATACGAAAATAATGTAAAATTATAAATAAATTAAATAACAAATTTTTCATTTTAAAATACATTTATTAGAAGTATAGTTATAATTTACATTTAGTGTCTGGTAAAACAATTTTTAATGTAATATTTGTGCTGAAGGAAAATTAATTTAAACGCAAGCATTTTAAAAATTGCATTTTAAAAATTTTCGATATGCATAAAAAATTAAATAAGACGATATTTACAAAAAAAAATTCTGATTCTAAGTTTAAAAAACGACATTTTAAATTTTACAAAAAAACTGTTTAAACTTTTATAATTTGTCTTCGTGTATTTTTACATTAGTCTGTACCAAATAAAACCAGAAGTTAGTCTTAATTTTTCCAATCAAAAAAAGAGGCTGCTTTTTTTTTCAGTAACTCCCCCCCCCCCCCCCGTAGCTCCTCTAAATTTTCAAACTACAATAACGCCTATTTTTATATACTCACATTCTTAACATTACACTAATGTACACTTATTGTGAGAAATGATTTTTTCATACATCATTTTAAAAACACACATGGATCGATGTGTTTTAACCAAAACATCCTGAACTCTTCATGAATAATTTCCATATATCTATACATCCGTCATCGTGTAAGTGTTTCCTCTGAACTTACTTTTTAAACTTCTTTAACTTTGATTTTTCAACAATGTAACATTAATTGTCACAAATAATTCGTGTCCAATACTAACCTTAAAAACCACACATTAAATTATTTTAACCAAACCTTTCAAACATTTTATAACTTTTTTAAATCTATGCACACATTCTAATCTTAATCCGGAATCTGTTTTGAAATTATCCAAAATCATTTTTTAACAATATGACAGTAATTAAAACAAATATTTTAATCGACACTAAATTTAAAGCAAATATTAAATTGTTTTAACCAAAACTTTCCACATTGTATATGATTTTTTCCAAGTATCTGCACATCCGTTACCACCAAATCTTACCTCGGACTCTATTTTTAAATTCTCCCAACTATTTTTTTTAACAATATGACAGTAATTGAAACAAATCATTTATTTCTGATGCTAAATTTAAAAAGCATATATTAAATTGTTTTAACCACATCTTTCAAACTTTTTATGACTTTTTTTAAATCGATATGCACATTCTAATCTTATCCCGGACTCTGTTTCGAAAATATCCCAACTCATTTTTAACAATATGACAGTAATTGAAACAAATATTTTTTCAATACTTAATTTCAAAAGAATATTTAATTGTTTTAACCAAAACTTTCCACACTGTATATGATTTTTTCCAAATACCTGCACATCCGTTACCACCAAATCTCACCCCGGACTCTATTTTTAAATTATTCCAACTGATTTTTTAACAATATGACAGTAATTGAAACAAATCATTTATTTCTGATGACAAATTTATAAGCAGTAAACTCAATTGTTTTAACCAAAACTTTGTGACCAGTTTCCATGTATCTGTACATCCGTCACCAGCAAATGAGTCTTGTTTTAAGGAGCTCCCCGCCTCCTAAAAGCCAATCCTCCCATGGGAGCCAATTATAAGAGTATCCAATTGCCTCCCATGTTTCATCTTCGTCTTAGTCTGGTGATGCTGAGCACAACTACTTAGGCCAGATGGCCAAGATAAGAACGGATTGTTTATTGTTACACTCTAGTGAAAAAATTATTTTGCGGTGTATACTATTTAAAGGATACAATTTCTACATTTAACCTCTTGCGACCTGGCGTCCCCATTTGGGGACATTTTTTAAAACCTCCCCACAAACAATTGACAAGTTAATTAATTCCTAAATTGAAATAATCCTATAGAAAAAGATTCAAATATTAGTTTTCAGCCTTTGATTACAGGTATCAGTCATTTATTTCTATAAAAAAATGAAATTGAGCGAGAGTCCATACGATATTAGAGTTCTTAAAAAAATATATTTTACATTTTTTTTCAAACTTTTCAAAAAGTTCTTTCAATAGTTAATTTTAAAGGCATTTTGCATTAAAAACAATGTTAAAGTAATTTGTTAACCTCAAATAGATGAATACGGCCTTTTTTGTTGCATTTATAGCACAATAAAAGTGTATTTTTATAGTTTAAAGCGTGTCCCTAAGTAACTATTAAACCTAGGTTTTTTTTAATTTCTTTGAAAAATATACTTTTTAGCATATATTTGTATGAAAAGTATGTTTAGATTATATATAATAATATACGTGTAGGATTTTCATCGGCAATGTTAAGTCTATGAGGTTGCAATTGTTTCAAAATTTAAATAATTAAATTTCAGTGCAAATAGATTTCTTAAATATTTTTTCTCGTAATTTAATGGCCATCAAATATTGAAATATATTTTTGAAGTAAAAATAAAAATACATAATTCGTGGTTTTCAGACTCTTAGGCTAGATGGTCTGTTCGCCAGATTAAATGCTTTACGATTGAAAACATAAGGTCTGTGAATCATTGCTATGCAATGTAAACGTCTAAACATTTGCTCACCAGACATTTAAATCGTAAAACAGAAAACTAACACAAATTTAAATAATAGAAAAAATAACTTTAAAAAATAAAATCTGGATATTGAATTATTATTTTTTGAAATTTCCAATCGACAAATAATTGTTGACAGATAGAAATTAAAATGACTGTATCAGAAATAGATGACAGTTTCTAGAATACCAGTTTTGTCAAAAGAGCCGAAATACCACATCAAAAATATTATTTCGTGACAGGTAGGAGTCAGAAGAGTCCTTCTTAGTTCTTGACTATATTCTCTTATTCGTATAACGAGTTATGAAAATGACAAAATGCCATTTAATGTCACAATTTCTAGGATATTAATTTCATTTTGAAAATTTTAATTTGTAAAATGAAAGGATTTGGTAAATGAAATCATTCTAAAAAATATATAAATACCTAAAACCCATAACTACTTTTCTTTGTCTTCTAGCTTGCGAAATTTTATCAATATAATTTTTACAAATTCATTGGCAAATTGTTTTGCCCTCACTTTGATTCTAGATATTCATCAAAAACTTTAATGCTGCAAAGTTTTGTAAAGATATTTTAATTTAATATCTTCATTCATAATTTTAAAATCCTGTGTTTTGAAATCGTTTTCTTTTAAGATAACTACTAAGGAACTTAGACAAAATTTTGAATTACAAAAAAAATTAATGAAAATAAATATTTATTATATGCTAAATAAATTATTGTGAAGTTTGTAGATGCATTAGCAGATTACTTTAAGATTCAAAATGAAAAATTGGTACTTTTATTACAAAAAAATATATGTTCCACTTGCTCAATAGCATGAAAAACATGAAATATTTAACAAAAACTTACATAATATGTCTATTTTTGTAGAAAAATAAATTTCTACGATAAGCAATATCAAAAACCCCCAAAAATACTTAAAAGTAAATGTTAAAATTTTATATTCATTTTCGAAATTTATAAGTAATTTTAAGATTGATATACCGTTCACCCATATCTGAAGACGTTTTAATCACTAGACATATGGGAAGTTTAAAATAAATATTTTGTTAGCAGAGAAGGGGGCTTTTGTGTTTGGCATGATGTTTTTACTTATAAGTAAGTACATACTAACTAATTAATTAATGCTTTACAATATTTACGTACTTAATGTTTGCAGAATAGTAACTAAAAATTTCGCTAATTTTTTTTAACTGAACTAAAATTTTAAACTGAGTTTAAAGTAACTACATTGTAATAGAAAATCTGTTGTTTTACAGAAAAAAAACTGTCAGCTGGTGTGTTCTAGAATAATACCGTATTAAGAGGACTTGTCAGTCACATAGAGCTAATGTATTGATGATTTAGAGCTAAAATTGATGTTATGATGATTCCCATTCCTCTTGAAAATGGTATAAATGGCAAAGCAATTCTTTTTCAAAACTTGTGATTTCAATACTAATGCATTAGTTCTTTGGTCCAGTTCCTCTTAATCATAATGAAAGTCTTATTTTTCATAAACAGTTTGTAATTTTAACGCAAAACCTTTTTTATAACAGACAAATTATCGAGAAAAACAAAAAGTCTGGCACCCAGGTGAGGAATCGAACCCCAGTATGACGCATTATAGGCAATGACCAACAATGAATAACAACTTCTTATCTTCAGTCTAATGATTTGCCAAATGAACTATTTCCACATACAAAACTATCACTAAATGGTTGTGCGGTTTCGGTCGAGTAAGCTTTATAATGTTCAAATTTTAAAAAAAAAACTGTTTTAACTTTAAGAAGCATATTTTACAAAAAAAAATTAACAGCACTTTTATCTAAATATATAGTTTCTTTTCTGTAAAATCAACAGATTTTTTTTTACAACTTAAGTATAGCTGGCATTATACTTACATAATATTTACCTATATAATATTTTCCTTTTTAATATTTACCTACATAATAGAATAAAATAATAGAATACCATAGGATTTTATGTTACTTAGAAACTCAATTTGTAACATCCCTTGGGGACGTACTGGTGTAATATGCAATAAAAGTAGAGATTACATATATAACGTTCATTTCAGCATGAAGAGTTCGGTCCAACGCCGCCTTAGGTCAGAGCCCATAACACCCACGCAATAGTGGTCGAAATTTGAATTAATCGGCTTCGGGAATGTCACTACTCATTTCAAGGTTCAATATGCGCATTCACATGTTATTATAATTACACCGATTTGAATTTAATTATTGATTTGTTCCCGTGTATTATTTTAAATTTGTACTTAGGCCGTTTCTGTAGAACCCGCTTTACCTTTTTGGTACCTTTATGGCAAAGAAACAAACTTATGTGGGCATATAGGGAAGTTCTTTTTTATTTAAAATAACCAATATGCGGAAGCTGTATTATAAAATGAGTTTTGTTGAAATAATTTAATTTTATGTTCTTAAATTTAGAGTTCCGTTATATATTTAGAAATTTTCCAGCAATAACAATAATTTTTAAATTTTGTAAATAATACATTAGTATTGATATTGTATTTTTTTTGCAGCTGGAAAAGAATTTAAGATCTTTTTAAAAATAATCTTCATTTTGATTTTTAAAACAGTATGCAATTTCAAAAAAATAAATAAACAATAATCTTATGAACAATAATAATAAATAAACAATAATCTTATAAACAATGCATTTTACTGATATTCTAAAAAAAAATCAACTGGAATGATTTTAAGATCATATTTTAAAAAACCTAATTTTGATTTTTTTAAACTAGTATTATTATTGAAAAAAACTCAAATTTAAAATTTATTCAGGGAAAATGGGTATACATTTTGGCGTATTTCCAGGCTGCTCTGAAAGCTAATACTATGAGTATTGCGAGAAAGTTTTAAAAATAAATTAACACATTTATGACAACTAATCATCCATTTTAATGAAACAACTGAGGATACCAGAAATCCGTTTATCTTTTTTCAGCGACATCGAGAAGAATAGTATTCTAAGAATATTTTATTAAAATGTATTGACAATACTAAAGTATAAAAAACTAAAATGAATATACGTTATTCTATCAAAGGTTTTTATTATATGTGATTTCAAAAACTATCGATTCAAATCTGATTCATCATATATTGTAGTAGAATTTGTATGCTTTCATGCCAGAAGAAAGGGAAAATACAACTGAACTCAATTTTTTAGTGTATGAAGTATGAAACAACTCTGCAGAAAAAATAGAAAGCAATTTTATATATAAAAAAATTGATTTTTAATTTTACAATTCACAACATATATATTCCTAGTGAAAGTGCCTTTAGGCCTTTTTCTATTGTACACCTATCAAATATATACCTATACAAACCTATTTCACAAAAAGAACATAAAAATCTGCTTTACTTTTCTATTTTGATAATTGGTGCATAACTAACAGATCATCCATAAATCTACATTAATTACAAAAAACAGTCTATCAAATTCGCAACAATTAATAACACAGCTTTCTCTTAGTACCCAAACTTCATCTCCGACCTATCTAACCTAATCTTCATCACCAAAAAAAAAAGTTAATTTTGTCTCACACCAGGGCTATACACACAATGAAGAAAGGTCATCTAATTGGCTCGCTCAGGTCCTAGATACTACCTTAAGGGCGGGGTGACTACGTTATTTACAGGGAGATGGAAGTAATGTACGAACCCGGCCGATAAGCCTCGCATTTTAATTCATATTAAATGCGGCACTTTAACGAAACACTTCAAACTGTATTCCTAGTTAAAGACAATTTCTGCATCTTTCCATTGCAAAACTTTTGTAAAAAAAATTTCATTATAAAAACACATAAATCTGTTTATTTTCATTTTTTAATTTTCATAATTGGCACATAACTAACAGATCATCCATAAATCTACATTAATTACAACAGATGGTCTACCAAATTCACAACAATTAATAACACAACTTTCTCTAAGTACCCAAACTTCAAACCGCGACCTATTTAACCTAATCTTCATCACACTAAAAAAGTCAATCTTAATTTTGTCTCACACCAGGGCTATACACACAATGAAGAAAGGTCATCTAATTGGCTCGCTCAGGCCCTAGCTACTGCCCTATGGGCGGGGTGACTATGTTATTTACAGGGAGATGGAAGTAATGTACGAACCCGGCCGATAAGCCTCGCATTTTAATTCATATTAGATGAGGCTATTCGCATGTCGTTCATCAATTCTTGAGCCGCATGTCAAATGTATATAGGTGTTCCCTCGCGTTCGATAATGGAACCTTTTTGGAGTGGGGCCACTTGGTGGAAGAACGGGCTTAGGTGTGATTTAGATGGAGTTCGGTTTGACAAAGGGTTTGGACTCATTTTAGTGAAAGCTTTTTAAATTTTTAAATGAATACATTTATTTAGATAGTTTAACCCTTAGAGAATAATTGGTTATGTGGTTTAATTAAAAATCCATTTGAACAAAGTAGATCTAAAAAGAAAACTATAAAAACTGGACCAAAAAATTTCGATATCGAGAAATCAGAAAAAAAAGAGTCTTTTTCCCATTTCCCCACTACTTCAAAGTGTTTAATTTCTATAACTAATCCTACTAAAGACAGACACTGTTTATCATTTTATTGTTTACCAACATTCACAAACAATAATTTAATTACGAACCAAAATTCGCAAACAATTATGTTATTATGAACCTAAATTCGCCAGCAAACATGTTATTATGAACCAAAATTCATAAACAAAATGTAAATAAATTCCCTCAAATTTTTTCAGCCAAAAAAAATTTGATATCCAAAATTTATTGTCTATATGTTTAGTCATTTATTCTCACCAAATGCACGACCCAAAAAAATTTCAATATCCATGTAATATGGAGTTTGGTATTTTTCTTCAAATTCATACAACAAATAAGGCAAACATATAATTTATCACTAATCAATACGCTTCAAAACTCACGTCAATACAAAACTAAAATTCCGACGTAATAAATCTACTCGATATCCAGGGGAAATCAGAAGAAAACATAATCTGAAGCTTTTTTATTTGCTCACCTAATTCATGCAACAAATAAAACAAACACAAATACTTTATCACTAACCAATACACTTCAAAAATCATTGACTCAATATAAAGCTAAAATTCGGACAAAAATTAATTTTTCATCAATATCCAGGAAATCAGAAGAAACTATCAATATACATGAAATCTGATTCTCACATATTTTCCCACAAATTTCACATATAACAAAAACAAATAATTTATCACTAATCGATGTACTTCTAAACTCATTGACTCAATACAAAACTAAAATTCCGATCAAAACAATTCTTCAATATCCAGGAAATCAGAAGAAAACATCAATACATTTGAAATATAGATCTCAGCTATTTATCCACAATATTCATACAACCAAATAAAGCAAACAATTTATCACTAATCAATATACTTCAAAACTTATTGACTCAATACAAAACTAAAATTCCGACCAAAAAAATTCTATTTCGATACATAGGAAATCAGAAGGGCGGCGGAAATAAAATCCGATCACTTGGCAACATGAACTAATTGTGTCTTCCCGTTATTAGAAAACCCGCTTCGTCGCACCCTTGGTCATGGTATCTGAACAGCTAGCTAGAAATATGCAGGACAGGAGAGATAAAATTATAATGGCTATGTCCCCTCTCTATCGCTGAAAAATATTTCGCTAATAGCCTTTTACTGCGGTCATATGACTTCTATTTATTGGGCCTTTTGCCCACTATCGTATCGTGTCTGGTTGGGAAGATTAATTTTGTTACGTTATGGCCTTGATTGTAAGGTAGGAGATGTAAAAAAAAGTTTCCTTAAAATCTTTAAATGAGATTATTTTATTTAGCATAATACTTTTAACAAAAAACCTTAAATTTTCTCCTTTTAAGATTCCCAGGTTTAAAAGCCTTAAAATGCTAAATATTTACGGATTATAATTAAATAAAGTTTAATAATAATTATTGTTTAATATAAGTTAATTGAAAGTTAGTTTAGTCAATTTGAATAATAGTAATAATAATTTAATAATATATTTAAATAAAATTTTCATAATAAAATTAACTCATAAATTATTTTTAAAATGTTAAAAAAATATTGATAGATTTAGTTTGCCTTTTTTAACTAATCATCCATCAAGGATATTGAGAAGACGTCGATAAACAAAACGATAAAATTTAAGTTTTTATATTGAAATAGATTGAATCATTCACATGTCGGGTGACTTAGAATGACTTTAATGGAACAAGATAAACATATTAATGGGGGGGGGGGATAGTTCAGAATAACGTAGAAAAAATACAGAAGAATATAAAGGTTATCCGTCTAGGAATTAAGAGGATTTTTTTTATCTTACAATACTTGTTTAGTTTTTAAATTTCAAAATTCTATTTAATTTTAGATTCTACCGTAAGAATAAGTTTTTAAACCATATCCCTAAGATTTTATTTTATAAGGGTTCATTTAAAATTAATGTGTCAGAAACAAATTAAATAGCATACACTAAAAACACATATCTTTTATGTCATTTACATGTCCCTAAAAGATTAATTATATTATGGCATACATTTTCCTGGGTATTTCAAATTTTATTATTACATCTTTTCAACTTGATAAATAAAAAAGTCCTTTACTTTAAAAAAAACTTTTAATTTTCAGTAAATACAATATAAACTAGCCTATTTTACAGCACGTTTTAACTATCACTTCAAAACAAACGTCATCATTTACATGTCCCTCAAAGAGTTGTTATGTTATAGCATACATTTTCTGAAGAAATTCAGATGCTCTTTTAACATATTTTCAACTTGATAAATAAGAAAGTAAAAAGTTCATTAATGTATATAAAAAAACTTCAATTATGATTAAATACAATATACACTTCAAAGCAAACATCCGTACATATTTTAATTATAAATCTCCATCGATAGATATTCCTCCCATACCTTTTTATCCCCCAACAATTCCTCCGCAGCAAAAACCTCCCCATAGATAAAACCCCAATCCTAATTACCTCACAAAACACGACAGAATCACCATCATCAGATAGGGGGGAAAAAACTACCTGAAGACATAAAAAAGAACTTATAATCTCCAGGTAAGAAATTAAGAGAATGGAATCGTCTTTTGTAACTAGCGTTTTAAATAACTAATAAGCGTTTACCGCGTAAATTGCCGGCAAGGGGCTCTCGAGGGTATCCCACTTCTGCAAATTATTGGAGCCGCTAGAACGGTCCACCAAGGCAAATTGCTCGGGAGCGGGTCAAGCACGGAGCCCTAAATACTTCCGAATTATGTGCAATTTAAGGTGCGTTACTTTTCATCCTTGCTACGCTAATGCGACTTCTTTTGATGCTTGGGTCTTTGCATTGGGGGATGTTTTATCACGACTCTAATTGCAATCAGAAGTTTGGGGAAGTTCGGATTTTTCAGAATGGGATGGAAAAACTCAAGTGCAGTGATTGGATTCTTTGGTTTCAATATTTTCGGAGTACATTGTTACAAATGGTTTCGCCAAACCTATAGTTCCGAGTTGTTGCAAAAGTGCAGTGATTGGATTCTTTGGTTTCGATATTTTCAGAAGAGTTCTACATTGTTACAAATGGTTTCACTGAACTAATGGTTTCGAGTAGTTGCAAAATGCAGAGATTGGATTCTTTGGTTTCAATATTTTCGGAAGCGTTGTACATTGTTACAAATGGTTTCACTAAACTTATACTATTATACTATTATTCACTACTTTTAGTAGTTGCAAAAGTGCAGTGTTTGGATTCTTTGATTTCAATATTTTTAGAAGAGTTGTACATTGTTACAAATGGTTTAACAAATTTTATGGTTCCGAGTAGTTGCAAAAGTGCAGTGATTGGATTCTTTGGTTTCAATATATTAAATAACTAAAGGGATTACCGCGTAAATTGCCGGCAAGGGGCTCTCGAGGGTATCCCACTTCTGCAAATTATTGGAGCCGCTAGAACGGTCCACCAAGGCAAATTGCTCGGGAGCGGGTCAAGCACGGAGCCCTAAATACTTCCGAATTATGTGCAATTTAAGGTGCGTTACTTTTCATCCTTGCTACGCTAATGCGACTTCTTTTGATGCTTGGGTCTTTGCATTGGGGGATGTTTTATCACGACTCTAATTGCAATTAGAAGTTTGGGGAAGTTCGGATTTTATAAAATGGGATGGAAAAACTCAAGTGCAGTGATTAGATTCTTTGGTTTCAATAGTTTCGGAGTGCATTGTTACAAATGGTTTCACCAAACTTATGGTTCCGAGTTGTTGCAAAAGTGCAGTGATTGGATTCTTTGGTTTCGATATTTTCAGAAGAGTTGTAGATTGTTACAAATGGTTTCACTAAACTTATGGTTTCGAGTAGTTGCAAAAGTCAGTTATTGGAATCTTTGGTTTCAATATTTTCGAAAGAGTTGTACATTATGACAAATGGTTTAACCAAACTTATGGTTCCGAATAGTTGCAAAAGTGCAGTGATTAGATTCTTTGGTTTCAATATTTTCGGAAGAATTGTACATTGTTACAAATGGTTTCGCCAAACTTATAGTTCCGAGTAGTTGCAAAAGTGCAGTGTTTGGATTCCTTGGTTTCAATATTTTCCGAAGAGTTGTACATTGTTACAAATGGTTTCAGCAAACTTATAGTTTCGAGTAGTTGCAAAAGTGCAGTGTTTGGATTCTTTGGTTTCAATATTTTTGGAAGAGTTGTGCATTGTTAAGAATTTTTTACCAAACTTATGGTTCCGATTAGTTGCAAAAGTGCAGTGTTTGGATTCTTTGGTTCCAATATTTTCAGAAAAGTTGTACATTGTTACAAATGGTTTCGCCACACTTATGATTCCGAGTAGTTACAAAGGTGCAGTTATTGGATTCTTTGGTTTCAATATTTTCGGAAGAGTAGTACATTGTTACAAATGGTTTCACCAAACTTATGGTTCCGAGTAGTTGCAATAGTGCAGTATTTGGATTCTTTGAATTCAATATTTTCGGAAGAGCTACACATTTTTACAAATGGTTTCACCAAACTTATGGTTCCAAGTATGTTATGGTATGGTATGATACATATATATTCCAGCTTGTGTGCTTGTTCAGAGAACCGCTTATAAGCTTTCGTCAAGTGGGACAGACACAGAAAGAAATTTTACTGTCACAAAGAAATGAATAACACATAGGCAAATAACAACATTTATTGACTGTCACAAACATCCATGCCTGACCGGGATTCGAACCCGACCTCAGCAGCTCCAAAGGCTAGTACACTAACCATTCAGCCACCGAGGCGGCGGTTCCAAGTAGTTACAACTTCTGTTTAGTAAAATGTTTCTCCTTATTTTCTGTATTTAGGTGAGCCCTTTCTTGGGTTTTTGTTTTCAAAACAAAAAAATGGTTCAACAGAATACCGAAAATGTAGAGAAGTACTTCCCCACATAACCGTTACAGCTAATAGAAACGATTATCGTGATAAGACAAAGCACAAAATGTTTGACAGTGTAATGAATTTACAAAGAAAATTTATTATTAAAGCTCTCTATACATTATAAATAACTTGTTTATTTTTTAAAAAAGTTTTTTACTGTACGTAAATAAGTAGCAAGCATTATTAAAACTCCATCACACAATTAAAATTACATTGATGCAAACGATTTTAAATTACGAATTTAACTTTTTGACTTAATGGTATGCTTTTTCATTTAAATTTAAAAACTTGTAATTTAAAGTTAGAACACAAGTCCCTTGCAAGGTTAAAAAAAATTGCATTAAACAATAATTAGGAATTAAAAAATGTAAATAATGAGTATAATATCTAAATGACTAATAAGTGTCTGCCGTGTAAATTGCAAGCAAAGGCCTATCGATGGTATTGATGGTAAGATGGGACATCCTTGGTTGAACTATCTTTGAATAAAACGTAATACCAAAATTTCAGTGAAATTTTTTTAAACCAAAATTATAAATAATTTATTAGCAGAAATTTTGAAAATAGCTTATTTTTATCTTCCACACTACGTTTATAAAGTAATAACTGGAAGGTATTATAATCGTTTAAGATAATTGATAGACAATTTGTCCTTGGGGTAAAAAATTAGACACCTTTTCATTATTAAAAGGCTTTTTTATAAAATCAATCCTCTCGTATATCATTATTTGGCATTTACTTGCAATTACAAAAAAATGTGAAGGGCTGAAAAAAATAAGAGGAAAAACAATGCTAAAATCATTTCCTATTTTAAAAATAATATTCCTAAAATAATGAAAAACTTTGGTTTGATAAAGATTAAACAATCTACTTAATTTAAACATAAAAATTGAGCTTTATAAATTTTACGGTATTTGTAGAGAATATCATCATATAACATAAATTGCTTGCTGGTTTATAAAAATCTTATTTCTATAAAATTACTTTAAACCAAAATGAGTTTATTGTGAAAAGAGTGGAAATTGGTAAGCTGTGCTTGAGGTAATGTGTTTGAAGTAATGCATAGATTGTTTAAGGTAATGCATAGACAATTGCTATTTGTAAAAACTAGATACTTGACTGTAAAGCATAGATAATTGTTATTTGGGTGATTTTGAGACTCTGGCTATATTAATCGACAAGTACATAATATTTTGGATATAAGTCAAAGCTCCGGTTCTGTAGCCATCTCAGTTTCTAATCTAGCGTTATCTATTGTCCATACATAGGGGTTAGTTCGTTGATAGTATTTTTAGGATATAATTTGTAACGTAGAAATGCAAAAAAAAAAAATTGCAATTTATATTAATAAATTTCAGAACGTTGCTAGTCGGTTAATTATTTAGTTTCTGTGATCAAATGAGAATTTAATAAGATTGATACCCCACTGGAAAATCAATAAAAAATATTTGAACACTGAAATATAACAGTGCATTTAAAATTTATCTTTTGATCATTTAGACCGTTTATTCGTTGCCTTAAATAAAAACTTATTCTTGACATTTACCAAAATGTAGTTTATACATGACATTAAGTTGAGTATTCTTGACATTTACCAAAAAGTAGCTTATATACATGACATTCAGTTGAGTATTCTTGACATTTGCCAAAATGTAGTTTATACATGACATTAAGTTGAGTATTCTTGACATTTACCAAAATGTAGTTTATACATGACATTAAGTTGAGTATTCTTGACATTTACCGAAATGGTAGTTTATATACATGACATTAATTTGAGTATTCTTGACATTTACCAAAATGTTTATACATGACATTAAGTTGAGTATTCTTGACATTTGCTAAAATGTAGTTTATACATGTCATTAAGTTGAGTATTCTTGACATTTACCAAAATGTAGTTAATACATGACATTAAGTGATGCCATCCTTTTGGCGTCTATGAAAATTTCAAAATTATGTTAAAGATGATATTGATTTGAATGGAATTATTAGAAAAATATCATTTGAATAATGATAAACTAAAATTATAATAAGTGCCAATTAATAACCCGACGCTGTCTTATGATTACCCCGCTTGTATGATCATCAATAAGACACAGTTTTCAAATTTTTCATGATATTCAATTAATTTAAATAAAAATAATAAATGCTGCTATTTCATTCAAGCATTGATTAGTGATAAATTTAATAAACTCTAACAATTCATTCATTAGATATTAAAAAATTTAGAATTTTTGCTTACCATTTACTACAAGCTAGCCATAGGTAATCAATGAATTGAAATGCGTGGCGTAAATTCTCCCAAATTGAAGTGTTTTTTGGTTAAAGAACAATATTCAGTAAAATTCTGTAAAGTTAAAAAATTTAACTGGTATTTTTTTCTCACTAACAATCAGATGGATCGTGTGTTCAAATATTTATAAATAATCTTTTTTTAACCTATTTTTGCCACATTTAAGAATAATATTACCTCTTTCATCACCGAATAAAATGGTTATTTTAGGATTTTAAAAATCATTTTTCATGCAACTTAAATTGCAATACATAAATTGCTCAAGGCTATAGTCATCCCCGTCTTACATTTTGTTAATTTTGGCAAACTTATAATTAATGAACATGCACGTTCCCTAACTATTATGCATAAATTGAAGAGCTTAATGGAAGAACATGCAAAGTGACAAAAAGGTGCAGATGAGAAAAATGATTTTTAAAGTTTTTCTTTTGCTCTCAGACCTATTGTTAAACGGAACTTGTAAAGCGTAAGAAATATGATAAACTTCAAGTTCATGAAAAAGGGGAAAATTTTTTTCGTTAAAGAAGTTAGTAATATGTTTATTGACAAAAATCTCATTTTTTTTTCAAAAATGTCACTTAGCACGTTTTACTAAGCTCTTCAATTATGTAACTCTTAATTTTCATTATGAATTAAAATTTTGAAAACTATTTTGATGGCAAATTTTACGATTTGTCCTAAAAAATAAACTTTCACTGAAACTTACTCACAATATGATCTTTTACAAAAAAAAATTAGTGATCCACAGCTACTAAAGAAACGAAATTCAATCCATAAACTGGATTCCAAGCAATCAATTATTTTCCAAACATTACTTTTATTACAACTATTATCCAAATATTACTTTTATTAAAACCAAACATTCGTTTATTTTCCAAATATTACTTTCATTACAACCAAACAGTCGGTTATTTTCCAAATATTACTTTTATTACTACTAAACATTCGATTATTTTCAAGTATCACTTTTATTACAACCAAACATTCGGTTATTTTCCAAATATTACTTTTATTACAACCAAACATTCGATTTTCTTCCAAATATTACTCTTATTACAATTATTATCCAAATATTACTTTTATTACAATTATAATATTATCCAAATATTACTTTTATTACAATTATAATATTATCCAAATATTACTTGATTATTACAACCAAACAATCAATTATTTTCCAAATATTACTTTTCCAAACATTTATTTCACAAAGATACCGAACTCGTGCTAAATGAAAACACAGTGATAATATATAAGGTGCAAATTGACGCATTTCTATGCGAGCGTAAGTGGGGAAGTCCCTCCAGATTAAAGTTGGTCAAAGATATAATCAACTCTTCCCTAATTGGCCAATTTGGGGTAGGTGAAGTGGGCAGTTGAAAGGGCTGCGAACAGGTAATGGGTAGTTTGCCCGCCAATCCGATGACGCATGACCCGCGTCATCCATCTTTGTCAGGCAGAAGGTACAAATAAACAGGATTGGCTCGAGTAGCTGTTTAAGCGCGAACTGGTGATGAAATCGTCACGTAGCAATAGCTGTTGACTTGGTTACTTGGTTGTTGTGGTGGGGGGTTGTTGTAATTGTTTCATCAAGGTTAATTGGTGGTATTTGTAGGAATCAGACCTGGCCTGAAGGATGGGATGTTATTGAAGCTTTGTTGGATTTTGTAATAGTTTTATCAGGGATTAATTAAAGGGACATGCACTCTTAAAACAAAAGAGTGAAATCACCTCCAGTTTGAGAAGTGCATTTTCGACATTGGAAAGGAGTGAATATTAACTCAGACTGAGTTAAAATCACTAGTTTGGAGTGATCCTGTCGGAGGTTTAACACACAAAGGATCCACTCCAAAAGGAGAAGTGAATTTTCCAGACTGGAGGAGTGAAAATTAATCAGACTGAGTTAAAATCGCTCGTTCGTTTTAAGAGTGTGGATAACAGCGAAGCTTCTAAATATTGACTTTTCATTTAAATATTTAGTCATATAAAATTCTATTACTGGATAAAAACTAATATAATTTACATTTAAATTTAGGGCTGTAGTTAGTAAGCATGCTAGTATGACTTAGTAGCCAGCGTCAAATGTCATTATTTCAAAACACCAATTTTCCGAATTAGAAAACAAATACATAGTTATGTAGAGATATTAGCTACCTTTTAGTCCAAGCAACGATAACAAAGTAAAATTAGTCTTGAGACTTGAGACCCCATTTGCAATTAGTGATTAATATTTGTGTAAAAAACACCATTCCCACTATTTTATACCACTATTTAAAAAAAACATGCTTCCTTTTATGTAATTTTTTTTAGAAAAATACTCACATAATATGACAATTGGTTGCGTTTCCAAAAAAAAAAAAAATCTTCATTAACATTTTGGAGCTTACTTTTTGATCAAAACATTTTACTCTAGTAGATTCATATATATATATATATTTAGTATTTTTTTCATATTTCAGCAAGAAATATAATTTCATTCTGTCAAGCGCTTGTAACCATCCCCAACAAAAGTTGCAACAAAATGTTTAACTTTATATATTTTGTATATATAAAATCTAAGGTAATGTCCTTATTTTTGTGAGCATCATGGCATACTTTTTGGTACTCGAGAAGTATTTAAATTTTGTTCCAAACATAAAAAATAAAGCACTTTAAATAGTAAAACGTCAGATACACAAAACCCTCATACATTTGCAGCATTTGTATACTTGACACCGTTTTCGCTGATCTTAAAACACTGTTTTGAGCAGTGAAAAGGAACGAAGAAAAGAATTTTGGAATAAATATCGCCAAACTTGCTCATAAACTTGCATTCAGTAGCTTTTATTATCAATGTCATCTCCATTTGTGGTGATAAATAAAGTATTTCATGAAGTCCAATAAATTACTAAATATATAGAGGAATAGAAAACAAAGTTTTTGGAGAAATTCCAATTTATGTTGTAAAATGGCATAATATCTTGATGGGAAGAACCACTAAATTCTAAATTGCTTAGTTATAATATTATCTTTAGTTATCGTTTCTATAATCTAAAATAATCTTATAGTTTTTGATAAAAGTTATTTCATAACGTAATCATAAAAATTTAAATGAACATAAATGAATCCTTTACAAGTGTGTATACTTTTCTTATTATCTGCTGTTGTAACATACACAATCATAAGTAAATGTAATTTAAATCGAAGTAGCATTTTTAGTTAATTGTTTCATCCGTACAAAACGATTTATTTTAAAATTATGCACAGCTACAAAAAAAGGTGTCATCGAATTGACCAAACACCGATCATCTACATTGCTCAAAACAATAAGAGGAGTACTTTGTGTCCTTTTGTTAACCCTTTCAGTCAAAACTTATTTATTTTTATCAGCCGGCCCGTCGCCGCAATGGTTAGTGTACTAGCCTTTGGAGTTGCTGGGCTAGGGTTCGAATCCCGGTAAAGGCATGGATGTTTGTGCTTGTCAATAAATGTTGTTAATTGTCTATGTGTTTGTGTCGTCCTTCTTTGTGTGTCTCTTGTGACTGTTTCTTCTGGCGAGCTGGGTAATGGGCTATAAAGCCTACACTCTCCCTTCTAGAGGGCGCACCCACTGTCATATTTATTTTTATTCTAAAAATCTAAACTTTGTAAAATAGATTGATTATGCACTCAGAATGAAATGGTGAAAAACAGGAGAAAATTTTTAATTTTTTAAAAATGGAACCATTACTTTTGAATGAATTCTAACAATAATTCTTTGTCTATTAATATTCTATCTGAGTCTGCCTTATTTGAAGATGGTTTATAAGCGGGTCTATGATCAAGTACACAAACCGAAAAATACATGTACCTATCAACCAACCTATTTAGATAGAAACGATTAAATTGCCAAATAACAAGGTTGCGAAACTTTTTTTATTGCGGTTCCACTCTAACAGCGTTAACTGTCTGTCACCTAACCAGATAACCCTTTCCGACCGAGCTATTACGATCGTGCGGGTATAAAAGGAGAATGCTCAAGCTCTTCAAAACTATCGATACCGAAGCAGCTGACTTGTACCATTCGTTATTTGTATAAAAAAATATTTTTTAAGGATTTGCTGTCATTGACGCTATTTAACACATTTTTTTCGATAAAATCCAAATTTGGTCTCTTAATTTTAAATCAGCGCCATCTCACCGCCGGTCTTAAAGGGTTAAAGCGACAATAAAAAAATTTAAACTTTTGTTAATAATCTCAAAAAAAAATCCTTTACAAGAATATTATTTTAAATAAGTAATTTTTTCATGCAGCCTAACAAAACTAATTCCCCTTTAAAAAATGCCCAGTCACAATAGAAATTCCCATCGAAACGATCCAAAAGCGATCAATTATAAATTATTATCTTATTATGACGGCTCACGAGGGGTGCGCGGCGTGCGTTGTCGTAAAAACCTCTCGCGTGAGCCGCCAGAGATAGAAAAGACACACCCTCACTTCAGAAGGTAGTATCGAGAAACTGACACATACCCCGGCTTTTGTCAAGTGCCAATGAAGGAATAAATTATAGGCACAGGCCGGCTTTTTACTATAGGAGGTGGTGCCTGGACGATGTTTTTGGCTCGTTGGACCCGATAGGAAATGCTCACGCAAGGATGTCTGTGTTTGGGAAAAGTTGGATCTGGGTTTGAAGGGTGTATTTGTGTTTGAGAAGAAGTAAATCATGTCTTTGGGAGAAGAAAGTGGGTTTGGTTTTATCGTCGTTTTGATTCTTGGTAGAGTCGTTTATTATTAACTTGTACAAGTAAGTACATAGTTACTGCTTTTATTAGGTAGGTAGGTTGATACATGTATTTTCTGGTTTGTGTGCTCGCTTATAAAACTTCTACAAGTAAGACAGCCACAGAAAGAACACTTACTGAGACAGAGAGAGAAGGAAAGTACACCCAGGGAGAGGGCGGGAGTACAGTGTACAGACTGTTCGCGTAATGGGCTGCTTTCAAAACCCACTAGTCCACCCGGGCCCCTACAATTAGTAGTTTTGGAAGGTTGGTGACAGCTTAATTTATTCCCCCTCCCAAAGAGTTTTTGAGCTCATTTAGTGCCTTCTAATACAATGGAGACGGCTGTGCGCTAAATGATCAGAGTCTGGTCAGGCAATCAGAAGGTCCCTGGTTCAAATCCCGGGATATGGTCAAGGATATTTGTATTGTGTGTTTGTTTGTTTTGTCGTGAGCACACTGCGACATACATGCTCGTTAAATCTATGAAGTCGTAAATTCCAAACAAGCGCATGATGGCAAGACTGGTTTACTTGGAGTGCTCGCTTAGGTGTCGATGCCTTGTCATTTCACCAGAGTTCTAAATTACGAAACGTAGTTTGGCTCTGCCAAAGCTCCATTGAGGCTAAAAATACACAACCGCAAAACGTATAAAATAACAACAAAAGACTGGAACGGCCAAAGTTATGGTGACGAAACACCTACGCCGCACGCTGTCTTATACCCCACAAACAAACCACCACGAAAAAGAAAATTATAAGAAAATAGTAATTAAACTTTGACAGTGATGAATTTGTAAGTTCTTTCTATCACATAAAACTGAATAAAAATACTATTTAATTAGCTGAATCGTTTTTAACTCTTTTTTTAATGAGCATACAATATCCTCTACCTAAACTGCCGTGGGCAGGTAAACTGCAGTGACTTCCATAATGACTTCGACCATTGTTGCAAGCACTCAATTACGCTAACAATTAAGAAAACATAGTGGAAAAAATATATTTCAGATAAAAAATTATACAACTCACTGTTGCGATTACTGCAGTTTACCTGCCCACGGGCAGTATAATACAATACCCTCTTTTTCGGAGGTCCGTAATTTCAATGCAATTTAGACTCAAATATTATTTTTAAAAAATAGGTACTTATACATTGGTATTTATAAATATTAATAGGTTGAAAAAGTAGCGCATTTTTAAATTATTACATCAACAAGTGAATACCTTAAATATCCTGGGGGCTGGGGAGCCCAGTCGGTTAAGCACTCGCTTAGCATGCGGAAGGTCCCAGGTTCGGGTCCGGGCATCACCAAAATAGCTGCCGACCTATAAACGGCCCGTGCAGCCAAAAATTCCGACGAATAATACCCCGTGTAAGGGAGTGCACGTTAAATATCCTTCAAAGTCCTAACGCTGCGTACGATGTCGCCCTTAACGGTTGCGTTGGGTGCCTATTCAGGTGTGGCTCGTCATCTGACTGTGGTTCTAAAATACGACGCCCGTCGCCAATAGCCCTCGTGTAGCTCTAGTGCGACGATAATTCAAACCAAACCAAACCTTAAATATCCTTCTTGAATCTTAAATTTGTAAAAGCATATTAGTGTCCATTTGTAAAAAAAATAACTTTAGTTCTAATAAAAAATAACATAGGCCATAAGAAATTTTTCAGCCATTCATCAACGCAAAAAAATATATATTCATTACATTATATATTCATTAAATATTCATATATATTCATTATATTCATATATATTCATGCATATATACATGCATTAAATAATTACAACGAACCCACGAGATATAATCATTAATAAGTAACAATACAATATTGCCGGAATACTTGAAAAAATCCTGCAATTTACGTGGAGTTAAATAATTAAATCCACGTATTCTTAGATAACTTGTAAAAATAATTTCAATAACATGAAACATTGCCTTACTCAGACCTAAAATTAAACATATTAAAATCCTCGTACTACAACGAAAAACTAAGAAATTTATTATCCTTAAATAATTACAGATTATTTTAATACTTCAAAAGACATATATTTCATTTAGCGTGTGCGTGATCTGTTAAATAATCTGCAGCGTGGGACCTGAAGATCTGGTCACAATAACTTTTCTCTTTTCGTTTCGTCATTCCACAATTCCCAAGTTTGATTTTCCTTTTTTATACTTTTCATTTGGCCAAAAAATGGGGAAGATGAACAACTTCATGGACACTATAAGAAAACGATTTATTGGGACGATCTTTTGTTTCTGTTCGGGACAGGACGGATTTAAAAAAAGAAGAAGACGGAAAGACAGATTGTCGGGTGACATGGACAAACTATTTTGACAGTACAAGATGGTGATAATCGAATTGTGATATTTTTATAAAGAAACTGATTTTTTTTATTGTAGCAAATAAATCTTATTTGAGTGTGTTGGTACTGTGTATTTTAAAATTAAGAATAATTTTTAGGAAATATTTAAAATTCCAACTGTAAAAACATCTTTCATTTTTTTAAGACTCTGAATTGTTAATTCATTGAATGTGAATAAAGGGTTATGTTTTAGTGAAAATTTCTTGGCCATCGTAATAAAATTGAATCACTATTTTTTTTTTAATATTTATCTTTGCCACTGCGTATGAACTAATTTTTTAATAATCATGCAGAAATCGTAAACATTAATAGAATATCTAAAAAATTACAATAAAAGGTGATAGCAACAAAACATTTTAGTCAATGTAACCTCCAATAAACCCCTTAATTTTTTGGGTGTTTTCTATAAAATAGTCTATAAGGTCAAAGTAGGTAAATAAAGTTGTGCAATTTTTGGCTAGCTTTGACAGAACTATGTGCCCAATTATAAATACTGATAAAACATACCAAAATGATTAATTTTAGGTAAGTATCAATAGCATCTTGGTAAAAGTAAATAAACTAGCTACTGCTTTAACTAAAGTAAGTTGTTTTTCTATTTTAACCCTCTCAGTCCTAATGATGCCATTTGGCATCATTATATTTCTGATCATAATTTTAAAAAATAGCAGGGCTGACATACATGATTAATAAAAAATATCTTCTAACAGAAAAATTGTTGAATAATCTAATTATGTGCTTTTTAATATCATAAATGACTATAGACGATCAGAAAAAAAAATTGAAATGACGATGCCAAATGTTCATTGGGACTGAAAGGGTTAACAAATCACCAAATACTGTAATTTTACAAGAAATTCCAATTTACTTTTCGACCTTATTTATGCGCGTACACATTACTCCGCAATCAAATCTATTGCAATGTATATATAATGGTGTTTGTAACTAATTACTATTAAGCGGGCTCCAAACGGACTATCACTGCGAATTTATCACCGCGTGGAATGCCGGGACATTTACGCGAGTGTTGAACGATAAATCGCCTTGCACGGATCGGACATGCAAATACCATTTAACTCAAGTGGGCATTTCACTTTGAATGACACGTTTTAAATAAACGTGGCACAAATTAGTTTATAAATGCTATAAAAACAATATGTGTTATGCTAAATTTCTGACCAGATCTATAAGGACTTTCAAGAGATGTATAATTTTCTACTTTGGTAGCATTTTTTCTTATTTTTGTAGCATTTTGTATGGTATTAATTGTCTATGCCGAGTGACTATTTCAACGATTGACTCGAATTTATAATCAAAAGCTTTGTTTACTCATTTTTATGTAACAGAAGAGTAAAAGTCTGAGTTGACCATGAGTAACCTAATTTGTACGAACCCGGTTTGACATTATTGGAGTCAGACACGCGACCCACCACATCACCATTGCCACTATATAATGATGTATTGCTTAAACAAAATTCTCGTTTGCATATAATTTCTTTAGTTAAATCGCGCTAATGAAAGTCCTGTTTTGTTTAAATTACAGTGTTTTACAGTGATCTTTTAAGCAATTGAAAAAGAAACAAATAAATAACTTTCAAAATAATTTAGTAAAAATAAAATAAAGCCAAATCAAAAGTCAAGTTTTGATAAATATGAAATGCATCTGGTCCAAAATAAAATGAATTAAATAAATTTCTTGTTTAGTTTATGACATAAGACGACTTCAAAATGATAAAACTGCAAGAAAATCTGTTTCTAATCCGCAATAAGCTTTTTTTTTCTAATTATTATGCTCTTCCTTAATTTAGACTTCCCACTATGGTTTAAATAAACTATTGTGTTACACATTTTTATGTTTGTTTACAATTTCAAAAATATCAACAAAATATAACGGTTTTTTTTATCATATGCCTCAACAAATCAAAGTCATTAAGGCGAAAAAAATCTAGTTCGCGATTGTTATTTAATGTATCGGGCTGTCCCAAACAGGGAGCCTTTAATAGCTCTCGCATCCTTACTTATTCCACGCTAACCTAACTATCCTTCGTTAAAGCCCTAACTATCACGTAAGTGTCCCAACTAAGACACCCAGCGACATCCCCGAGAGCCCATTCAAAGCTCACATTAACACCTCGCCCACATTAAATGCCGAACTTGGCAGCAGTTTGATCGCCGCTTTTTGTTGCCGAGGAAGAACACCAACAAAAAGACGTGAGTGATGGACAGTAGATCCCTTACCATCCTCTGGCAGCCCTAATGCCCAACTTCATCAATTATTCAAAGTCCAATCTTTCCCTGAAGCATTCAGGCTTTTAGGAACGCGATAGACTTAACTTTCCCACCTGCGATGTCCTGAAGTGTCTTGAAATGAACCTTTGGGGGATCCTCGGACATTTGAATCCGCCAAAGTTCTTCTATCTTTTGCATGGAAACTCGTATCTTTGATCGAGGTGAGATTTAGTCCTAGATGGCCGTTAGTTTGGTGGAGCGCTTTAGATGGCTGGAGTGCCTGGATGGCCGCGGTTGGTGGATTGGCTTTTCGGTTCCTGTTAATATAGCTCGGCCATTTGCCGTGGATTGCTTGGAATTTTTTCGCGCGCAGAATGATTTTGTTTTTATTCGAGTTTTCAAATGTTTGGTTTCGGGGGAAATGTGTCGGTCGTAAAAGAGAGACCGAGCTCGTTTTAGCGAAATGCGTGTTTGACTGTGTATAGGAAATGGTATGCAAAAGGAAACCTGTTTACAAATTTAAAAAGAAATGCTGGCAAATATTAGCCCAATTTTTAAACAAATGTTTACATAAAAAGTAAAGTTTTCCTGTATTATTATTCTATGCAGTGTAGAAACGTCTCTTTAAGCAGATTTATAAATTCAGTTTACTCTGAAATTATTTAGTATTATTGAAGCCAAATACTTATATATTTTTCCAAGAAATTAAAATATTATTAATAAACTGGTATAAAAAAATACTTCCTTGATAATCAAATCCCTAGACTTAAAATTACTTCTAATAAAAAAAATAGAAAACAAGCAAGCATTGTAGATTTAAATTTTTAATTAATAAAAGACATGTTCGAATAAAGAATATGATTAAATAAGCCGATGTCCATTTAAGGACATAATTTCATTTGGAAGTGTTGTATAAAGTTTAAATTTATGTCAAATACGCATCGTATACTTTTCTTAATTGATATTTTGCTAAGCAACCTCTGCTTATGATCCTTTTATATACAACAATAAATGGCACTTCCATTTAAGCTTAACTTTATCATATATCACACGCCCATTTTCGGTACTCATAAAATACTTTTTAGTGTTGTTCTACAACCTAGCTCTAGTTTATATAGGTTACAAATGATAGTAATAAAACTTTAAAATGAATAGCTATCACTAAATATCAAGCAATTTGCACGAATTTTCTGAGCAAATCTTTTAATTTAACTTATCTTAAACAATAAACACAAAGGTAAATAAGCCTTTCCAATATATTCGTAATATTTAGTAACTATAACTTTCTTTTGTTCGTAAAAACTCAAAGTATTGGAAACGTAAATTAGTTTCGAGTTAATGATTATTAATTCAGTTGATATTTTCGATAACTTTAATAATTCATTTGAAGTAAGTAGCTTTAGATTTTATACGATCGTCTAATTTATATTCAGTTAACAATTTATAATTACGACAAACTTTAAGGGGGTAAAGGACACAAAATCTTCAAAAAAAATTTTAAAAAAAGTATTATTATCATAAAAAATAACACAAATATTTTAGAATAATTTAAAACAAAAATTTTATTTATATCTGCAGTAGAACGTGAGATGTGTAGTTTTTTGCGTCATGACATCTGTGTTGGCCAACCACGTTTATAATCTTTGCTTCCTCGTAATATTAGATAGGAATAACGTTATCGAATCCTTAGTTGTTCGGTCGGTTTGGAGCGCTTCAGTAAGGAAAGTGATAAACTTCAAAGCTGTTTTTCTCCTTGATCGTGTTTTCGATGATATTTTGACTTTAAATTGATATAACTCAAAATCTACTGCCCATAGAGTGTCAAAATTTTCCACTCATATTTTTCAAACATATATCTTTAGTTTGTCTTTAGGGATCAGTTGTAAATAGTTTATTTTTTTATTTATTAATTTTTATAAAAAAAGTGAACCTGTGAAATTATTTAAAAAAAACTTCAATAATTTTTTTTAAAAAAACTATGGCAAATATGAAAAATTGGTAGAGACAGTTTGTTAAATACATTTTTCTGTTTATAAAAATGCTAAATATTTGTTTGCCAATAAATAAGTTTTTGACTTATAACAAAAATAAGAGACATCACTTTTTGACACATTTTATTTTTAAAAAAAAAAATAATGAATTTAATTTAACTATTTAAACTATTTAAAAGTGTAAGTATATTTAGTATACATTTATGAAAAAAAATTATATTGATATCTGCAATATTAAAAAAAAAGTTAAAAGTGTCCCATACCCCCTTAATAAATAAATTTTTTTTGACGAGATATTTATTAAAAATCCATTTTAATAATAAGGTTTTTACCTCTTTAAACATTACAATATTATCAAATCATTTGCACATTACAACGTTATTAATAGCCATAAAACACAGCTGTAACAATACCCCACATGATACAGACTTTAAGATATCAGTTGTACAGCTTTTTTTATACCTCCTAAACGGGAATATTCAATAATGTCGGGTTTTTTTTCCTTTTTGTCTGGGAATTATTGTAGAAGATTACAAAGTCATATGCACATTACAGTATTTTATCAATATACATAAAACAAAATTGTAACAATATCCCATATTATACAAATGCTAAGTGAACAGTTGCACAAGCCTCCTCAACAGAAATATCTCGTAACGTGGGGTCGGGGTTTTTCTTCTTTGTCTGGGAATTATTTTAGAAGATTATTTATTGACTTTGTATAAACTCCACAAAGTCATATGCACATTACAGTATTATCAATAGCCATAAAACAAAACTGTAACACTATCCCACATGATACAGAAGTTGTACAGGTCCGTATTTAGCCGTTTTATACCTCCCAATCGGGAATATTCCGTAATGTGGGGTCGGGTTTTTTCCTCTTCGGCTGGGAATTATTATAGAAGATTATTTATTGTATGTTCAGATAACGTGATGTGCTTTCCTTGCTATTTTGATTAATGACGTCTCCCTACGAACCGTTGGGTGTGTCAGGTTTAGAGTATGCGTCTGCTGTCAGGAGCCTTGTACCGGGTTTGGTACAAGAGGCGAACACAAAGGTATTAGCTCATACCGTAATGGTATCGACGCGACGCTCAATATTCAAGGGGGGAGGAAAGCGGTATTTTGTGCGCCAAATGAATTGTCATCGTGTTTATTAAGTGAGAAATGGAAGTGTCTAAAAACCGGGTTAGTCGAAAGAGGAAATGTGTATTATATTGCGGTAATGTGTTTTTTATATTTTTGAAGAAAGGATGTGAAAAGAATCGCGACGAAATTAATAAAACCTGTCTTAACACCTTACTATCTTTTTAACCCTTTCAGTCCCGATTGCAATTTGACATTATCATTTTAGATTTTTTTTTCAGATTGTCTATAGATATTTATGAAATCAAAAATCACATCATTCGATTCTTTAAACTTTTTTATATAAGAAAATAGTTTTTTATTAATATCAATAAATGTCAGAACTATTATTTTTTAAATTCACAAAAATTATGCTGATAAAAATTATCATAAAAATGATGATACCAAATGGCATCACTGGGACTGAAAGGGTTAAATTGATGTTTAGGAAATATGAGCAACAGAAAGTTGAAGTTAAGCTATTCTGATTATAATAGTCTTCTCTAATAGATTTAGGTCTTGATTTGCAAGAAAATAGGCATGCTATAATATATATTTTAATTGAAAATGCAGTTTGTGGGTCCCATTTGATTCTTCAACGGGTTGTTATAGGAGGATAGCAAAAGGTTATTACTTTGCATGCATAAAATTCAAAGTAAATTCTTTCTTTTGTATTAGATTCAGAATATAAGTACAGAAAACGTTTCGTCTTATCAGAGATTACAAAACAATTTTAGGACATTGCTTATTGTATTAAGATTAACTTACTGCATTAAACTTCGTGCTTAGATTATAAGAAATAATTAAAGCGAGGAAATTGTCCAAAGAAACTGATAAAAGATATCCTTATAAAATAATTAACCTAATTATCAGACTTAAAATTAACATATTCCTCATTTATAGAGCAAATTAATTAGAATAAATTTAACTACCTAAATATTGAAACTTAAACACATCAAATATTAACCCAAAATTCTTGGAATAACTAATTGGACTTGGAGAAAAGGTATTTAAGTTAAGCTTAGACAAAACCTATTTTAAAACTACTTTGTACTTTCTTTAATATTCTCACTATATCGTTGATAAGCATAAGTTAATTTATGCAAAATTTACACAAATATATTATTATTAAGTAACATTATATAAAAATGCAAGTATTCTTATTCCAAAGGAAACTTATAATATTATATTTATACTTAAATCATTTTTTCTAACCATCATACATTAATTAAGCTTGCACTTTTAAGCACTAACGGAGAGGCGCTGTCAAACTAATAAATGATTTATCCTCAAACATTAACTATATCATCCTAACTATATTTAAACTATTAGGTATTATATTTGGTAACACTATATGTTTAGTGTCATTATTCATATTCAAAGCAAACTGAAAAGACAATAGATAAGCCTAATTTTTTATTTATCCTAACCACGATGATAAACTAATTAAACTAACACTCATAAGTCCTAAATGAGAGGTGCGGTCAAACTAATAAACGACTTAATCCCAAGCATAACTTCAGTCCAACTATTAGGTATTTAAAAATCTTAAGCAGCCCATATGATTCCAAGCATTTGAATGCTATTAAATAATCATAGAATATCTCCGAGCAACCCCTCATTTAACTTGAAAGGCTAAGCAGCCCAGATATAGAAGCTATCAATGGATATGCCCCGCTCCTCTGAAGGTCTTAAAGAAGCCTATTCATTGGAAGTCGAAACCAGACTTCCAGGCTTTGGTCGTGAGTCCTCTATTATGTCCATTTGAGGTGTATGTCTGCAATTTGAGGCTTCATTGGTAAAATCCCTTTAGTAAACTATTATTAGGTGACCCAGCGTGAAATTAAGTAGGCTGTTGGATGGTTTATTGTATAGTTATGATAGTTAAAAATAATTTTATGTAGTTGAGTCTTTTGGGTAAAAAGATTGTACTAATCCCCAAAATCTTTATACCACTACATAAAATTATTTTTAACTATCATAACTATACAATAAACCATCCAGCAACCTACTTATTTTCACGCTGGGTCACCTAATATAGTTTTTTTAGTTAGTTAATAATAGTTTAAAAAGATTGTACTAATCACCAAAATGAGGCCCACTGGCCTAGTGGTAGTGCTTCGCATTGCCACGCCACAGGCCCGGGGATCGAATCCCGGTCTGGGCGAGGTTGACCTAGCCTTTCATCCATTGAGTGGTCGATAAAATGGGTACCAAGCATGCTTGGGAACTAAACACTGGGGGTCCCGCGTGAGGCTGACCATCTTACCGGGACATGTGCCTAGCACTCCAGAGCCCTCGGTCACGAAAGCTGAAATGGGCACGGCAGGCCTTGGCCCACTAATAGGCTGTTGCGCCAGGTAGTTTAGTTTTTTTAATCCCCAAAATGCTCGTGTTCATAGGTTTAATCCTTATTATGGTGTTAAGAAAAACCCACAAATTAGTATTACAGTGTAAGTTAAACATTTAATTTTAGTTTGTCTTTAAAATGTTATATAAAATGCGAAATTCTGATTCAAATTATGTTACTTTTCAAAGCAACACTTGTAATGAGCATGTTATAACACATGGTCGACGCTCGTCCATGATACATCATTTTATAAGATTACTAAAGCAGTGAAGCATATGAAGGGTACAGGGAAAGAACCGCTTGATTTCTTTAGAGTCTTTCCGTAATCGTGTCTGCTTGGCGAACATTGGTGACCGGAAACCGGTTTTTTTCGGTTCTTCATTCACGGTACAAATGTGTGACACGTATCCACTGATCTCTCTTGTGAATCAGGGTTGCCGAGAAAGATAAACAAAGCGAGTAACCGGTTTCTTTACACCAGTTTAGGCAATTTCTCGCTATCATTCCCAAAGAGGCCAATAAGGAAGCTTTCTACGAAATAAAGCGGTTCTTCCCTTGTACTCTTCATATGAATAGCGTTAAAAAGACTCTTATTGAAAAAAGTTCTACCATTCAAGTCAGATTAAGATGTCCCCCATGGGTCAAACATGAGCACAAACTTTTCTCTGATTTTCGGTCTAATTTCATAGTCTTCTTTTAAAATTATTGCATCACCCATTGTTGATTTCACCAAAAATCTTTCATTGTCTCAGGATTGTCCTAAATTTATTCACATCACCTCAACCACTAGTTTTTATTTTAAAACGTGATTTTAATTGTGACCCACCTGTCACTAAAAAATATATCTAATATTAAGTATGAGAAGATTTGCGAAGAAATCAACGTTAATTCTTGCCGCATAAATATTTTCATGTATATACTACTATGCAAAAATTTACATTCTTCAGGAAAACTCTTATATACCATGCGCAAAGTTATAGATATTTTCTGAATCATATGAATAATTTAAAATTAATAAAAAAAGTAAGTATTACTATAAAAATGTTAATTTCATCTAAAGAAATAAATTTTACTAAATATTGAAATAAATTAAGCAATTAATTTTAATAAAAATCTTTACTTTTAAACGCAAACGAACATCTGTGTATTTTAATCAAAAAGAAATACAATATAAAATTTTCCATCCTGTTGAACCATCCTGAATCTAACCAAGTTCAACCAAACACAATATTGATACAAAGCAAGACTTTGAATTATAAGAAAAAAAGGCAGACTTTAATATAAGATCCAGGTGCTGTTTATAGCAAAAAGTCAAAATTTATTCCGAATCCACACTAGAAAATTCCTCCTGAATCATGTACCCAACCATAACAGTGTCAATGGAAGAGCCCCGTGCCATAACCTTCTTCCCACATTATTTGAAAAGGGTTTTCAAAACGAACCCTAATAGACAAATCACTTACTTCCCCCGATAGCGAAACTTTTATGGCGTTTTGTTCTTTCTTCTTGGCCATTGATTTATTTTTGACTCGTCGAAATCCCATTGAAGGCTGGCATAATAGCCAACAAGCGGGCGAATTCGCAAGCCTTTTCGCTGGTTGTGTCACCGGCTTACATGCAATCGGGCAATTTGTCAATCGGGCCCATTTTTTGGCTGTCGCGTGGCGCGTGCCCGGGAAGAACAATTTCCGAGCGAAGGAGGCCCGTGGGCCTCTAATTGATTCCACCGCTTAATTTCGCGCCCTGCCACTTCAAACAATGCCCGGCTGGCACGGAAAAGATACTTCTCGGATAAATGAAATAGCTGCTGGGATACTCCCATCCTAACGGAAACGCTACCTTCCGATTTGTCTTCAATCATTGGAAGGAGAAAAGATAATGGGCCCTCAGGAATTGCGAATTCCCATGCATGCGGTTGAACCGATTAGTTATAGTTATAACGGGTTTGGTTTAAAACTTGGTTTTTATTGCTAATAGTTTCAAAGATCAGCCAGATATGAAGTAAAGTGTACTTATTTAATGATTGTTTTTGTGTATTATTGTCGCACAAGAGGCACATGAAAGGTGACTGGTAAACCCGAACCTATCAAGTTTTAATGCGAGCACTTAAGAAAAAGGCACACAAGATTTTTTCCGTATACTGTAAATACTTCTTTGATAGTTGTAAAAATGCTTACCTTTTGATTTGTCTTCCATTATGTTAATAAGAAAAGATAGTGAATCATCTAGAAATTGTGAATTCCAACTCACAGAGATTACTTCGTACCTGGTTTTATATAACACCACTATAAAAAAATACTTGAAAAATACTGTACATTTCCCGCCAATTTGCATCTCTTTCTTCTGTATTTCATTGCATATGCTGCTGTTAACACAAAATACAGCACTCTACTAAGCGCCGGCTCGTCACTTGACTGTGGTTCTAAATTATGACGCCCATCGCTAATGCCAATCATATAGCTCTAGTGTGACGATAATTTAACCTTGTATAACAGCACACCGATGTATTTTCTCAGCTTGCACATGCCTACACTATACACTATTTTTTTTTTCAATCAAGAAATTCAAACTGGAATATGAATCAGGCGATACGTGTGCTGAAAATTGTACAAGTAAGAATACAGCACCTATGCTGGTAAACGCAACCTATTTTTTACAGTGCACATATAAACGCAATTAAGACCTTTTACCAATAGATTTGGAAGGTTATATAAATAAAACAAGTAGGTTTGCAACAGAATCTGTCGCTCAGCCCTCTTCCACACAACATTTGTGCTGAAGAGAAAGAAAGGCGCCAAACACAGTATTAATTCTATATTAAACATTTGCACTCTAAATTTTGGCTAGTTTAATGTATTATCTTTTGAAAATTCAATAATTATTTCTAATCGTTTGCTAAATTTATTTATATTGCAAAGATTGAATAAGTAATATTTCTCGCTTTTAAATGGAATCAAAACATTTCATATCAGCATACAAAGAATATCTTTGTGCAAATATATATGACGTCATTTAAAGTGATTGATGTCGCAAAAATAAATTTCTTTTATTTTATTACTGAAAAGAAAAAGTTTCTCGAGCGATTGCTACGGATGGCAATGGTGATTTAATTCTAATAAAAATGGCTTCTTGTGTTTTTTAGCTAGCATTAAATTTTGCAGTTTTTGTAAATAATTGAAGTACTTTAACATCGAATTTTTCTGATATGTTCAATGTCTTCTAACTTCGATGCGCGAAATGTTTTGACGTATCACACTTGTCTGTTGCATCAATACGGGGATTTTTTTTATTGATTCTGTTACTGCACAAACGTGATCATGCAAGAATTAAAAACAAATCCTGCATAATTATCTTTTCACATTCTTACTCTCAATACCATATTTTACATAAGTGGCTGTTATACATTCCTCTAAAATCAAAATGAATTCATATTTTAAGATTTATTAATATTTCAGATCGTGATATTTGAAAGATAAATGTACTTAAAGATTAAAAAAAAATAAGAATAATTTGTAAATAAGATAATGAATTCGTTGGTAAACTAACTTTAGGTCAAAAATTGTTAAGCAGACCTAAAAACATTTTTCTAGAAAGAGTGGCTATCCAGTGTGTCAGTATTTTTTCTATCGATTATACGCAATTAAAGAGCTTATTGGAAAAACGCGCTAAGTGACAAAGAGGTTAAAACGAGAAATTGAGCTAAAAAGTTTTTCGTTTGCACTTAGATACGTTAAACACGGCACTTACAAAGGTTAAAAATACACTTAATGTTTATAAAAAGGGGGATCTCTTGGTAAGTTGTCTTTAAAAGTGAGAATAAAATGTTCATTGACTCAAAAATGTCAATTTTTCAAAAATGCCAATTCCTTCTTAGCTTTCAAAATGCCACAACCTTCTTAATTGGAACCCAACGGAACTAGCGACATAGTGCGCTAACGTCGCGAGACCCGATGTTTTTTTAATAGCACATACTCGTCTTATTGTCTAGATGTCGAGTTTAGAACTCGGAACCTCTCCTAGATGAGATAACAAAGCTCTCCCGAATGGAAGATAATACTTACTCCACTTTCAACGAAAAATTCGTTAGAAGGATTAAGTTCAGTTAAACGGTATCTAACAAACGAAGAAATTCTCATAATATATAAATATTTATTCTCATTGTACATTATTTTTAACAAAGCTCTTTAAGCACGAAGAAATACTTAAATACTGCTGAGAGACTTTCAATAAAGCGCAATCTTCTGATATTTGAAATTATGGTCGACAAATAAAAAACAGCTTAATAGGAAAGAATAACGCTTCGAAACGAGTTCCCATACAACCTATTAAGGCTATTGCTTGAGTCTAGGGTTTTCTCACACGTATAAACCAAATTAAGGCTCTTTACTAATAGATTTGGAGACGTGCCAATTATACTAGTAAATAAAATCAACACGTAATTGTTTCTTCTGAATCATTTATTACCACTTCGCACAAAACGCTATTCTGTTAGAAAGGTCTCGGAAAACTTTTTTATTGTTCATTGTGTTAGGGAGTATGTTAAATAGGGTCAAGTGGGGTAAGTGTGATTGGGGGTAAGTGTGATAAACAGCTCTTGTAACTTTGGAAATCATTCTAAAAATCTGAAAGTTTGCAATATATAACATTAGACCACTTATAATTAAACTAAAAAGAAATATTGACCTTATTTTTTATTTAAAGAAAGTTTTGAGCTTTTGAATTTAAGTGCAACTGTCTTCTTTTTATGTGGGTTTTCCTATGTGGGGTAAGTGTGACAAAACAGCAATGAATTTTGAAATGCAAATTTTGTACACTTAAAATTGGAATTCAAACATATAATTTTTTTTCTACATATGTATGTTTTTTATAATAATTCACTACCAATTTTAGGATTTGGAATTTACTTGAAGCAGAGAACGAATTTTCTTAATGAAAAATGCAGAAACCCTATCACACTTACCCCACTTGACCCTATCTTGAGAAGTGAAATTGTTTATTATCAAGTATATTTGATGGGTTTGACTTTTTGATATCCTAAATTGTTTATGCATCTAATAACTTTCTTAGTTTTTGCAGTCTTTTGATAAAGTAAAGGAAAAATTATCCAAGTTTCGTACAGTTTTTTTTTTAATGTGGATTATGCGAAAAAATTAAGTATAAAATCTCTTTAAAACATGTTGTTTAAACAATTTTGTATTTATAAAAACTTTTGCATCTAAAGCAGTGGAAAGACATTATTGAGCGATTTTTTTTAAACGACCGCTGCTTATTCAAAGATAAAAATAATATAAGTCATTATAGTAATTAACTTTTACGCGAACTTTTTAGGCGAAAGAAGTACAATCGTAACTCACCAGTTGCTAGTCAATTTTACTAGTTACCTTATGTCTATGGTTTAGCTATAAAACGCAAACTTATTTACTAATAATGTAGATAGTTTATAAAACTTTTCAATTCACTTCCGATTTTTACATATTTTGCTATAATATAATTGATTCAATTTAACATAACGCTGTTCCTTGAAAAATGATAGTCATATTTTATATAGAAGTTTTTCTCCGTCGTATTGGCAAGGGGTAAAATATTTTCTCTTATAAATTGATTTGATAACTTCGATAGAACAAAATGAATATACACTCTAAAAGGTAAGACACTGTTATCCAAAGCTTTAAGGTTATTTTTAAAATTTCTAAACAAAGTCATTATATTTATTTTTAAAATAATAAACTTCTTACAAATATCATACATATCATATAACTAAAATTAAATATTAAATTTTAAAATTGAACTCTCATTTTGCCTTTTTTTATCTACCTAAATAGCTATGATAAATTATTAAAAAAACGCATTAAAACAAGCATTTTTATGTTTAAAATTTTATTTTTGATACACTATTCCAATATAAAATAACTTAAAACCCATAACTAAATGTTCGCACTAATTACTATTTAATCTTGATAGATTTTAATAAAATAGCGTTAAAACAAACAATTCTATATTTAAAATATGATTTTTTGAAACACTTTTTAAACCAGTAAGTCATACTGTTGCCATATGGCAACAAGTAACATAATCCACTTTATTCAATTAAAGTAGAGCTCTCTCTCGACAAATCTGTGTTTTTTTCATCTATTACGATCCATTTTGAAATATTAGTTACTAATAACCCCTCATAGATGCAGTAGTAAAGGTGTATTCAAAATTAAAGAGTTAAGTTATTGACTGTTGAGAAATTACGCCTTTGTGGAAGTATTCGAAGTATAATAATATTAGTAATAAATACAAATAAATTGTTTTGAAAAAATAATTATAGTTTAAGAGGGTTATTTTAAAATATATTTGTAGTCATTCTTATCAAAATTGGAATTTTGTAGTTCTTTTTTACCATATGGCAAAAATTTTAAAAATTTAAATTATTTAAATTCCAATGCAGTTAATTTTTTTCAGCATATGTCCCATAATTTATGAGTGTTAAATATACAAATATATTTTTTCGGGATGAAAAAAATATCATGCTTTGCAGGGTTAATAGTAAAATAACTTGAAAACCCATAACTAAACAACCAGAGAGAAACTTCTATACAAATGCATTCGCAATTCAGGTCTAACCTATTCCCTTGTTAAACTAATCCCTTGCTTCTGAATCAGATAATATATTTACCCGATTCATATTTCCGAGATGAAACTCAAAATGTGTGCAATAAAACATCCCAATTCAACCGACCCTTCGACTACAAATCTCTCGAATGTTTGAATCCCAGGTAATTGCTAGTCTAAGTTGAAAAGATAGATGCTATGGCCTTTGGAAAAAATTTAAGTATACACTGGGAGGGTCTAGACGAGACAGTGAAAAATTTCGAGTAACGACGTAACGACTGCGAAGTTTCTGTAAAGATTATCTGTGAACTTATCCGATAAACCATTTGCTTAAGACAGATGTGGAAAAAATTTTCTCTTATTAAAAATCAATAAAAGCAATGATTCTCGATAGTCTTAAGTTTCGTTTTGCTCTTATTAGAGAGTCTCTGATCGGACGAGGTAGACTCGTTGCTGAATCTTATAAATTAAGGCTCTTAGGAGAATCCGGGTTAACGAAAATTAATGGATAAAATGGATCAATTTAATAAGTGAAACTATTATCAAGATGATATTGTGATCTATCAACTAAAAGGTTTGGAGATCAGATCAAATTTTAATTATATACTTATTGATAAGAAATTTATCATGATTAATAATAAAGTAATTTATTTAAATAAAATGCAAATGTTCGCTTGGTCCGTTCTTAAAACTATGAGAGTTCACAGATTATTTGGGATTTTAGGTACCATCAAAGCGGGTTAACTTTGGCCACGCGTCGGAAAAAGATTTGTTTCGTAATTTCTCTTCATAAAATGATCTCATCTTAAATTGTTTTACATTTTTGGAAAGGTGAGAACATCGCCTTTCATTTCATGTAAAAAAATTCTCATTCTAGTTCTGGCAATACTACAAATGCTGTTTTCATTCTTACGAGCATATGGCAAAAATCTATCTCTTCCAACTTTTTTTCTGGAACACTTAAAAAATAATGAAAATATTTAAATAAAACCCTCTATTCGATTCGTTTATTTATAGGAAAGAATATTACATCATTTGTTTTATTCTAAGTTGAATACTTTTTATGCTGTATTTAAATATTGATACTTGGGAAGCTTTTGCCGATGAATGCGAGTAACTTTGGCCAAAGATGTAAATATTTCATTACGGAAATTTGCACTTTAAAAAGTTTAACTATTTTTGAAAAATTCTTACTTTTATGATTACTCATTTTTTTTTTAGGTATTTTTTTAAAAATCTCGCAATTTTAAACATTAAAAAAATAAGAATAGAATGGAAGAAACATTTATACCACTCAAAATCGCAAATGTTGAAAGGTTAATATTTTCAGATTGCTAATTATAAATATATTATATTTTCCCCTTTTATAATAAAATCATATGTTTGTTTTTTATAAATATCTTTGATATTAAATCTTGCTTCAAAAAATTTCTTTTTCCCTTATTAAAATGGAAGTTTATTTTTCTTTTAAGCGACAAACAATACTAGCATTCATCGTGGAATGGCATTCCACGATGCACTGCAATGTAAATGTTTAAGTTATTTACCATTTTTAATTACTATATGTCTTATAACTTTGTTATTTTTAGGTTTAAAAGTTTTAATATTGCTATTTAATTCGTTAACACAGCCTTTAAGGATGTTAAAAAGTATGTTTCTTATGTATTTCATGGGTGGCCGAAGTTACCCGCCCGGCTCCTAACAGTGTCCGAATTTTTTTAATTAATACTAATTTTTTATTAATTTATAAAATGTAACAAAAATGCTTGAAAATTATTCCTAAAAGTACAATACTTAGAATGCATAATGATTTTTAAGTTTTTAAATCGTTTTTGTGGTTAAATTTTTCTTCTTTTGTAAAAAAAAACTAAGAGTTTGGCCAAAGTTACCCACACTGACGGTATAATTAAAAATGGGTTTTCAAATTTGAGAATAAT
Source organism: Hylyphantes graminicola (assembly GCA_023701765.1). Taxonomy (NCBI): domain Eukaryota; kingdom Metazoa; phylum Arthropoda; class Arachnida; order Araneae; family Linyphiidae; genus Hylyphantes; species Hylyphantes graminicola. The sequence continues at coordinate 6,874,658 of CM043123.1, forward strand.
GTTCGCATTTTAGGAACATATTGGATTAAAATATCTCGAATATATTGGTCTCAAATTTGAAAACATGCTGATTTCTTTTTCAATTTTGTGATCGTGCATTGTATACTTATTTTTGAGTAAAATTAGGAGTATCGCGACAGAAGTTTGCAGCTTCAGTAGTGAATGAGTGTTTACCCCTTTCAGTCCCAGTGATGCCATTTGGCATCATCATGTTTCTGATCAAAATTTTAAAAATGGGACAAACATCTATTGAGATTAATAAAAAATATTTTCTAATAGAAAAAAGATTGAAAAATCGAATGGATGTGCTTTTTGATATCATAAATGGCTATAGAGGATAAGAAAACATTTCTAAAATGATAATGCCAAATTGTCATTGGGACTGAGAGGGTAAGGTGATTTAAACTTTTTGCGTGCTGTACCACCACAGGCATGTTAAATTTGAAGAGCTTGAATGATCTCAAATTTAATGTAGTTTAGTGTAATCGTTTTCCGGCTGCTTATTTCTAGCCTCCTTCAGAAGCATTTACCCAGCTAATTACGCCTCGTAGTTTAAAACCCTGGTCGAGTGAAGAGGTCGACACCTGAGCGGGCACCCAATGGAACTTCGAACGTCATCGTACGCTAACGCCGTCGGAACTTACGACTCCACATATTTAACAAGCACGAGAGATTTCAACGTGTTTGCTTTTGATAGTTGAGTTGAATGTTCGTGCTGCTAGAGCTACTTTAAGGCTGTTGGCCATTTAGACGCAATCAACTGATAAACGACACATAACAAGGCACCAAAGCAACTTTTTGAAGGGCAGCAGTACGCGGCGTCTGGACCTTGGACCATAATTAACATACACTCCCTCTACACGGGGTATGATTCGTCAGAATTTTTTGGCTGCCATTTGGCAATGCATGAGTGCTTTTTGAGAATATTGTTCTCGCATTAAAATGAGGATATCCTAATACTCATTTATGGGAGTTTCATTTTTCATTTTTAACAGTGTAGTATACGATTCTGTGCGTTTTTTCTATCATTTTCATATAGTTAATTTAATATTAATTACTTTTTGCCAATTAAACTTGATTTTCTTTCAAACCACCAGCAGAGAGAAATAGTGAATTAGTTAAATCGACAAAAAAAATGACTCAATTAACCACAAACCATTAGAAAGTATACTAAGAGCTTGATCATTTCAGGGCAAAAATTGTGCAACTTAATTATGTGGTTACTGCATTACCTGCAGATATATTTAATTTATTCTATTTGACACAAAATTTTTAATTATAATCGAACATCTCTAACTGTTGAAGATATCACTCTAAACTTAGCATCAAAAAATTTTATTCCCCTAATAATAAACAACAAAACTTTGAGCAACTATCAAAATTTTCAACCTATCCTATACCGTCAAGCCCTTACACTTTACCATTGTCTTCAAAACGTCCCCTATGTAACTCTTAGTTACCTTCTAACTTCGATTCACCCTTTGATACCTATACAGTTCCATCATTTGAAGGCAGATATAAGGCGAGGTCACTTGCTGATTTAAAACTAAAACTTCAAAGAGAATCTTCCTGCTCCTAATTATTCGATATTTCCGACATTGCATTGGAACTGTCACTACTACTACGATTCAGAGTTGGATCCTAAAAGGTTTGTCCAATTTTAACCGCTACTCATTAATTTCCCATACTTTTGTGTGATGTCGTAGGGTATCTCTGTCTTTAAGGTCTTCGACAAAACAATACTGTATTAATATTTGAACATTATTTGGTATTTTGCAATAATAATTTTTTTGGAAATATTTATTAAATAATATAGAATATTTAGTTTTAAATCAGCTACTTTATAAATTTTATGGAATTTAGAATTCATAATAAAGTCACAACCATCTGACAATTTTTGGTTGCGAGGTTTATGAGTACATATTATTCGTTGTCTTTAATGAAACCAAAAGCCATCAACATGAATTGTTCTACTAGTTTTAGTCACAATGTCTGCTCTTTCTCACATAATAAGTGTAAGTGTAATTTGGTTTATGAGTACATATTGATCGTTGACTTTAATGAAACCAAAATCAACATATATAGTTCTACTAGTTTTAATCAACACAAAGTCTTCACTTTTTCATGCAACAAGTGTAAATTCTTTTTTAATATATAAGTGTAGGTCTTACTCCCAAATGTATATTAGTTACGTCAAGTATTCCTTTAAATTCGAATATTTGCTTCAATTTAAGTTTTTAATACATTACATTTTTTAACTTTATAGTTTGCAAATTGGAATATTAGCGATTAATATTTTACAATATTTTCTACAACATCGCACCAACAAATAAATTTTTAAACAATTGAAAGGTAAAAACTGAAATTTGGGTCAAGTATCCCTGGTCCCCTTTACAATTTTAAGGAAAATACAAATCAATATGAATAAAAAATCATCTTAGATATTTTAAAATTATATAGTCTAACACTAAACATAACTAAATAAAGGCTTTTGAAAACACAGTGATTTAATTTTTCAAGTTTTTATTGTGTTTCATACTTTCGTGTGAATTACAAAGTCCCAGACATAAGCAATTTATTATTTAATAAAAATATCTTAGTATAAAATTCTTGTGCAAAAGAATAACATTTTTGGATTATATTACTTAACTATCTCTATATTTTGTATGATATTAAAACAACTTTTATTCTTCTGATAAAAAATACTAAAAATCAAATTTATAACTATACTTTCAAATTGTTTACTATGATAACAAAAACAAGGTGGATATTTTAATTAACTAACCAAAACAAATTCAACAATTTTATGCTCCTTAAACATTTTCTACTCTCACTAAAACTACATTAGTGATGAAGAAAGAAATAAAAATACTAAATTATCTCTGTATAACATAGAAAGACAGGGATATGCTCATTTCATTATCATTTAAAGCTTTTCTCATTACTATACATGTTTAATGTTTAAATCAAACTAGTGTTATATTATGATAGGCAAGAAAGAAATTTAACTACATCTCTTCTTGATAGAGATCAAAAACATCGTTAAAGTAATATGTATATTGCGTGTGTAGACTGAAAGAATATATCAATTACTTTTTTTCTAACTACTTGTAGTAATTTCGTCCAAGATTAACACCATTAATTTATCGATTTCTCTTTAGCGCAGATTCAATTTCGACAATAATATAATTATTTTATATGCAATTGTCCCATTTTAAATTTCTAGTAAAATAAAATGCATGAAATGTTTAAAAATATCCATAACTAACAAATACAATAGAATATTTATCCAACATCTTATAAAACAAAATCGCATCGAAATTCGTAAAATAAAAACTTCTGAATTTGTTGAATTAGGTTTTTTTACAAACGAAATAAAAAATATCGTCATTTTTTTAAGTTTATCTCACTATATTAATTTATTTTAGTTAAGTTATACGAATTTTAAATTTTAGAAATTAGATTTTAAATTTTAGAGATTAAATTTTAAATTTTAGAAATTAAATTTGAAATTTTAGAAATTAAATTTGAAATTTTAGAAATTAAATTTGAAATTTTAGAAATTAGAAATTAAATTTTAGAAATTAAATTTTAAAATGTAGAAATTGTGGAAATTAAATTTAAATTAAAAATTTTATAAATTAAATTTTAGAAATTAAATTTAAACTTTAAATTTTAGAAATTAAATTTAAATTAGAAATGTATAAATTAAATTTTGAATTTTAGAAATTAAATTTTAAATTTTAGAAATTAAATTTGAAATTTCAGAAACTAAATTTTAATTTTTAGAAATTAAATTTTAAATTTTAGAAATTAAATTTTGTGTTTTAGAAATTAAATTTTAAATTTTAGAAATTAAATTTAAATTCAAAATTGAAGAAATTATTTTTTTTAATTTTAGAAAATAAATTTTAAATTAGAAATTTTAGAAATAAAATATTAAATTTTAGAAATTAAATTTTAAATTAAAAAAAAATTCAAAAAGAAAATTTAAAAAAATTTACCAACAGTAATTCTATAAAAAGCTACAAATTACTACTAATTGTACAAATGTTTTGCACATTCGAATCTAATGATTTTTCATCTGTTGTCATCAATCATTGCGTGTCGTTTGGTTACGTTATCATCCGAACAGAACACAAATCATCAATGAGGCCAGGGTTAATGAGATGATAAATAAAACATCAATTACTTCCAACGCAAATTCCTCACAAAATTGTTACGATTACACCACGGAATTGTTAAGCAATCAATCATATTAAATCACACGACAATAATAACAAAAAATAACTATGTACTGTTTAGAGCTAATGTCTTTTATATTGATATCAGGTTAAAAATAAAACATAAGAAATTTGGAAACTTAATAATTAAAAGTTTTATCGTAAAAAAGAGCATTTGTTGGCAATGACTTTTTAGAGTATTTAGATACTTGATTATAACAAGTTTTAGTCTATTTTTATTGAAAACACTTGCACGTTTTCTTATATTTTGTTTATGATTGTTTTAGAGTGTTAACGATAGATTTTTTACTTTTCTTTATTTTTTTTAAAGTTTTAAAGGAATTCATTTTTCCTGTGATTTTCACTGTCATAAAACAAGCTTGAATAGGTAGAGAAAATTTGGATAATATAAGCTTTACAATTAAATAAATTGATTGAGAAAACTAATAAAATATTATTAAGCAATTTAACAAAAGTAAATGAACACAAATTTTGAAGAAAAAATTAAACCTTTTAAAAACACACTGAAAAAAAAACACCTTTTATATTTTAAAAAATATATAGGGAGTCTTTTTAAAAATAACAAACTAGGTTGTTTTTGTTATTTTCATTTAAAAGAACAGTGTGGTTAAGTGTGTTTCTTTGGTAAATATATATAAAGAAAAAAAATGAATGAAGTAAGAATAAGAAATGTAGATAAAAGTAAAAAAGACTATAAAAAAAAACTCCCTTCAAATTTTAAGAACAAATTGTGTCCATTTTGAATGAGTACTTACTAAGAGTATTTCAAAAAATTGTCCATGCAATAATTAGGAGGATGATTAAACCTAAATACGAAAATAATTGGTACTGAGAATCGGAATAATTTCAAATTTTTATACTTTAAATGAACTACTGAAATGTTTTTCCTTGAACATTAGATACCACTTTAAAGTAGCAATTAGTGGATCTATACTGTCTAAATAAATTAAAATAATTTAATAACTGTATTTTGATGCTTGTTACTTGAAGGAGACCTTTCTAGATTATATCAAAATAAATTCATGGTTTGCCTCATGCTGTTATACAGAATAGTTAATTACTAAACTGCACTTGATGCTCGTTAGTTAAGATAACAAAAGATTTAATGCGTTAAAAGTAAAGTTAAACACTATACTCTAGTTCATCTAAAGGAAAATAAGCAAAAAACGAATTATGGATAGTATAAAAATTTAATTTTAATTAAGGCTTCAGGTTTTGATTTTGTCATTAGAGATTTTATTTTTCCTGTTATTGATTACTTAGACCTTTAAATATTTTTATTCACCTGCAGGCTGAACTTGCTCTTTTTTAATATTTAATATTTTTCAGATATGCTTAATAAGAAAGCTTTTAATTTTATTACCTAATAATAATCGTTTCAAATATATACACAGCGGAAGTTGGGGTCAGAAGTATATGTATTTAAGCTATTTAAACTATTGCATATTTATAAAAGTTTAATCTACGCTGCATAAATTAGTTGTGGAAAGATACTCCATAAATCTTGTGAAAGCCTAGTAGTCTCTAGATGTATGAAGTAACGTAACACAAATAAGAAGCTTACTTTAATTTTGAAACTTCAGCGTTTGACCAAAATTTGACAGTGTATTCTAGAAATCTAATAACAAAATAAAATTTTAAAGAGTCAATATTGTTAAAGAGCACTTAAGACTCACATTATTTATTGCTTTTATAATTTATTCTTTTATGATACAAATATAATATATACTATTGCCATTAAGTTAGAGCATCTGGGCTTCCACTAGTTTTATTGAATAACATTACACCAAAATTTACAATGTAGAGTTAACATGATCTATGACCACTGCTTGTATTGAATAGCTTAGAATTAAGATTAGTAGAGTTCAATTGTAACAAAACATGGCTACTTAGTTACGGTTGGCTTTTACATATTAATCTTTCTGTACAGTTTTTGCTCTTTTAAACCACAATAAGTAACGATTACAATCACCTAAACGCATATAGATTTCGTTTTGTGAAGCTAAAAAATAATAATTGTAATACAACTAGTGTACGTATCTATTCAATAATCATCCAATCTCTAGGTTTTAATGTTTCAAAAATGTGATACTCATTTTAACTGAATGGATCCTACTCCTACTTTAAAAAAGTATATTTTTTAAAGCACATTAAAATAAATATTTCAATTATTGTTCGAGTTTAAATTTCATCTATAATAATAAAAGAAAGAGTCTGTCTGTGTGTCTGTCAGTGTGTATGTCTGTGGATCGCAAAAGACCTACTTAGACTGCTCTAAAAAATTCGAAATTTTTAATATAGATTCCTTTTAATACCTACATGTGCACCTGAGGCTTAGATTTTTCATATTTGATTGAAATTTTTAATTAATATAATTAGTTTCAAAAAAACGTCTTCCACGTGGGATTGCGGGACCATAACAGGGCTTGAAAATACATGGTCCGGGCCGAAACGGGGGCTTGACGCCATCCTCTATTAGTTTAATTGAGATATGCGCTCGCCCTAGGGCTGCTTCATCCTCTATTAGTTTGATTGAGATATGCGCTCGCCCTAGGGCTGCTTCATCCTCTATTAGTGTTTGCTCTTTTAGGTGCGCATGCGCCAACACGAATCTAATTTTGTTTTAATTTTGAGTGTATTTTCACAAGGTAAGTATGCCTCTAAAAGGAAGCAATGCCAAGTTAACGGGTTCCCAGTAAGGCGGGACCATACTGCTAGTTTTTATATAAATAGATATTACATTTAAAAAACATCTTGAAAAACTACCCACTCCCCCTCCCCCCTTCCAAAGCATTCTTAACCAAATAAATTTCGCCAACCGAACCAACACATCACTTTGAATCATTGTATGTTTTGAAATAATTTTTTTAAACTTTTTCAATTATTGTTCCGGTCTAAATTTTGTCTTTAAACGAAAAATTAGATTTTAAAAACATCCCGCCAAATTATTCTATAAGCATTCTCATCCAAATAAATTTCTCCAACAGAGACCAATACATCTCTCTAATTTACAACTCGAAACAAAAACTCGCATTCGGAACTTTCTTTTTTTAAAAAAATAACAATATTTCCTAGGGATTGGCAAATACAACTCCGTACTAAATGTTTATTTAACACCGACGAAGAAGGTATGGATTTTCTTGGTTGACAGATTTATAACCATCCTAGAGCTTCCAAATCGGCTACTTATCCGCATTTCTGTGTGTTATACATCCTCAAAATGGCCCGTTTGCCAACTCTGATCATATTGAAAACAGCGATTACAGTTGAAGATTGCTTATTTTATATCATATCACTGGAAACTAAATTCTCCAGAAAAGCAGTTTTTCTGGAGTTATTTTGGAGAAGAAATACTCTAGAAAGTTTTGGGGGTGGTAGAAATGAGTTTTTTTCGCGTAAGTGTTTCTATAGTTGGGTTCCTGTTACTTTTGGATGCATTTTAATGCCTCATTTTTTTCTATCAAGCAACTTAATTAGATTGATAATAACAAATGCATTATTTTATTACTAATTAAATAATAATTATTACTTACCAAGATTCTTATAATAAAAATTGGCATTTCTCCTAATGAAAATAATCATAAGATAAATACTGTTTACTCTTAATTTTAATTTCATAAGATAAATAATTTTTACAGTTATATTATTTTTGGAATTTCTTAGTATATCTTTTTTATAAACAAAAAGTAGTGAACAGATTCGGCTTTTCTTACAATTCTGAGCTAGTAACCATTTTTAAAGAAATGATATGAAAATAGCATATCGATTTGAAAAATATACGAGTAATAACTTAAAATATAACTATATTAAATTATGTTTTCCCTTATGTTGTTGTTTGTTATTCAAGTATGCTGTTTTATAACTAAATTTTCAAACTCATTGATTAATTTCATGTTTTTATGTTAAATAATATTATATTCAATCGTTAAATAATATGATATTCTAACTAAAGCAAAAATTTTGTACATAAATGTAATTAAAAGTATTTCGTAATGATAAAAACCAGTTACAGTAAGTTTTTATACTTAAGTATTTAAGTATTTTTTTTAGTATGTTCGATAAGGGAAAAATCTTTAAAATATAAAAAGCTAAATCAACATTATATAAAAGCTGAAACAACTTTTTTCTGTAAATCTGTCCTTTGTAAATTAAAAAAAAAGTTATTAAATGTGTTTCTTAGAAAATGATATTAAGAGATAAAAGCAGAGAAATATTTATTCTTACTCGCGTCTTTCTATAATAAAAATAAATTCGTAAGACTGCAAGCATTCAGTGTTTGAAAATGCAATTATATAATTTTGAAAAACAAAAATAATATAAGTTTCTTTTTGGATTTGCATCTCCGTATATTATCGTATTTATAAACAAAGGTATTTTTAAAGGAAGAAGTGTCTACTTCTCTATACTTCAAAACCGTCGACTTCCATTTCGTCTATTATTTTATTTTTTTTAAAAAAATTGCAGATTTTTAGATATAATAATTAAAAATTATCAATAAATTTGTTTGTTAGTTTTTTTCGTTACGAGAAAGTGCTTATTCAAAGTTTGTAGTCGGGTTTTAAACATTTTTCAAATACTGTATTTTAGAAACTTAAAAATATTTTGAATATAATTGAAGAGCATAGTTTATTGATGTTAAAAGATGGTGAAAGGAATTATCTTGGATTATTTATATTTCAATTTGTTGAAAAATAAAACTGAAGATAGCAAACTTAAGATAACAAATAGTTACCTTTTTTAAAGCTTTTTAATAATAGCACATTTTATTGGTATTGTTGTCCTGAATACTTATTTTAAATTTCTTATAGCATTGTGCTACTGTGATGCCTCAGTGACTGTGATGCTACAGTGATAAATTTAAACTATAAATAAGTAAATAAAATTTTAGAATCGTATTTAGCAGCGTCATGAACCATAAAATTTGGAAATTAATTAAATATATAGCATATACAGTGGTGGAAATTGATTTATGAACTGACAGTTTTTTAACAGTATTTCTTTATTAAATGCATTTTTATCGATTTAAATTTTATATACTATACAAGCTTTGCATTATAAACAATACACGTAAATAAAATCTTATATAAATTCGTAAACTATTTATTTTGTTGACATTTTAGTTTTAGCATAGGGAAATTGATTTATGAACTTTTGCATTCAATCTCAATTAATAATTGCTAAAACTATTTTTTGTCGCTAATGCTTCCTTGATTTTGTTTTTCATAGACAACACAAAGCTTTGGGTCAAGTTTTGGTCAAGCAATTTGCAGTTTTTAATGATTAAGTCCTTCTATTCCATAACTGATGCACACTTCATTAAAACCATACTCCATTTGAGTAAATTATTCAAACCATTCATCTCAGACATTATTCTTGGGGTTTAAGTCATGGCTATTGGCAGGATGATCTAAATGAACAACACTTAGTTCATTAAACAGTCTTTAATTTCGTTTGAAATGTGGATACTTGCATTATCATGCATAAAAATCTAATCAAAAGCATAGTTTTGCAGCGCAAAAAGGAATTAAAGAATTTTCTAGAACTAATCTGCAATAAAGTGATGCTTGTCAGCAATTCAGAAACATAACCCTGTTTCTTCATTCATAAGATATCGGGGCCCAAACCATCAAACTTCCACCACTAACATTTCTGCTGAAGACAGATCTTGGTTATTTCCGAAGATCCTTTCAATAACATTTTAAACCATCACGTCCATCCAAATTGAACTTTTTTTCATCAGAAAATGTCACTTTTTTTCCCATTTCTCTCCCTCCACCCCCACCCAGTCCATTTTCATGTAGTTATACGACTATATTTTAATAGCATGTTCTTATGGTGAAGAGTAAGCTTTGGACCAGCCTTCATTTTGGAACATTTCAAGTTCGACGACGATATCAATATTTGTCCTACTCTTCTGGGAGTTACAGGAAGTGATTGTTCATAACAAATTCGCCCTGTAATGCACAAATGTTGACACAAATGGTAACTTTTTGGGATACCAGTCCAATAATCCTGCTTTTGTCCCTCGTCCCACGAGGGTTACACCTTTTTTAATGATGGTTTTTGCCGAAGTCAGAATGATTTTTCAAATATTTATGAATTATATTTATTGATCTTTTAATTAATATGCTAATTTCTCTTATAGATTTGTTGCATTATTATATAAAGGTCATTTTTTACCCTTTTGGTTTCAGGCAGCTATTCCAAGCTTTCCTATTTAGTAAAATGGGTATAAAACAGATAAATTTCAACAAATTTGGCCATAATCTTATTTATAAACACTGATAGTAAGCTCCTCTGAAGTTCAAATGAAGAACTAGTTAGAATATTTGGTACCTGGGTTCAAAATAAATTTGAGTTCATAAATCAATTTCCATCATTTGACATGCTTAAAAACTAAAATTAGATATATTTTTATTTAATATCATTTTTTGAAAAAAATTATGTGTGAAATTCCTTTATTGTGCTCTGAATATCCAACACACAAAATTTGAATTGTTAGCACTTAATACAAAGCGATACCTGGTGAAAAGAATGTTAGTTCATAAATCAATTTCCACCACTGTACATATATATATATATATATATATATATATATATATATATATATATATATATATATATATATATATATATATATATATATATATATATATATATATAATATATATATATATAGTGATAATACCCGATTTTTTTTTCAGACCTCTATAAATCTACAACTGAGCATATTTAAAGTTCGTAACCTTTAAGCTAATATCATTAGACATAATACTTCCTCTCTATTGGAACAATTTTATATACTTAAAATAATAATCTTAAATTTCACATCTTAAGATATATATTTATATATATATTTGGAAACATTTTTAGCAAAACCATTATCTCTATATAATATAAAATTGTAATTGTCGTACGCTTGAAAGCCACGTGACTTACACGGCTTCAGCCAATCAGAAACGTCAGAAACGTGGAAAGTAAGTGTGGCCGGTGTGCTTGTTTTGTGCCAGGGCTGCTTCAGGTTGCATTCCGTGTCTTTGGTCGAGAAAGTTTCTTAGCGCTAGAGCTACGTGATGCCCTAGGGCAGTCCCACGGAAGCTAGCTTATGTTTCAACTATTGGCATCGGTCTTGAGATTCCGGCCACGGATCGTAAAAACCCAGAGACATAACATAGAGTGGACTGCGCATTCATAGTAAAGCTGCTTAGGGATGGAAAACCAAAACCGGTTTTCAAAAAACCGGTGGTCCCGGTTTTGACTGAAAACCGGTTTTTTTTTTGCACGAGGCCCTACGGAACCGAAAACCGGTTTTTTAGGGAAAAACCGATGGAAAATGGAAAACCGTTTTTTTCTAAAAAAACCGACATCCCTTGCAGATTAGCATTATGTCCTAAACATCACAAATCGCCAAGAGGGGAAAGGTTGCTACACATGGCAACTTAACGCTACCGTTTCGTTACGAACTATTCCAAATTGTCGCAAGACCTGAATATCAGCTAGCAAACCGAAGTGGAGACTAACATCAATGTCCAAGTCACGTGGGTTTCTACCAATCACGGCAGCTTGATTTTTTTAAATGTTTTTGCAGACGATTTTTTGAGCATGTTGGTATTTTTCTCTTTTGGCTTTTATAATAAATATTTAATTACATTCTTTTAATCTCTGAGCATGTTAACAATCGTGAATGTTGTAATCTTAATTCAGTAACGTTTTGTGCAAGATGCCAAATGCTTGTGAATTAGAATTCCTAATTGTAAAGAGGGGTATAAAAAAGGATTAGTCACACTTTCACGGGTAAAATTTATTTAGTTCTGCATACTTTTAGTAATTGTGAGTTCTTCATAAACTATAATTTCTATCGAGGGAATTTATTCTAAAAGCTCTTTTATACTGAAGAATCATATTCATGATTAAATCAACGTTGTTAGAACTCTAATTATAATAAATATTTTGGGCCAAGTCAATTAAATTAATGGTCTGAACATTGACAGCTTAGAAGTAGAATATTTTTTTTACAATTTGGTCAAAACGAAACCTGTTTTTGCAATCGTAGTGTTTGAGTTATTTATATTTAAAAAGTAGAGCATTTGTTGAATTTGGAATATATTGATGCGTTTTAGAAAGTTGATTTATTTCAGGTGAAATAAAGGAAGAAACAATATTTCAAAAAAAGTATATTTGATTTTTTTTAATCGGACCGTTAGAGCGAAAGTTATAGAGACGGCAGAAAATATTCACCATGTCAATAACCAACTTATATTACAGCAACACTCTACATAAACCTACTAATGTTCTTTTAAATTAATTTTTAATAAAGAGTCCACATTCAATTGTTCAAGTAATCTTAAATAGACGCACAAAATCAAAGAAATAATCTGATATCTATTAAGAGGATCTTAAAATAAAAGCGATTCATCCATGCTCCTTTCCGAGCTTCTTTATCATAACATTAGATTGTCGGCCTCCGTGTTTAGGTCGTTGTGGGAAAAACTCGCCAAATGGTAAACTCGCCAAAGATGCGAGCCAAACGCGACACAGTCATGTGACTGTGTAAGTTAGATGTTTAGGACACTTTAGGTTTGCCAATGCGCAGTCCACTCTATGTTATGTCTCTGTAAAAACCATAATGGGGCCCGGATGGCCGAGTGGTAAGCATCGCAGGCCAGCAGTCTGCGTGCTGTAACGGGCGCGGGTTCGATTCCCGCCTTCGCCCTGTGTGTATTTCCTCTCTTTGTGACAGTAAAAAATCTTTCTGTGTCTGTCTTACTTGACGAAGACTTATAAGCGACTCACTGAGCAAGCACACAAGTCGGAATATATATGTAAAATACCCCCCCCCCCCTACCCGTAAAAACCATAGAGTTAGGAAAGAGAATAGAGCGGTCTATACATATGTGTGCAGTAGCGCAGAAAAGAAGCAGGCTGGAGCGGTGCATCTTGGGATACTCAGTGACAGTTTCCATAGTTTCGTCTACTATGTTATGCGCGGTAGCTGAAAAAACTGCTAAAGCGGTGCATCTTGGGCTACCTCAGTGCCGGTTTGTTATGAGCAGTAGCTCGAAAAACCTGACAACCTTGCTTCAATAAATTTGAATTGATAGACCCAAAGACATTAAATAGAATGGACTGAGCTTCAATAGTAAAGCAGCTTAGGGATGGAAAACTGAAACCGTTTTTTTAAACCGGTATTTTGGCCCCGGTTTTGACAGAAAAAAAAGTTTTTTATAAGGCCGGTCTGAACCGGAAACCGGTTTTTTAGGGAAAAAACCGACGGAAACTCTTTTTTTCTCAAAAACCCTTTGCAAATTAGCATTATGTCCTAAACATCACAAATCGCCAAAAGGTGAAAGGTTGCTACATATGGCAACTTAACGTTACCGTTGCGTTACGAACTATTCGAAATTGTCGCCAGACCTGAATATCAGCTGGCCAGCCGAAGTAGCGACTTGCAGCTATTTCCAAGTCACGTGGGTTTCTAACAATCACAGTCGCTTGGTGTTTTTTTTAATGTTTTGCAGACGATCTTTTGCGCAAATTTCTGATTTTTTTCTTCTGGCTTTTATAATAAATATTCAATTACATTCTTTTAATCTCTGAGCATGTAAACAATCGTGAATGTCTTAATTCAGTAACGTTTTGTGCAATATGCCAAATGCTTGTGCAATTCCTAACTGTAAAGAGAGGTATAAAAAAAGGATTTGTCACACACCCCTTCACAAGTCAAATTTATATAGTTCTGCATACTTTTAGTAATTGCGTTCTTTATAAACTATACTTTCTATCGAGGGAATTCATTCTAAAAGCTCTTTTATACTGAAGAATCATATTCATGATTAAGTCAACGTTGTTAGAATTCTAATTATAATTAATCTTTTGGGCGGTAGCTGAAAAAATCTGCTAAAGCGGTGCATCTTGGGCTACCTCAATGTCGGTTTGTTATGAGCAGTAGCTCGAAAAACCTGACAACCTTGCTTCAATAAATTTGAATTGATAGACCCAAAGACATTAAATAGAATGGACTGCGCTTCAATAGTAAAGCAGCTTAGGGATGGAAAACCAAGTCAATTAAATTAATGGTCTGGAAATTGGCAGCTTAGAAGTAGAATATTTTTGGTACAATTTGGTAAAAAAAAACTGTTTTGCAATCGTAGTTTTTGAGTTATTTATATTTAACCCTTTCAGTCCCAGTGATGCCGTTTGGAATCATCACTTTCAAAATTTTTTTTCAAAATGTTTATGTCCCGTTATGACATCCTAACACACATCATTCGATTCTTCACACTTTGTTCTATAAGACAATATTTTATATTAATCTCAATAGAAGTCAGAACTACTATTTTTTTATTTATTTAGAAAAAAGCTAAGAAGCGTTTCACCTGATTTTTGAAAGTTCACTTCAGTTCCACATATTTAAAACACAATTTAAACTATTTCAGTTAAAATAATTACTATTTTTTTTAATAATATGGTCAGATACCTTAAAATATATAACTCGAAGGGTTTTTAGGTAATATATATTTTTATTTTGTTTTTTCCACAGTAACACAATTTTGGCATCATTTCAAAAACCATATAAAAAATTAAAGTGAATTTTTTTCTTATGGAACTCTTATTTTGACCTAAAATAAGCTTATTTTGTGAATATCAGATGCTTCTGTAGTGTAGTAAATTTTTGGGACTGAAAGGGTTAAAAAGTCGAACATTTGTTGAATTTGAAATATATTGATGAGTTTTAGAAAGCTGGGTATATTCCATGTGAAACAAAGGAAAAAACAATATTTCAAAAAGACCTATTTGATTTTTTTAATGCGCAGTCCTTCCTATTTAAATGTCTTTAGATCGACCCCTTTGTTCCTACTTCTTAACTCTATGGTAAAAACAGCCGAAGCCGATGCATGTTCCCTTTTTCGTCTGGCGCACTCTCCCCACTGGTCGGGACCTTTTAACTAATATATCTTCCCGATTGTTCGAATTAATTTTTGCAGTATGAAATTAAAAATATTGAATTAGTAAACAGTGAATGAATCACAAATTCAGTTCTTTAAATGTTTTTTGTGAAGATAAAACGCACTGAGCCAATCGTGGTAACTAAATAAGCTTAAGAGTTTGACGTCATCGCATCGACCAATCAAATCGTCTTTAACTGGTAATGAATAATTTTTTGTTTAATGAGCAGGAAGCATGTTTTATTCAATGCAGATTGTATAGATGAGTATTCCTGCATTGGCAGTACCCACTAATTAGTCTAAAATTTTTGTTTGCGGAGCAAACAAAGAGAAATTGCGTAGCAATTTTAGGGGGTTGTCGAGCGGAAGCAAGCAAGGGCGAAAATCCCTACCGGCCGCGAAGCGGTCAATGGAATTGCGCAGCAATTCCGGGGGGTTGGCGAGCGATAGCGAGCAGGGGGCGGAGCCCCCTAGTTTAATACTAAATTTACATCTGTTATTCCAGCATCAAAATCTAGATTTTTTCAAAAAATAATTATTTTATACAAAAAAATAACTTCACTCTTCTGTAAAATTGGGAAAATTAATTATGCCGTACAATTTTGAAAATGAATGTCAAATTAGTTTCGTAGATTTTACGTATTTTGCATGCTGGTTATTGTAATTTCATTATCAGTTTTTAATATTATCACAGAACTTAGTAAGGATAATTCTATTTATAAATATGTTTTTATCAGCGTAATAAAGATGTAACAGGCTTTGTTTTGCTCAAGTGTCATGTCCTTAAGTACAAGATTTTGCAATTTATGCAAATAGGTCTTTTATTTAAAAAAATTATGTGATAATTAGTATATGATTTGATACAAGAGATTACAAACTATGTTTTTTTTGTTGACTTCAATGAAAAATATTGAAGTTGCTTTTGAAAAATATATATGGAAAGAGGATCAACCCATCAATTTTTTTGCACACTTAACTTGCCTCGGAATATCATCCAAAGCTTTAAAAAATATATAAAATAAACACAATTTGAGCTATTATTTACTATACTGTTTCAAAACCTATTACAACTCCCAATAAAGGGTGGCAACAAAATAATTAAATGGTTATCCAACCACTTCAAAAACATATGTCCCTCTAGAAATTGAGGGTCTAACCAATTGTCAATACTATATACTTGTTTATTCAATTTCCTGAGCGACCATGGTCACTGAGTTGCAACTGCAAGGTCCTAATAGATGGTACGAACGGGCAGTTTCCTCCTTTAGACCATCTAGATGTCCACAATTACAACCTGAATTATGGGGGGACGAAATATTACGTTCATCACCCAAATATAGTGTTCATCACCGAAATGTAACGTTTCAACTGTTAAAGAGTCATCAACTGAACATAATCACGGAATCATAGTGGGCTCTGAATAGGGTATTGGGGCTTTCGTATAGCATTTCAGTTGCAGTGATTGTGATCTAAAAATGTACGAGAAAATAGGATTTGATGTTTCTGGACTGTGGCTGCACTAAGACAATCGTCACTGCACCACCATTGCGCTGCGTTTCAAAGAAGAGCTTGTGCAAGGTCGCATGAACCACCATCGACTTGTATCATTTCAATGCATTCTTACAATTTATGCAAATGTTTCGGCTTATATAAAGCCCATGCAAAGTCCTCTGAATTCAGATGCTGAGACGCTGCTCTCAACCTCGTTGCTCTGTTCCTGCAATAATTAGTCCTTAACGTGTCTTTGTAAATGCTGTAAATATGTTTAATTAAACTAAGTTATTTTAATTATGCTCCAGCTCATTTGTAAACAGTAAACACCTTTCGCCTGCCCGTCACAAGTGGTGACTCCGCACTCAACGAACTAACCTGACCTTCTGCATTGCTAATAGTCAGAGCCCTTCCCACCGACATGTCCAGTGATAACGAGCAGGTGAACGGTACCCAAACCGAAGATGACTCATCAAAATCTCTCCCTGGTGCTGAAGGTGCTGCGCCTACCGACATTCAACCTGCAGTGTCCCGCGTAGCTTTCAAGGCTCCACCCTTCTGGAAGCAGAATCCCACGCTGTACTTCGCCCAGATAGAAAGCCATTTCATCATCGCCGGGATCACTCAAGATGAGACAAAGTACCATCACGTGGTTTCCGCGATCGAGACTGACGTCATCGCCCAAGTGAGTGACATCATCATCAATCCACCAGACACCAAAAAGTATGAAACCCTGAAAAAACGATTGGTTGAGCAGTATGCTGACTCCGAGACTCACCGGATCAAGATGCTTCTACAAGAACTGCAATTAGGAGATGGAAAGCCAAGCCAGCTTCTGCGGAAGATGCGTGACCTATCCCCTACAGTACCTGAAGACCTCCTTAAGAACCTGTGGCTCCAACGGCTACCAACAGCCGTACAGCAAATCCTGGCAGCCAGCACCGAGAAATTGGATGCCTTGTCAACTATGGCTGACAAGATCCTGGAAGTGACCGATTCCCCTACCATCCATCTTGTCGATCGTGCAAGAAACCCATGCAACGATTGCCACGACCTTCAGAAGCAAGTTGCTGAACTTTCCAGGATGGTTCAAGATCTCCAGCATTCCAGGTCACGATGGAGAAGGCCATCTAGAAGTTCTTCTCGTGGAAGGTTTTCCAGAACCAGATCCAGCTCCCGAAACAGATTCGATCCCAGTTTAGGAGTTTGCTGGTACCACCAAAGATTCGGAAACGAGGCAAGAAACTGCGACAAGCCGTGCAAATTTGTTCCGGAAAACTAACAGGGCCGTCGCTTGAGGCCACAAGCGACCACGGCCAACCAAAGAGACTATTCCTGGTCGACAAATCCACTGGATTACGTTTTTTGATTGACACAGGTGCCGAAATCTCAATTGTTCCACCTCGAACCCCTCAAGAAAGAAACAGATCACCTGGGAAACTGAAACTGTTCGCCGCCAATGGTACGTCCATTCCTACCTTTGGTGAAAAGCTCCTAACAGTGGACCTCAACCTCAGAAGATCACTACCATGGCCGTTCGTGATAGCAGCCGTATCCCACCCAATCCTTGGAGCTGATTTCCTGAAAAACTTCGGCTTGCTGGTCGATATGAAGAACAACCGCCTTATCGACACAAGCACCGGAAGAAAGGTTTCCGCTCCAGTGATAGCCTCATCATACGGAAATATCTCTTTACTTGCCCAAGATTCCAAGTACAAAGACCTGCTGTCCGAGTTTCCAGAAATCACTAAAGTTTCTAATCCTGTAAAGATCAACCATCAAGTGGAACATCACATTGAGACTACTGGACCACCAGTGTTTTCAAGAGCAAGAAGGCTTACACCCGAAAAACTAGCCATTGCCAAGCAAGAATTTCAATATATGATTAATCAAGGAATCTGCAGACCATCAAAAAGCAGTTGGGCTTCGCCGTTGCACATGGTTCCCAAGAAAGACGGAGACTGGAGACCGTGCGGAGACTACAGACGTCTTAACAACATCACCAAGCCGGACAGGTATCCCATCCCTCACATCCATGACATAGCACACCAGCTTGAAGGAAAAACCATCTTTTCAACGATCGACCTTTTCCGTGCCTACCATCAAATTCCTGTGAGAGAAGAGGATATACCAAAAACCGCTGTCATCACACCCTTCGGTCTTTTCGAGTTCCCGTTCATGAGTTTTGGATTGTGCAACGCAGCTCAAACATTCCAAAGATTCATTCACTCCATTTTACAGGACCTTGACTTCTGCACAGCCTACATTGATGACGTTTTGGTGTCGTCTAAAGATGAAAAGGAGCACATGCACCATCTTCGTCTGATCTTCCAGAGATTCCAAGAACACGGAATTCGCATCAACCCTTCGAAGTGTAATTTTGGTCAGCCAGAAGTCAATTTTCTGGGATACAGGATTACCGCCAAAGGAACCCAACCAATGGAAGATAAAGTTTCAGCAATCGTCAATTTTCCCAAACCCTCAACTGTTCAAGAAATGCGAAGATTTTTAGCCATGAATAACTTCTACCGCCGTTTCATCAGCAGAGCTGCAGAAACCCAAGCCCCGTTGTTCCAGTTTTTGAAAGGCGCAAAGAAAAATGATAAGCGACAAATAGTCTGGACTGAGGAAGCGGAAAAAGCTTTCCAGCAGTGCAAGAATGACCTGGCTACCCATCCACTTTTAGCCCACCCTTCATCTTCTGCTACTATCTCTCTAGCTGTCGACGCCTCAGACTCGGCCATCGGAGGAGTCTTGGAACAGACCGGAGAAAACGGTAAACAACCTCTTGCATATTTTTCAAGAAAGCTGACAACAGCAGAGAAAAAATATAGTGCCTATGACAGGGAGTTGCTTGCAGTTTACGCAGCCATCAAGCATTTTCGTCACATGCTGGAAGCCCGCCAATTTGTTGTCTTCACAGATCACAAACCTCTAATATTCGCATTTCAACAAAAATCAGAAAAGGCTAGTCCTCGACAACTCCGCCATCTGGATTTCATCAGCCAATTTACAACCAACATACAACATATCAAAGGAGAAGCCAACGTAGTTGCTGACACACTAAGTCGAATTTCAACTATTGACACCCCATCTCCAGTCGATTACCAAAAAATGGCGGAAGACCAGAAGGAAGACGAAGAGTTGCAGGACTTGCTAAACAGACCTGAAAGTACGAGCCTTAAACTTCAACCCATGCAGTTCCAGAACTCCAACCTCTACTGCGATACATCTGCAGGTGTGCTTCGACCATTCGTGCCAACCAGTTTCAGAAAAATTGTGTTCAACCAGTTTCACCAGATATCTCATCCAGGAGTACGAGCGACGCAGAAATTACTGGGAGAAAGATTCGTCTGGCCATCCATGAGAACGGATGTTGCAACCTGGGCAAGATCCTGCATAGATTGCCAGCGCAACAAAATTTCCAGTCATACAACATCACCTCTCGGATCGTTCCAGCTGCCTTCCGAAAGATTCGAACACATCCATGTGGATATCGTAGGAAGACTTCCCCCATCAAGAGGATACTCTTACTGTCTGACTGTCATCGATCGGTTTACAAGATGGCCCGAAGCATTTCCCATCCAGGATATCACTGCTGAAACAGTGGCCCGTACTCTGTACGAAAATTGGATCTGCCGCTTCGGAGTCCCATCACGAATAACCACGGATCAAGGACGACAGTTTGAGTCAAGCCTTTTCAAGTCATTAGCTGCATTACTAGGCGTTGAGACAATCCGCACTACACCGTACCACCCATCTGCGAACGGGGCCATTGAAAGAATCCACAGATATCTTAAATCTTCTATCAAATGCCACGCAAACCAAGGATGGGCCGACTCGTTACCGACCGTTTTGATGGGTTGGCGTGCAACTTACAGGGAAGACTTGACAGCTACACCTGCACAGTTGACGTACGGAACCAACATCAAATTGCCTGGTGAGTTTTTCACAGAAAGCAAGATGAAGACGGACCAGTCAACATATGTTGGTAAGCTACAGAAAATAATGAACGATCTGCAACCAGTACCAACTTCAGCTCATACGCGACGAAAAGTGTTCATCCACAAAGATCTACAAACCTGCACCCATGTTTTCGTTCGCGTAGATTTAGTTCGCCGAGGATTGCAATCTCCCTACAAAGGACCGTATGAAGTTTTGTCAAGAACTGACAAGGTTTTTAAGTTGAAAATTAATGACAAGATTTCCATTATTTCCATAGATAGACTCAAGCCAGCCTTTCTTTTATTTGAATCTCAGCCAGAGCCGGAAAGACCAATTTCAGCAGAGCGAAAACCAGCAGTGCCAGCTCCAGTGACTACCAGATACGGCAGGAAGATAAGATTCCGCTTTCGTTGACACTGGAGGGGGAGTAGATGTGGCTGCACTAAGACAATCGTCACTGCACCACCATTGCGCTGCGTTTCAAAGAAGAGCTTGTGCAAGGTCGCATGAACCACCATCGACTTGTATCATTTCAATGCATTCTTACAATTTATGCAAATGTTTCGGCTTATATAAAGCCCATGCAAAGTCCTCTGAATTCAGATGCTGAGACGCTGCTCTCAACCTCGTTGCTCTGTTCCTGCAATAATTAGTCCTTAACGTGTCTTTGTAAATGCTGTAAATATGTTTAATTAAACTAAGTTATTTTAATTATGCTCCAGCTCATTTGTAAACAGTAAACACCTTTCGCCTGCCCGTCACATGGACAATTAATAACTATAGACGTCAATTATTGGTTGGGGATTTCAAACATTTTCGATTGCATAATTTTGATTGTGTAATTAACATAACATAATATAAAATTTTTCCCTATGGGGAAGGTGTATGCTATGTAGGCCGTTACCATGTAAGCAAAGAATGACCGGCCCGCCGGCGCAATGGTTAGAATGCTAGCCCTTGGAGCTGCTGGGCTCGGGTTCGAATCCCGGTAAAGGCATGGATGTTTGTGTTTGTCAATAAATGTTGTTATTTGTCAATGTTTTTGTGGTGTCTTTCTCTATGTTCTTGTGACTGACTCTTCTGGCGAGCTGGGTAATTTGCTAAAAAGCCTATACTCTTCTCTTCTAGAGGGCGCAATCACTGTCATTTGTCATTGTCAAGCATAGAATGATAGATGTATACTTAAAAAAATGTTACAAGTCCATTTACTCGACTTTTGAGTAGTTGTGTAATTAAATACGTAAACAATTTATTGCGCATGTAAAATCTCTAATAACGATAGTAGCAGAACTGTTCTATAACGAACCAGATATGTATTTTAATTTTAAAAAAATCCTTGTTTAAAAGAAATTTTTACCTAAGTCAATGCAATATTCGAAATGCACTAAAATATAGTATTTATGGTTACCAAAATGAAGAGACTCATCAACTGTACATAATCACGGAATTATCATGGTACTAAATATAGGATTGGGATTTTGTATGTAGTATTGGAGTGATTGTGATATAAAAGTGTGATATAAATGTATGATTTGATGTACTTGTTCAGAAAATGCCATAATCATGAATTGTTAGTTTGATTAAAAGTGTTTTGGCAGCTCAATTTCGGTCTCTAAATTTAAGAAAAGTTTTGTTTCTTTGTTAAAGATTTAGCAACTGTACATAATGACGGAGCCACAGTGGGGCCTTTTCCACAGCATAGTTTAAATTGCTTATGATATAATTGCTCATGTATCTGATGTATAAAAACCCATTAATAATTACCTTATACTTTGCGAGAAAACCACTATTAGTGAAGTGGAAGATCTAAAACTAAACTATTTTAATGAAAAAAATCTCAAGACACTATCGTTTTAAAGAAATGTATAAAAGCTCTTTTGTAGTTTTGATTGTTAGCAAAAATTTGCTTTGCATATTTAACCCTTGAAATACAAAGCTATTTTATTTGATCTTTAAGTTACAAACCGGACGAAGTATTAACCCCTAGGATTTTTTGCTAATAAAAATCGTTCTGAAAGCATCAATTTTACTTACTAAAGTACGTGTTTTTTTATGCCAAAAAGCGATTTGAGGAGTAAATTTAATTTTAAGTTAAGTATACGAAAAATGGACTTAAAAAGTTGTTGATAATTATACTCAACAGCTTAACCCGAAAAATACAAAAGTGTTTAGGGTAAATATCTACCACTATTTGTTGTTCTAGGGCAAATAACTTCTTTTTTCATCCATCAATTTTATTTTCAAATGCATCTTAAAAGTCTTGGAGAAATCTAAAAACTATTTTGCTCAATCACACATCTAAATGCCAAGAGTGATTGATAATACTGGATTTCCAAAAACTGAATCTTCCTGCTTATTTCTAACAGATTTCATGGAATTAAAGAGAATATTTAAATAATTTATAAATTCAATCTGAGCCTTTCTTTGAAACTAGGCAATTGGCAAAACATGGTATTATTCATGGTTTTGTATAATATATTTTTTTCTATTTTATCGTGGAAATTTATTTTTATAACTTGTTTTATTGTCTGATAAGATTTTGAATTTGCAATTAAACTAAGTGTAAAATACATAAATTATACGAAATACTTAATGGTTAAAATAAACTAAATTCTGTCATTTTTATATTGCAATATATTTTATTTTTGCAATTTAAATTGATGTACATTACATTTTAACGTTTATCATCAAAAAGGTTTCACCTGTTAACATATTTTTTCCTCTTGATTAATCTTAATCATAATTTTAAATTGCGTGGTGGTGAAAGATTCCTGATAAATTTCGTGAATAATCTGTAATATAAAAAATAGATTATTTTTACTTATGAAATTGGCTCCTAAGCCCAAACCTTGTTACAGAAACCCCTAACTATTATAAATCTGAGCTTTGATTATTTTTTTACAAATACAAAATAAGTTAATTACTTAAAAACCTATAATATACATAAGAAAAAATTCATCGGTATAAAAATGAAAAATTAAATGCATCAGAAATATTGACCACCATGATTCTGCAATACTAATTCAATCTGAGAATCTTAACTCTTCCAAGTAAAATACAACATGATAACGCCTAAAACTGAATATTTTTTGACTGGGTTAGACTGTCAGCGTGCCCATCTCTTCAGCTTTATCATTGTTTTTCCTCTTGTATCTACTCTTTGTTATTCTGTACAAACTAGGAACGCTTCCCCATATAGACAAATGCACTGAATTTACTGTTTTTTGTTCCATTACCGAAAAATATTGGAGAGCGAGAAGCCTTATGGCCTACTGACCAACCACTTGGCTAGCATTTGAATACCAATAATATTTTTTTTCTAGCCTAACCCTAAAATATCTTGCAACAAACGTACCCAATTTTTCTAGATTTAATTAGCGTCTTAAAAGAACAAACGCCTGTTATTTGTGACACCTTTTTTAATTTTAAACCACAGTCAAATAACGTGAGAGAAATCCTGAGGTAGCACCCAACACAACCTTATAGCGAAATTGTACACGGCATCAAGTTTTTGGACCACGACGAATTTGACGTTCCCTAACCCGATATACACGGCTTTATTTATTGGCGTTTCTTTTCGGCTTGATCCAGGCGAGAGCAAAACCTGAAAAGGTATACGTGGAATGACGCCTTAACCTATGACCCCCTCCAATTCTGTCTTCCTACTATCTCATCAACAAGCAACAATACAAGTTCCATTCAGCAAGCGTTTAAAGTATCTTAATTTCCCAAGTCCATACAATGTTCATTTTATGGGCTCCAGGAATTTGTCGAGCCCCTAATAGCAGCATTTCCCGAACCCGAATATACTCGGGTTTGCCCACTAATGAAAAGATAGCAATCATTTGATTTAAAGGAGTAGAGCACCTCCCACTGTTCAATGTAATGTTGACTCTTTTCCAATGGGTTTTCTAATCAAGCTTGAAGATTTCGGTAACAACCTGGTTACTTGGTAACGGGTTTCACAACTATTATGCGTGAGTCAACGGTTTAATATATTTTGAGTTTGCGCCTAAATCAAATACGTTTCTTGACCCATTAACGACGACTTAGTGAATACCATTAACACCTTCATTTCCAGACATAAAAAAGTTAAGGGACGCGGTACCCAAAAGATTAAATCCTGCATTTTTATGTGAATACCATTAACACCTTCATTTCCAAATAAAAAAGTTAAGGGACGCGGTATCCAAAAAATTAAATCCTGCATTTTTATGTGAATACCATTAACACCTTCATTTCCGAATAAAAAAGTTAAGGGACGCGGTACCCAAAAAATTAAATCCTGCATTTTTATGTGAATACCATTAACACCTTCATTTCCAAATAAAAAAGTTACGGGGACACGGTACCCAAAAAAATTAAATCCTGCATTTTTATAGATAGCATTCAAATTAAACTATTTTTACAAAGAACTAACATTCAATAAACGTATACGAAAAAATAAGAAAGATTGAAACATAAGTTTTTTTAAAAAAATATTTAACGTTTTTCAAAATACTATTCCTCCTACGATAAACAGATTTTCTGTAAAATGTTAAAACAAAATCTGTTAATAAAAATTGGATATTGAACTATCAGTTAAACAAGAACAGTTAAGTTACTTTATATATAAAAATGGCCAAAAAAATTTGACTTTTTGCAAATTTTCAACTTAGTCTTTTTTATAAAAAAAAAACCATTCACACTAGACCTTATCTCATACCAACTTTTGTTAATCGTATGTGTCTCAACACAGTAACAAAATTGGGAGCTCTATATTAATTTGCCTAAGAGCTTAGGGTTTTAACCATTCACAAAATGAAAAAATAAAAAATAATAATTAAATAAAATCTCTAAAACCATTTTAACAAACCACTATACAATTTTCAGTAAACCTCCACCGTTACAAAGTATTCCTTCTTTTTTCTACAATTTTTTTAGCTCACAGCTTTCGAGCATGTTTAATTATTTTCAGGACAGCCCTAAATTTTGGGTAACGCGTCCCTTTAACTAAATTTTTCAATTCGTTGCTCGAGTAACTGAATTTGTCTTCGATGAATTGTCCATGGCTATAGTCTTCATTTGTCTCATATTTGGTTTATTTAGATAAACTTCTGCATAAAAAAATTGACTTTTCAATTTTTTTCTCCAATCGTTGTAATGGTTTAAAGTAATTTTAACCACTTTAGCATAATAATAATTTGACTTGGAATTGTCTTCCCAATCGTTGTAATGGGTTAAAGTAATTTTAACCAAACTAGTGTTTATGCGGTTACACTTGCGATTTTGATTTGTTAGTCTCATTGATTTTTAACCTGGCAAAGCGTGCACGGGGTATATTACACAAAGAACTTATTAGAATTATTAGAACTAACAGCGTTTTGTGATTTATTTCAAAGTTTGTCAAGTGTTCATATTTGATTAAAAAGTCACTCCAACAACAATGGTCGTAAAAATTCCTACGCCATAGGTACCCCTAAAAACAATCATTTACTTTATCCTCTTACGACCTGGCGTCCCCATTCGGGGACTTTTTTAAAACCTCCCCACAAGCAATTAACAAGTTAATTAGTTTCGAAATTGACCTTGTCCGATAGAAGAAGATTAAAATATCAGTTTTTAGCCTTTGATTACAGGTATCAGTCATTTATTTCTATAAAAAAATGAAGTTGAACAATAGGGTCAATACGATATTAGAGTTCCTAACAAAAATTATTAAAAAAATTTCTAAACTTTTCAAAAAGTTGTTTTAGCAGTTCATTTTAAGGGCATTTTGCATTAAAAACAATGTTAAAATAAACTGCGAACTACGAATAAGTGATACGGTTTATCTTATTCATTTATAGCTCAAAAATTTGTATTTTTAGCGTTTAAGGCGTGTCTCTCAGTAACTATTAAACATATTTTTTTTTAATTACTTTGGGCAAAACATACTTTTTAGCATAGATTTGTATGATAATTATGTTTAGATTGCTCGGGTTTTAAGAGGATCTGTCGATATCTTACATGATAATCATCGATATACTTACATGATAATCATGTTTAAAATGGTCGCCTTGTGTATAAGCGTGAAAGTCGTTCCATATTTTTTTTATTTGTCATTAATTTTTAAGGTTATAGGTGTTTGAAATACTTGTATGATTTAATAATTCAAAAAAATTGGTTGACTAAGAATTTATAAGCCTTTTATTATAGTAGGAACTCCCAATAAGTAGTGATTTATTTTTTGACAATTTTACGAAATTAAAAAGAGATATCTTATCAGTAACCTTATAATTCCTATCTGCTGCAGTATATATATATATTTTTTATTGGTGCGTATTTTACTCAATTTTAATGCTTTTATCTTAATCATATTTTAATCCTTGTTTGTTCAATGTTTGTTCTTGTTTTTTATTCGATTTTAGTGTTCTTTTATCTTGTATGTTCAATGTTTGTTTGTTCGGTTGTAGTGTATTACTGCTATGAAATTGGAAATTCTCTTTCTGTATAGCAGATTAATAAATAAATAAATAAATAAATTATTTGCAAAACGGAGTAAGGTGTCACTCTAATAGTATAAAGTTACATTATTTGACTTTAAAAGGATATGAAATTAGTCGCTTCCGAAGTTGATAATGGTGTTTTAAATAAATTTGCAAATGTCTTAGTTTTATTATAAGTTCAAAATATCTTTGGAAAGAATGTGGTAATAAAATTTTAAATATGTCAAAAATTCATACTATTTAAAGACTGATACTGATATATTCAATATTTTTAATTGTTTGAATAGTTAGAATTATTCTAAAATCTATCAATCTTTAAAAAAATGAAAGTTGTTAAATAAAAACTACCTTTAAGTTTTTTATAAAAATTTATTTTTCTAACGAAGAAACTTTAATAAAGATGCACTTTTTTTGAACAAAAGTTTATATAAATAAATATTTGTTATTGTTGCATATTATTAAAACTAACTCCAATCTGTTATTATCCTTTTAAAATCTCAATACGCCTACGTATGATTGTAAAACAGAACTACTTTGATTTATCTTATATTATGAAACATATCTTTAGACTGTATTGATTTAATGTTAATGTGCAAACATTAAAATACTCAATAACTGTTCCATGTTAAATAAATATCATTTTGCGTAGGATATGTATGAAAATGAAACATTTAAAGTAAGTAATTTTTTTCCTAGTTCATTTATACGAAAGTGTTGGGTATCGGTCGAATTAAAATAAATGTCTATATTAACTATTAGAACCTACGATAAACAGATTTTCTGTAAAATGTTAAAACAAAATTTGTTAATAAAAATTGGATATTGAACTATCAGTTAAACAAGAACAGTTAAGTTACTTTATATATAAAAATGGCCAAAAAAATTTGACTTTTTGCAAATTTTCAACTTAGTCTTTTTTATAAAAAAAAAAAACCATTCACACTAGACCTTATCTCATACCAACTTTTGTTAATCGTATGTGTCTCAACACAGTAACAAAATTGGGAGCTCTATATTAATTTGCCTAAGAGCTTAGGGTTTTAACCATTCACAAAATGAAAAAATAAAAAATAATAATTAAATAAAATCTCTAAAACCATTTTAACAAACCACTATACAATTTTCAGTAAACCTCCACCGTTACAAAGTATTCCTTCTTTTTTCTACAATTTTTTTAGCTCACAGCTTTCGAGCATGTTTAATTATTTTCTGGACAGCCCTAAATTTTGGGTAACGCGTCATTGGTGGTGGTAACGCGTCAACATTTAAAGTAAGTAATTTTTTTCCTAGTTCATTTATATGAAAGTGTTGGGTATCGGTCGAATTAAAATAAATGTCTATATTAACTATTAGAATAAAACTTCAGTAAACTTTTGTGCAAACATAGTTTAAAGCCTTTTTACAAGTTGGTCATCTAACTATTGTTAAAGATTGCAAAAGTTGATTGACTGAAGTTTGGTGTTGATTGCTTTTCCTTTTTTTAAAACCAGCCAATTGACTAAAAAACTTAGAAGCAACATGACACATTACTATTTTACAGTGTAGTTATTCACGATCGATGTTAATTATTTAAGTTTCTAGAAGTTTCTTTAAGTTTTTTCTGCTAATACATGCATTCATGATAATATTTAGAGCCACGTAAATTGCTTTAAAAGCACGAGCTCTGCCAGTTGTCTTTTCCATTATACTACGTAGACATTTTTTTATCATGAGCAAATCTGCTTTACCTTACGTGTTCGTACGTTTAGTTTTAAATTTATAATTTGGTTTTGGAGCATCAAAATTAGTTTACAAAGATTGGAGCATTTTTTTCTACAAGGCACTATGGAAAACTTGCCCCTTAAAATTTTGTAAAACATGCCCCGTCAACATTTTTTGGCTTTGATAGTACCTTGACTAGAAATTTTTTTCAATTATTTTAAAAACGAATACATGTGGTTACGTAGAGAGAGGAATAACATTTTAGAATACGCAATGATTAAAATCTACGTTTAATGAGTGTACCTTTGATTTATTTTTAACCCTTTCGCTACGAAGGATTTTTGCTTCCTCGTAATATTTGATAGGAATAACATTATCGAATCCTTAGTTGTTCGAGCGTTTTGGGGCGTTTCACTGAGGAAAGGGTTGAATGCAAGCACGAAAATTTACTCAACTTTGAAAAATTACAAAAACAGTCCTAACGACAATATTAAAACGCCAACTGTTGTAAAAATTTTGTAGGTGGTCTCTGCCAAATTGCTTCATAAACCAAGACTCCAGTTGACAACCCTCCAGTTGACTCCAGTTTTACCCTTTCAGTCCCAATGACAATTTGGCATCATCGTTTTAGAAAAAAAATATGATCGTCTATAGCCATTTATGATATCAAAGAGCACATCATTCGATTGTTCAAACTTTTTTTCTATTAGAAGTTTTTTTTATTAATACCAATAGATGTCAGCCCTATTATTTTTTATGATCAGAAAATTGATGGCATCACTGGGAGTGAAAAGTTTAATTGCTCATTTCCGGTATAAGGCCAGGTGGAAAACTTACCCCATGGGAAAACTAGCCCCGGTCTCCCCTACAGCCGCCTCAGTGGCTGAATGGTTAGTGTACTAGCCTTTGAAGCTGCTGAGGTCGGGTTCGAATCCCGGTCAGGCATGGATGTTTGTGAAAGTCAATAAATATTGTTATTTGTCTATGTATTATTCATTTCTTTGTGACTGTAAAATTTCTTTCTGTGTCTGTCCCACTTGACGAAAGCTTATAAGCGGTTCTATGAACAAGCACACAAGCTGGAATATATATGTGTCATACCATACCATACCATACCTCCCCTACAAGTCTTTCTGAATGCTCCACCTTCGTCATGTATGCAATTGACTAACAGAAACTTAATTTTAAATTAAATCTTTCGATATTTCATGGAAATATTTTCTGATTTTACAAGATTCATTTTAGAAAATCAAATGCTAAAAATATCCGTCACATGACTCTTTAAGTTCTTACAAAAAGTAATTTTAAAATCCCGACTCTGACATCAGACGTATTTTGTCGAATATGAGACATGCAAGATATATCTTACTTATTTTCGAATAACTTGCATATTTTACATACAATTCTCTCCGAATTCCAATTCAGACAAAATAATACGTTGCGAAAACAGTTATAAAAATAACAAATATTTAAACATCCAATAAACTGCATTGAATAGCAATCAAATTGTTTTGTCAAGTCGGATAGAATTTCAATCCAAATATGTCTCTCGACACAAATTTCAGACGAAAAAAAATTATATAATTTTCTTTCTTTGCGTTAAGTTTGAAAGTATTTTATTGCTATTAGTTTCTTGAAATAAATCTTTAACCATTGAAGATTTTACTTTATTTTAAAAAAAAGTTTTTTTTAGAAACCTTGTGAAAGATTTAAAATTTTTATTTTTAATTCATAGACGACGTAAATCATAATTTTATATTTTTTTATCAAATTAACAAACACTGACATCATTTAAAAAGTATGCAATTTAATAGCATTTAAATTATGCTTGCTTCTCTTAATAAAATTTTGCTTAATTAAAACTTTTTTTTGAAATGTTATTCGATAAAAATTACAAATATTCCTATTTCCTCCATGTAAAAAACATTTTACGTTGTAAAAAAAGTTGCAATCTGAAGCTAATTAACAAACAATGTCCTACAGCAGAGATTTCGAACAAAATTTTTATAAAATGGTTCCCGTTTTTTAGAAAAACAGCTACGTCGTAACTACGCTAAAATTCTGTTGATACATTGGTTAACGTTAAAGTTTTTGACCAACTGCTTCTGATTTATTAATTTCGTTTCAATTGTATGAAGAAACTATGTACCAAACCAAATAGTGGTATGCAACAAATATTATTATGCCTTTAACTAAAATGTTTGAATTCAAGGTAAATATGTTTGAAATATTGTTATCGAACGAAAGAAATTTACCTTTTTCAGAAAGTTTTCTTCAAAACTATTCGAACAAATAAAAGTGTTAATATTACTTAGTTTTCAAAACTTTTAATTAAATTCTGTTGTTACTATACTCTTAAAAGTAGCAAACAACTATAGTTATATATTTTCTAAGTCATCTAAGGCCTGAGGCAAGTTTTTAGATTTAAACATCTGGTTCGTAATAGACACTTTCATTTATTTTTCCAGACAAATGTTTAATATTTCAATTACAATTTTTGTCCTAAAAAGTATTTTGTTTAGCTTTCCAATTCAGCTATATACATGAATATATTTTATCGAAACCTCAAACACTGTGTTACATTTATACGATTTAAAATGTAGGGAAAATACTAACAAAAGTAACTCAGTTAAAATTTTCTTAAATGATTTTTTAAACTTATACGATATCTGACTGAAAACTTCAAAGTTACATGATATAATATTGTTGTTCATGCGTTCATTTTTTGGATTATTTTAGTCAAAGCAAAATTTATAATTATTTAATATATTAAAAAGTTACAAAATTAGTTTTTTTGATCCAAAACGTAATGGTCATGTAGACAAAAAGATGTAAATTGTTTAGTGAATCAGCTTTTGAATTAAAAAATTATATTAACGAAATTTTACTTTATTAAAGAAGGTTAAAGTAATCCGTACATAAGTCAAAGTAATCCTTTAAAATCACATGAATCACTTTTAACGAACAAAAACCAACTAGATCAAATTATAAAGAATCGTACTACCTTTTTAATAAATGTAATAACGCAACCATACTATTACAAATTTACTTAAAAAGTTTATCGCAATAGCATACTGCTAGAAACTAAAAGTTTAATAAAGGGCATCAATTTTAACTAATACAAATCGCTTTTTCGAAACTCTAAATGAAACTTCTTGCACTCATATATCAAACATAATAATATAATTATGAAACGGATTTTTAATAAAACAATCGTTTAAAGAATTTAATTTTAAAAAATCTTGATTACTACTGTAGATAGTCTGAAACTTCGAAATTTGAATCCAACTTCTTAATGAACAAAAACACAATGAAATCCCAACGATTCATAAACGTCTCACCCTCACAAATATAATTTAGTAACGTTTCTTCGAATACCACTCAAAGATATTGCCGTTGCTTTTAATAGATAAAAAAAGTTAATGTTTAAACTAAATTGAATCTTCCAACTAAAGTCGCATAACACACACAAAAATTTAACTTAAGAAGAAAAATTTGGAATAAAAGGTTTCATAAAGAAAATAATACTGCTCTCCCCATAATAATATATTCTGAAAATTTAAGCTGCAATACTCATCCACAATTAAACCTAATTCTTCTAAGACAACTTTAAAAAAAAAAACTTTTTTAACCCCATATATTCACCTGAAATAGAAAACACTAACCTACAATTATTCATACAAGACTTTAAAGCTTAAAAAATGAATACCAACGAAATTTACCCCAAACTAAATTTCGATTGAAAACTTTCCTATCCCAAACCATAAAACTAAACATTTTAATTTACTTTAAAGCTTAAAAAATGAATACCAACGAAATTTACCCCAAACTAAATTTCGATTGAAAACTTTCCTATCCCAAACCATAAAACTAAACATTTTAATTTACTTTAAAGCTTAAAAAATGAAAACCAATCAAATTTACCCCAAACTAAATTCTGATTGAAAACTTTCCAATCCCAAACCATAAAACTAAACATTTTAATTTACTTTAAAGCTAAAAAAATGAAAACCAAGGAAATTTTCCACAAACTAAATTTCGATTGAAAACTTTCCTATCCCAAACCTTAAAACTAAACATTTTTGAAACAAGGAAAACTTTCTCGTATTAAAATCATATTGTCAATACTCCAATTTGAAATCCAAAACTATGAAACCAAACTTTATAACTACAAAAAAAAAACTATTATTAACATTTCACTTGGCAATCTAAAAACTAAACTTTATAAAAAAAAAACTTAAACTTCATGACAAAAAAAATTCACCTTAACAAAAACTTAACTAATGAAAACTAAAACTTAAGAAAACTAAACAATTTGTGAAAACTTAACTTTATAGTAACAAAACTAAACTTTTCGAAAAGTAAGCTTTACTACAACAAAAACTAACATTTACAACAAAAAAACTAAACTTAAGGAAAACTAAGCTTTATACAATAAAAACTAAACTTTATAACAAAAAAAACTAAAATTTAGTAGAACAAAACTAAACTTCGTGAATACCTGCTTTATTACAACAACAACTAAACTTTATAACAACAAAAACTAAACTTTATAACAACAAAACTAAATTTTGTGAAAACTAAAATTTATTACAACAAAAACTAAACTTTATTACAGCAAAATTAAACTTTGCGAAAACTAAGCTTTATTACAACAAAAACTAAACTTTATTACAACAAAAACTAAACTTTATAACACAACAAAAACTAAACTTTATTACAACAAAAACTAAACTTTATACAAGAAACCTAAACTTTATCACAACAAAAACTAAACTTTACACAAAAGAAACTTTACAACAAGAAACCCAAACTTTACAAACAAACCCACAACTCTTCCAAACCCCCAAACGCTAACAAACCCCCCAAACCAAAAAACCACCTACCTCCAAAACACGCACACCCCACAACGCAAAACAACACGCACGCGGCTAGCATTGTGACTTGTCCGGGACTGAGCTATCCGGCCAACGCTACTTGCTCTCTCGTCGGCTCAACACGGACTGGCAACCGGTCACTTTTCCCGAATCTCCCGATTTTCCCGAACGGATCAATGCCATGCCGCGTGGGACACTGACGGGAATACACCTGGTGGGGGGGGGTTGGGGGGGGGCAAGGGGGTCCGGGAAGATATAAAGGGGGGGGTTAAGGGGGGAAGTCTGTCTCTCTGGACTTTGGGTTGCCATAGACACTCGCCATCAACAAAGACAACATCCACTCCGAACAAGCACACAAGCTGGAATATATATATGTATCATACCATACAACATCCAGATGATTAAAAAGTTTGACCGGCCATGCTTGTTTCGATAGAAGGGTGGTTTTTTGTTTTTGAGGATTTGTTTGTTTTGTATGGATATTTATTGGGTTATTGAGATGATGATGTGTGTTGGTTGAAAAGAGGCTCTTGTCCTGGGGATATAGTATATGATATTGGCCTTTTTTTTTATTGAGGAACAGTTTAAAGATGAAATTGAGAAGGATATTTAAAACTTTTATTATGGTGTTACATAAAGAAAACTAAAACATAGGTTATATATTTTTACAAAAATAGAAAATGTATTCTTTATTTTTTCATTTAAAAATCAAATCTATATTGAAAAACAGGTGCTATGTTGTAATTATTATTTTTTTACTTATTATATTAATATACTTGTGTTGAAAAGCAATTATTTTTAATACAATGGTGTAAATATATTATGAATTTAATAGTTGAGAACATTCAATTCATTGTGGATATAAAGTTTTAAGAAAACACTAAAACAAAAAAGTTATAAATTTGTTTTTAAATAAAACTCATTTCTTTATAAAATGTTCGGATGAATTTTCAACACAGAATCCGAATTCTTCCTCCTATCATATGAAAAATGAACTATAAAAATTTAAAAGTCAATAATATGTTTCAAAAACAATAAAAATTTATTCATTTTAAAAATAATTCTCCTAAAATTGGAGATTTTCAGAAAAACACAAAATATCACAATATAATCCATAAAAGGCAAACATCCAGACTAAACTACAATTCCACTTGACAATGAATATAAATAATATACTACATTAGAGCTAAACCACAGTTTACTAAAATCACAGACACTCCCACCTTTTAAGCACAGAGATAAAAGTTCCTTTTTTTTCTTTTTTTTTTCCATTTAATTACTTAACACATTACCCGAGAGCCCGTTGCATGTCATGTTTTTTGGTACTTCCGAGACACGTGACATTTTTTTCAAACGCTGAACATATAGAATTGCAGCACACCGTTTACAATGCTTACACGTGACGATTTAACAGGGCTTAGTCAAAAAATGACTTGATTTCGATGGTATAAAACTTTTTATTGCATACTTTTTACGTAATGTAGGTGGTGTTTAAATTTTTAACGACAATTAGCAAGAATACTTACCATGAGAAAATAAGATTTCTGCTCAATCTAAGTAAAATTAAAATAAAAAGTAAAATTAAAATAAAAAGTAAAATTAAAATAAATGGAAATGAAGACCATAGTACTGAACAATTTATGTGGAATCAAATTAGTTCTATGAAAAACGAATTTAAAAATTAAGCGTTTTTACTTAATAAGAAAGATGTTAATGGTATTCACAAATGGTCGTTAAGGAAGGTGTTAATGGTATTCACAAATGGGTCGTTGAGGAAGGTGTTAATGGTATTCACAAATGGGTCGTTAATGGGTAAATAAAAACAAAACCTCAGTCTACAATGGTCCCAATTTAATATAATTAGTAGCCAATTAAACTTCAATTGGCTAGTTAAGTGTATGTAGTAATAAAATATCGAATTAAAGATACGTTAAAAAAAACATTACTGCGATAAGAAAAATTGAAATTTTACAAAATTACGTGCAAGACATTATACTTATGTTCTAAGAACTTAACTAATATTAAATTCTAATTTACATTGACTAACATCAAACATAAATATGTTATTAAATTCCAACTTAAATTCAATAATGTCAAACTTAGAGTCATTGTCAAATTAAATCATATCAAATACTAATACTAATTCAATTATTTTAAACCTAAATATATTATCAAATTATGTTTCAATTTCAATAAAATTATAACTTGATAATTTCAATCATCGATTCCGGAGACTAAACAAAGTATTATATTATGTTTTTTAAATCGATATTTAATTGATTTAAAAAGTGTGTGTTCCTTAATTGTTGTTAATATGTTTAAATACATAAATTAACATTTTGAAACTTTAAATCGATAATTTTTAACGCCCTTCACAAATTAGCTTATATTTAAACAAATTTTCTTAACTAAGCCTTATAAATAATTAAACTTCGATTTACATAGATTAAATGCAAATTATACCCATTTTTCAAAAGTTTAAAAAAACTATTGTTAGAATAACAAAACACGTACTGTACACGATAATTTGTAAAAGAAACACGTACTGCAGTGAGCAAAGGTTATTTTTTATATGAACAGATTTTATAATCTATTATTTCACCAGACAATAGGAACAATTAAATGTACTGATTTAAATCGCATGTTCACGTATAAAAACCCTCATATATTACCAATAATTTTTTTAAAAATTCAATTTTCAAAGAAAACTGATTTCATTTGTTTATTTTAGCTGAATGTAGGCTAAATAGGGTATTTGACTAATTTTTTATCATCGTAAATTATGCGTATGTACGAAATAAAATTCGACTTTTTTTCAAATTTTTGTTTAAAAGAAATTAAAAAATTAATTTTAAAAGTCGCACTAAAAACTGCGCGTGGAATCGCTTTCTGCCAGTCCCGAGGTATCTGTTACGTCATTAGTAAATATTGCATTTTTACTAACGTAAAAAACATTAAGAGAACAAAGACGACAAAACAAAAGAAAAAGAAATCGCTTTGAAAACATACACAGTCCAAATTTGTTTAGAAGTTCTGAAACTTTTGTGCATTAAATTAAAATAATTAGATCAAATTATCACCAAAAAAAATAGGTACGGTACATATATATTGCAGCTTGTGTGCTTGTTTAGAGAACCGCTTATAAGCTTTCGTCAAGTGGGACAGAAACAGAAAGAATTTTTACATTCACAAAGAAAGGAATAACACATAGACAAATAACAACATTTATTGACGGTCACAAACATCCATGCCTGGCCGGGATTCGAACCCGACACCAGCAGCTCCAAAGGCCAGCATCCTAACGATTGAGCCACCGGGGCGGCGCCAAAACAAATATAATTCCTTGAGGACCAAAAGGGACAACAATACGGCTGGAAATGTTGCCATTCATGACGCTGAATGCTCCCATTTTATTTTATTATTGTAGACAGTAGGGTACTTAACTGTAACGCTGAAATACCTTCCAATATTCTTTGAACTATTGTTTAAACTCAAAAATAACAAACGTATACACTTTTTCTCGAAATAAATCTGTAAATAATTAATAAAATCATTTTAATGTGTATTTTTTATTGGTACCTCACGTGACTACAAAGACCTCGATTTGGCTGACGTCACTAGTCAGTAACAAATTTCTCTTTGTAATTTATCTTGATTTAATCAAATTTAATAATTAGAATTAGAATTATAGAGAATAATGGAAGGCGGTTTTACTGAAGTGGATAGTTCAAATTTGCCTAAAGTATATTCCAATATGGTGTTTCAAAGTTTGTTTATATTTACTAGTGACGTCCCATATAGCACGGGACAGCGAAAAAGTGTTTTCGCGCGTAATGTGTCGACGAATTTTATAATTCATTTTGTAACGTTTTTTGTTAAATTTAAAAAAAAAGAAAAAAGGCGTATTTTTATTCTGTACGTACGCTTAACTTACGATGATACAAAAGAAATTAGTCAAATACACTATTTCGTAAAATCGAAGAATCGCTTCTTAAAGATACATATGCAAAAGAGAATAATACTGCCGAAGGATTGTTACGTTAAACAGTGATTTTTTGTGTCAAAGCTTTTGCTTGAATACTCGTGTGATACGAAAACGTTACGTGATCTGAATGGAACACAGGGAAGTATGTCATCCGTCCACGCCTGACCAATATTGTCGATGCTCGAACAACGTGCTTATTATTAAGTCCCGCTATTTTTGGTGTTCTTTGGCTGACAATTAACGTAGAAAAGAACGTACCGCTTTCAGAAAAGAGATAAATTAGGGTTTTTTATTGCTATATACCAGATTAAATAAAATGTTTTTTTTTGGATTTTCATTATTTTATTTGAAGGCCTCTGAGACATAGCGTGTATGATTTTTTTTTTAAAACACAGGCTTCGGAATTTGCATAAGTCTAGTAGATGAGGTTCTCTATTTCTTCAAAACACAATTCTCTTTTATTCTTATTTCACTTTAATATATAGTTATCATTAATACTGTATATATGCAATTTATCGCTGTACAATATTAAAATAGTGAAAATCTACTAATTATAACGTACTTGGAAAACTAAAACATTTTTGTGACATGAAATGTTGATTTTTTTAAATCTAAGAAAATAATTATCATAAATTAAATAGAATTTTTATATTTTTTGTTTATACATGACAATTTACAAGTAAAAATTTTAGATAAATTGCATAAAACTTATAATTTGTTTCATACGTCTATCATACCGTTGCTCCTAATGGATCTCAAACTAAATATTATTGATGAACACTTTCAATTAAGATTTTTCTAGCATGTAATAGACTGTAAAAAACGCGAATTTTATGTGGAAATTTGTAGTACTTTCAACGGTTTAAAACTGTTTTGTTACTTTACGGTCTTGAACAGTTTTCTTAAACTCGTTTCTTTTTGCTATTTATTACGGTTCATTCCGGAAACTCAAATAACAGTTTAACACCTTTAAATTTGATATTTTTCTGCAGTGTAAAAAAAACATTAACCCTTCCCGTCCCAATGACAATTCGGCCTCATCATTTCAGAAAAAAAATTCTGATCGTATATAGCCATTTATGATATCAAAAAGCACAAAATTCAATTCTTTAAACTTTTTCTATCAGAAAAAAATTTTAATCCCATTAGCTGTCAGCCCTATTATTTTTTTAATTATGATGATAAGAAACATAATGATGCCAAATGGCATCACAGGGACAGAAAGGGTTTTAAAAAATACATAACAGTATTGTTTTAATGAAAGCTCATATCCGTGCTCCTACACTCTCAGAAACACTTTCATTTTTGACGATTCATGAATACTCAAGCCTCATGTCGTTAATTTTGAGGATTGTTTCGTCAAACTATCACGTGACTTTTGAGTAAACGCGAATCCTCACTTTTACGATCGTGATTTGACGATTCTGTATCTTGATTTTGAGGAAACTGAATTTCATTGTTGTGCTCACATGCTCAAAAATGACGAAATATTTCTTTAGATTAGACGAAATTAAAATTCTCATAAAAATGACGATTCAAATTTCCTCACTTTGTGGAAACGAAAAGCATTTGCCAGTAACGGAATCGTCAAAATTAAGGAAAATTTCGTCGTTTTTGAGCATTTATTTTTTAGAGTGCAATTCTGTGCTTTGTATCGCATTTTGTGCAATATTTAAAAACCCACCATTCAATTACTTTTTTTACAGAAAACAATTCAAAACATTTTAAACAATACTAAACAATTGGTCCCTCAACCATATAATAACCAGCCCTCAACTTAAATCACTCAATTGATTACACAAATACCTTCCCTTTAAATATACCACTAACTAATCAAAATCCATGCGCAATATGAATTAATAATTCGCGAAGATTGTTCAGTGGAAGAATCCTACTTAATCCTAGGTCTGCTCCGATTCCGTCCTATACAAATCTACCCAGTGCCACTAGTCCAGTAAAGCACGTAAGCATGGACATAATTATAGTTCATATTGATGCGCCACACCACTTATGTCTAGAACGTGTGGTTCTACAAGAGTTATGGCCGGTTAGTAGTACAGCATTGACGAGCTCTATATCTGCTTGAAAGCTGTTTGACTGATAAGGTTCAATCGGTTTTATACCACAACGTGTCCTAGAGTATTGAATTAGTTATTCACTTAAATCGGGTTTTAAATAATTGAATAAAGATCGGGATATATAGGATTGGATACTTTAATATGGTCATAACCCCGGTTTAAAAGTTGGGAGGGTTTAAAAGTCGTTATTATTGGAAGGGTAACAGGTGAAATGTTAAGTCAGGTCCGTTTTATTTTATGGTTCAGTTTAAAATGGTAATTTTAGTATTGGGAATTTTTCGACTATTTCGTTTTAGAAAAAGGAGCAGTGATTTGTTCTACGTTTATCTTTTAAGTAAACTGTAATATACAGGGTGGTTATAAAATAACGCTCCCTATTCGGAGTGGTCTGTAGTTTAAATGAATAATCCAAATGCAAAAAACTTCGAGACGCTTACTAATCAAGAAGGGGGGAAAAGAATGGAGTTATAAAAAACAAACTCGTATCTTGACCAAGATTCTAAATTACGAGGCGTAATTGGATGTGTTGGCCTTAATTAGCCATAATTGGCTACTCCTCGTAATTATAACCTTGGTCAAGAGACGAGTTTCTGTGTTATAATTCCATTCTTTTTCGTAATAAAGAAACTCGTCTCTTGACCAGGGTTCTAAATTACGAGGCGTAATTAGCTGTGTTGGCAGTAATTGGCCATAATTGACGACGCCTCGTAATTTAGATTCTGGTCAAAAGACGAGTTTGTTTTTTATGATTATTCTTTTTTATGATTGTTCTTTAGGATTCTGTATTTTTTATGATTCCATTCTTTTTCCCCCCTCTTGAATAGCAAGTGTCTCAATTTTTGATGCATTTGGATTATTCATTCAAGCTACAGACCACTCCGAATAGGGAGCGCTATTTTATAACCACCCTTTAGTTATTACTTTGGGAAGACTCAGCTAGTTATAGACCCCCCCCCCCCCCCCCCCGCTAAGCTAATGACGAATTTATTCCCTATTTTCTTTCCACCAGCACGAATGCGTCTAGAGTATAGTTAGGAAAACACCAAAAAGGTTGGATTGGATTGGTTTACATATATTTTCAGGCTTGTGTGGCTGGTCGCAAGGACCCCCTTATAAACCATCGTCAAGTAGGACAAACACAGGACACACACAAACGCATATGACTGATGCTGCCATCTGTTGACAGATGGCAGCATCTGTCTCCACCTCCACAATTTAGACATGTCCCTGAAGGGGAGGGAAATTTTCTCCAGGAACCTGTACCCATGGTGAACTGCGCAATGACCGACCACAGGACTTTCGGACCCAACAGATTTTACAAGCACGTACTCCGCGTATACTCGGTAAGTCTTCAGTGGCAACCGGGGCCCGAACTCTCAACCTTTCGATTTCAAGTCCAGGGTCCGGACCACCAGGCTCCTTACAGCCCTTCCAAAAAGGTTTCGAGCAGAGACATAACATAGAGTGGACTGCGCATTGGCAAACCTAAAGTGTCCTAAACATCTAACTTACACAGTCACATGACTGTGTCACGTTTGGCTCGCATCTATGGCGAGTTTGCCATTTGGCGAGTTTTTCCACAACGACCTGAACACAGAGGCCGACAATCTAATGGTATGATAAAGAAGCTTGGAAAAGGAGCAAGGATGAATCGCTAGTATTTTAAGATCCTCTTAATAGATATCAGATTATTTCTTTGATTTTGTTCGTCTATTTAAGATTACTTGAACAATTGAATGTGGACTCTTTATTAAAAATTAAATGAAAAGAACTTTAGTAGGTTTATGTATAGTGTTGCTGTAATAAGTTGGTTATTGACATGGTGAATATTTTCTGCCGTCTCTATAACTTTCGTTCTAACGGCCCGATTAAAAAAAAAATCAAATATATATATATTTTTTTGAAATATTGCTTCTTTTTTTATTTCACCTTTAATAAATCAACTTTCTAAAACACATCAATATATTCCAAATTCAACAAATGTTCTACTTTTTAAATATAAATAACTCAAACACTATACGATTGCAAAAACAGGTTTCGTTTTGACCAAATTGTAAAAAAAAATATTCTAGGTACTTCCAAGCTGTCCAATGTTCAGACCCTTAATTTAATTGGCTTGGCCCTTATAATTACAGTTCTAACAACGTTGATTTAATCATGAATATGATTCTTCAGTATAAAAGAGCTTTTAGAATAAATTCCCTCAATAGAAATTATAGTTTATGAAGAACACACAATTACTAAAAGTATGCAGAACTAAATAAATTTTACCCGTGAAGTGTGACTAATCCTTTTTTTATACCCCTCTTTACAATTAAGAATTCACAAGCATTTGGCATCTTGCACAAAACGTTACTGAATTAAGAGTACAACATTCACGATTGTTAACATGCTCAGAGATTAAAAGAATGTAATTAAATATTTATTATAAAAGCCAAAAGAGAAAAATACCAACAATGCTCAAAAAATCGTCTGCAAAAACATTAAAAAAAATTCAAGCTGCCGGTGATTGGTAGAAACCCACGTGATTTGGGTATTGATGGTAGTCTCCACTTCGGTTTGCTAGCTGATATTCAGGTCTGGCGACAATTTGGAATAGTTCGTAACGAAACGGTAGCGTTAAGTTGCCATATATAGCAACTTTTCCCCTCTTGGCGATTTATGATGTTTAGGACATAATGCTAATCTGCAAGGGATGGCGGTTTTTTAGAAAAAACCGGTTTTCCATTTTTCCATCGGTTTTTCCCTAAAAACCGGTTTTCGGTACCGAAGGGCCTCATAAAAAAAACCGGTTATCAGTCAAAACCGGGGCCACCGTTTTTTTTAAACCGGTTTTGGTTTTCCATCCCTAAGCTGCTTTACTATGAATGCGCAGTCCACTCTATGTTATGTCTCTGGTTTCGAGAGTTAGTAATTTGATAATTTAGTCATTTTCGGCTGTCTATTTCCAGCCTCCGCTAGGAGTTTTAACCTTGCCGGTTAACGCCACGTAATTTAGAACCACTGGATCTGGTTTTCTACGGAACAGCCGGCACTCCGAGCAGGGTGGAAAGCGTGACGTCGTGAAAAGCTTCGCTGGCCTTTTAAGTTGACCAGGTTGTGGCTGTAAGCGGAAAAGTTTTGGATCTAACAGAAGATGATTACTCAACGGCCAGAATTAGTCGGCAGTTATTAGCTTTTACTTCATTTCACCTGTAGAAAAATAACAATCGGTTATCTGTATAGACCAACTTGTCACTGGTGTTACTTTTTTAGGCAATGTGATATCATCGAAGGGCAGGTACACGTCTCAATACATCGTGGATCAATGCCATACCCCACGGAAGGTGCCAATGTTGCTGCCACGTTACTTAACTGCAGCTCAAAATTACGAGGCTTGTCACCGATAGCTTAAGTATAACTTTATGGAGACGTTGTTGATTGAATTAAATAAAAAAAATCCATATATTTTATATGAAAACCACATAGTGTCTTAACTATAGCCTGATCACCAAGTTTCTATTTCTAAAAAAAATTATAAAATATTAGTTAACATAAATTCATATTGACTTAAAATAAGAGATTTATCTCTGGAGTGAAATCCTGATTCTTGAGTTTTTTTCTCCAAAATGCATAAAAATATCGATACCAAAAATTTTCAGCCAAAACCATAGAGGAAAGATAATAGAGCGGCCCATGTATGTGCGCAGTAGCGCACAATAGAAGCAGGCTAAGAGCGGTGCATCTTGGGATACCTCAGCGCCAGTTTCCATAGTTTCGGCTACAATGTTATGAGGAGTAGCTCGAAAAGCCTGACACTCAAGCTTCAAACCATTTCAACTGAAAGCCCCTTTACTCCTCCTTCCTAACTCTATGGTCAAAACAATTGTGCGTGTGTGTTTTTTTCCTAAAGAGACACTATATCTAAACTATATCACATGATCACCAAGTCTCTATCTTCCAACC
Source organism: Hylyphantes graminicola (assembly GCA_023701765.1). Classification (NCBI taxonomy): domain Eukaryota; kingdom Metazoa; phylum Arthropoda; class Arachnida; order Araneae; family Linyphiidae; genus Hylyphantes; species Hylyphantes graminicola. The sequence goes on from CM043123.1 coordinate 6,918,337, forward strand.
ACACAATTAAAAACTAGATAAAATATTATTTCATTATAAAACCATAGTGACTCTAAAATAAAGAGACAACACCTATAGCAAAATCATGATCACCATCTCCAAATCACTGAGTGTCCATCTAAAACTCACTAAGCCTCTATCTCCAATACCCGAGCCCAATAAAAGCATTCATGTAAATCCCCAACATTCACTTCAGACAAATCCTAGAGCAATTTCGATTCGAAAGAGACCTCCGAAATGGAAGCGCAACAGTAATGGGCCAGTCTCAGCAAGCACATTACTCAATAAACGAATGGTTTGACAAACGATATTTGGAACTGAGGGCCGTCCTGCTAGACAGTGATTATGACCCAGAATTGCTTTCATCCAGTGGTCACTCATGTTATTTGCCCTCCATTACCAACGGAACTCTTAACAATCATTCGCGCTGTTTCAATTTTAGTGCAAACCTTTCGCTCGCATGAGTTGGTTAGAGAGGGGTGTCATAAATATATTTCAGTCAAAATCATAGTATTTTTTTCTTAAAGAGAGACACTACATCCACACTATATCATGATCACCAAGTCTCTATCTTCCAACCACACATTTAAAAACTAGATAAAATATTATTTCATTATAAAACCATAGTGACTCAAAAATAAAGAGACAATACCCTATAGCAAAATCATGATCACCATCTCCAAATCACTGAGTGTCCATCTAAAAATCACTAAGCCTCTATCTCCAATACCCGAGCCCAATAAAAGCATTCATGTAAATCCCCAACATTCACTTCAGACAAATCCGAGAGCAATTTCGATTCGAAAGAGAACTTCGAAATGGAAGCGCAACAGTAATGGGCTAGTCTCAGCAAGCACATTACTCAATAAACGAATGGTTTGACAAACGATATTTGGAACTGAGGGCCGTCCTGCTAGACAGTGATTATGGCCCAGAATTGCTTTCATCCAGTGGTCACTCATGTTATTTGCCCTCCATTACCAACGGAACTCTTAACAATCATTCGCGCTGTTTCAATTTTAGTGCAAACCTTTCGCTCGCATGAGTTGGTTGAAGAGGGGTGTCATAAAAACGGTGATGATTGTTTCACGTCCAATTTAAATGGGCAATTCGGCGTGAATTGTAGTTCGTTAGCATTTGAAATAGTAATTCATTTTTCTTTTTTGGGGGTTTTAATCCTTTACCTTTAAACAGTACCTACGGAATGCACAAAAAATATTTTTTTGTTATGTAGCTTAACGCTTAACGATGTATTACGTGTATAAAGTATGTTAAATGTAGAGAGTTTTATGTATAAAGGGGGGTATAGTTAAATGTGTTGTTTTAAAATAATGAAGTCCGTCGCCAATAGCCCTCTTATAGCTCTTGTGTGATCATAATTCAACTAACCTCAACTATAGTTTTTATAAAGTATGTGAAAGTCCAAAAATTAATAACACTACTTTAAAATGTTATGACTTATAACTTATGACTTCTTTGGTGGGGGGCAAGTTCGCCGAACACTGCGACCTTAGGTACTTTAAAATGTTAAGCTCCCCTTCATGGACATGTCTAAATTGTGGAGGTGGCGCGCGATAGATGGCAGCATCTGTCACGTATGTGTAAGTGTTACGTCTGTCTTACTTGACAAAAGTTAATAAGTAGGTCTCTGACCAAGCTTATAAGCCTAAAAATATATGTCTACCAACCTACCAAAAAGTTAATGAATTTTTCTTATTCATTTTTAAAGACTCATAATTGCTGAACAAGCTGTAAATAAAATCACGTAATTCTAATTTGGTTTAGTTAAATTAACGTTGCACAACATCTACACGGGGGCAATTTTGAGAATCCAAAGAATCCAATTTTTCTTGTCGTGTCTATGACGTTGCTAAAATGTGAATGTCAAGCAAAATGAAACCATGTGTCTTGATAACCACGTCTGCAATTTTTTGGATATTGCTGTCATAAAGATATATTAATGATGGCAGAATTCCAATGTCTCTCAAATTGGCACTCATTGCCGGGCATTCAAAACTGTGGTTTGGTGTAGGCTGCGCATCTGGGCAGGTGTCACAATGAATCCAATCTGCCAAATAAATGATTGACATCAATTCATTATGCTGCAACTTCTGACAATGTCACCCTAGTGGCTTACCCATTGTGTTACAACTGATCTAATCATATGTGTATCATCAATTGGATTAGGATCTGTCATTGCAGCGGCTTACGATTCGGCTTAGAGTGGAAGAGGAGATCTGGATCATAAGCCGAAGTATCACCTGCGCCTTATTCTCCAACAATAACTTTCTCTTACAACAATATATATTCTTGATGATGCTTTGGAAAGCCAAAAATAGAATATAAGTACGGTAGGTAGGTAGGTTTAAATTATCGTCGCACTATCGGGCTACACGAGGGCTATTGGCGACGGGCGTCGTAATTTAGAACCTCAGTCACGTGACGAACCAACACCTGAGTAGGCACCCAAAGCAACGGTTAAGGGCGACATCGTACGCAGCGTTAGGACTTTGAAGGATATTTAACGTGCATTCCTTTACAGTTTTTGGCGATCCCCGGATCCGAAGCTGGGACCTTCCGCCTGCAGGGTGAAGATTATAAACGGAAAGTTTAGTGGTATTTTTATTAAGAAATGCTGTATAATTTTGATTAGAATCAAACTTTATTAGTAAAATTAATTTATATATCAAGTCATTTCATTCTGTCTTCGTTTATAAAAATATTCTAATAATAAAAATATTCTAACTATGCAATTCATTTTAAAGTATTGTATTCCGTGTTTTAATTTGAAATATTATAAATAAACATCAAGTAATTTTATAGCCAAAACCAAACGTAACGTGATGTTTTGCATATACTATTAATAATATTTCAATTCAAAATAATATTTATTTTAAAGAAATTGGATTTTATTAGGATTTACTTACCAAAGAACAGACAATTAACCAGTTGGAAGCAGCGAACAAAGACGTGATTAGCCATTATCCGTAGACATTAATTTTATTTAAAAATGTTGTAATATTTTTACTTGGTCAACTTCAGTAAGTATATAAAATAGAAATTATCTTAAATTAATTCAAGGTGAATCATAATTTCCCTAAATACGAAAGATATCTTGAGGGAACAGGGTTTTGTGCGTTATTTGAATAATGGCCCCTTTAACACATATTAAAATCCCAAATTATTACAAAATTAAAGCACAAATTTTTATGCCATAAATTCTTTCTTATTGAAATTAAAATTGTTGTGAAAATTTTATTTCATTTATTTTAAATAAATTAATTTTATTAATTGAATTTTATTTTTTGTATTTCAATAACAGTACAAATTTAATATACTTTGTATTAAAAGTCAGACAATAAACATTTTTATCTATGTATCTGTCCAATTCATGTAAAAAAAATTGTAAAAAATTTTAAATGCGTTATTTGGTGTGTACCACAAATTTTATTAGTTATAAAAAGAAAAAAAGAGCAAACACGAATGAAATAATTTAATTTATAACTTCGACGATTAAAATGCAAGACTCTAACTTTTTATTTTACGTCTGGCTACTCTTTATTTAATGTGATTAAGAAAATTAATTTGTAGAGTTAATAATTATTACAGTTTGTTATGTTCAATAGAAACCAGTGAATAAGTTCTAGAATTATTGTTAGAAAGTATTTGAATATTATAAGGAAATGTAATAAGTCACATTAAATGTGTAGAATAAGGCTTTACACAACGATTTATGTTTATAATGAAATTATTTATTTCATTAAATTTTAACATATATCACAATAACTGAATGTTGTTTTATTTTAACTAATTGAAATAATAGTAGCCACACTAAAATGTCTAATTAATAAATATGATACAATATTTCAGTTTACTTAGATAATGATAGATAAAATGGAAATGTAAGTAATTAGTACCACACTTTTTTGAATTTTGTATGATAAATCAAATAACAAAATCGTAAGATAAAGAAGAATTTTTTTAACGAAAACCACTTCATGTCTGCTCGCCACGCGTCACGGCCATGGTTTCCTGTTGACAACAATGCATTATACTCAAGTGTTCAAAAACATGCAGGTTAAAAAAAATATTTATGTTTCTGAGAAAAACCTGAAAATCCGAATAAGCGATGTAAACTAGCCAAGAACGTTTTCGATATATAAGAGTAACGCCAATCTAATTTTTTTGCAATGTAGATTAAGCCGTGGTATAACGCAAATACTCTTGAGATTTTTTTTAACATAAGTAGAGTGTAGATGTAAAAATAATACATTAAGGCAATAGATGTTTGTAGTAACAACAACTTATATGACAATAAATGTTTGTAATAACAACAACTTATATGACAATAAATGTTTGTAATAACAACAACTAATGACAATAAATGCTTGTAATAACAACAACTTATATGACAATAAATGTTTGTAATAACAGCAAATAATGACAATAAATGTTTATAATACCAACTTATGGTAGTGTTTGTAATAACAACAACTTATGGCGATAAATGTTTGTAACAACAACTTATGGCAATAATTTGATTAAAAACTAAAAATTGGCTTAAAATTTTCTACAAAACCTTCCTTTACAATTTCTCTTTTCGCCTCCTACTTTCTATGTCTCATGATTTGTTCGGTTTGTTCATTTCAATTGCTATTCGAAAGATACGACTCACCATGGCGAAGTGTAGGTACACCAAATCACAAGGAAACTACCACGTTTGAAACTCATTCGATGAAGAATCACGTTTCGTAACATATTTGTTCTCCGTATTCGTATTTGGTATTGATTTTCCATTTGTTTTTCCTTGTGATTTTTTTCTGGAAATTCATAACTTCAAACCACAGATGCTAAATTATGTTAAATCTGTTAGTAATTTAAAATAATTTTAATGAGGTATGAAATAGTTCATTTAAAAACAAAATTCAGTGGCAAATGCTACTTAGAATGTTAAATTTTATTACAATTTACGGACACGTGAAATATCTATTATTAAATTTCATTGGTATTTATAAAAATGGTAACAAAAATAGAGCAAACATTTTGGATGAATGTCTGCATCACTAAAACTAAATGTTATGAATAAAATGTACAATTTCAAAATCAGAAGCTAATTTTTTTGTATAAAACAACTTGAAAATGAAATTAAAATTTGAAATATAAGGTCGATATTGTTTTCTATTGTTAATAAGCCATAATATAAATGTTTACATGATAACTGAAATTAATATCCAACTTTTACATTACCATTTACATTTTAGTACATATGTGTACAATGTCAATGTTAGGAAAAAAAAGGGATTTATCAATATCTTGAATTATTAAATATTGTAAGTAAGCTTTATAAACCATTTGATAAAGCCATTATAAGAAACCGCCACTTTTTGCCTGAAGATTAATATCAAAATGAAAAATGCATTTCAGCAAAAACTCCTATTTTGAATCAGTTTATCTGTAATACGTAATTTTTTATGTAATTAATATTATTGACAGTTTTTATCTAATAAAATTATTTTACAATACATTTTTATAAACAAAACAAAAGAACCTAGAAAGAATCGACGAACCTACTAAATTTTCTTTCTAAATATCAATTTTCTTTTCGAACTTTAGCCTGCCGTGATAAGACTATGATGGATGGAAATGTCTAAAAACTATTATTAACTATTTTTAAAACTGACGAATGAGTTATCCAGGAATTAGTTATAGTTAAAAAAAAGTATTTTTATGCATTATCATGTACACATGCCGCCCCGGTGGCGCAATCGTTAGGATGCTAGCCTTTGGAGCTGCTGGGGTCGGGTTCGCATCCCGGTCAGGCATGGGTGTTTGTGACCGTCAATAATTGTTGTTATTTGTATATGTGTTTTTGTTGTCCTTTCTCTGTGTGTCTTTTGTGCTCGTAAAAAGTCTTTCTGTGTCCGTCCCACTTGACGAAAGCTTATAAGCGGTTCTCTGAACAAGTACACAAGCTGGAATATATATGTACATACCATATCATGTACACACCTTTAACAGTTAAACGAAATAATTTGTTTTTCCTCTTTATTCAAAGGGGCCGGGGAGCCTAGTTTTTAAACCCATTGCCTTTGCATGGGAAAGGTCCCAGGTTCTAGTCTGGGCATTGCCGAAATAACTGAAGACCTATAAACGGTTTGTGCATCCAAATAGTCCGATAAATAATACCCTGTGTAGAGGGAGTGCACGTTAAATAAGTAATAAAGGCCCGACGCTGTGCACGATGTCGCTCTTAAAAGTAGCATTAGGTGCCGGCTCGTCACTTAGCTATAGCTCTCTAGCAATTTAATAGTTAACCCTTTCATTCCCAAAAATTTACTACACTACAGAAACATCTGATATTCACAAAATAAGCTTATTTTAGGTCAAATATACGAATTCCATAAGAAAAAAAATTCATTACAAATTTTTTTATATGATTTTTGAAACAATGCCAAAATTCTTTAACTGTGGAAACCAACAAAATAAAAAATATATATATTACATGAAAACACTTTGAGATATATATTTTAAGGTATCTGACCATTTTATTAAAAAAAATTTAGTAATTATTTTAACCGAAATAGTTTAAATTGTGTTTTAAATATGTGGAACTGAAGTGAACTTATCAAAAATCAGGAGAAACGCTTGTTGACTATTTTCTAAATAAAAAAAATAGTAGTTCTGACTTTTATTGAGATTAATGTAAAATATTGTCTAATGGAGCAAAGTGTGAAGAATCGAATGATGTGCGTTTGGGTGTCATAACGGGACATAAACATTTTGAAAAAAATATTGAAAGTGATGATGCCAAATGGCATCACTGGGACTGAAAGGGTTAATAACAAATTTGTTAGTGTGTGAAATTTAAATCGATGTCTTAATACATGGTTAAAACTCTCTGATGTATCAATTACATGAAAAAAAATATTCGATGCCTCAAAAAGATGGTAAAAATTCTCTGTATTTCTTAATAACGTAGGTAAATTTGAATTATCATCTCACTAGAGCGACCAAAGGGCTATTCGTTTAATAACATAGCAAAAAATATAATTTATAAAGTGCTGATGCAGATACGGGACAGATATGACCTTAAAAGGTTCTATCTTAAAATAATGTCTCAATAACGGAGAAAAAAATCGTAACCACCTCAATGAAATAAGAAAAAAATAATCTAAAACTATTCCCATTTATTTACAAGTTATGACTGATGTTTGGAGGCCCAGCATCCTTCCCGAAAGGTTCGATCCTGACCGTTTTTGTAACCGGTACTCGGTGAGTGATTATTGCGGTGTTTAAAAATGTTAATAAGAAACAAAGTTTGTTTAAAAGCAAAATCTTCATTTCGGATTTTTGACTTTCGCAATTCTCCCAATACCATTCATTTCATATTATAAGTAATATTAAAAGTAATGCAATTGAAAAAATATTCCTATTTTCAAATTTTTAACTATCAATTGAATTACGGGACATATATGTCCTTAAAAGGTACTATTCTAACTTGATGTAACAATAAAATAGACAAATTCTCTGGCATCTCTTAAGATACAAAAAATATGATTATCATTCTATTATTTACAAATTATCATCGAAGTTTGAAGACCCATCCATCCTAAAAGGATTCATTGATGGTTTAGAACTTATAAACTATTAATGAAGCTACTGACATATCGGTCTATAAAAGGTTTGATCCTCTATTGACGTCTCAATGAAATAGACACATTCTTTGACATATCTTAAGATAAGAAAAATGGAATTCCCTTCTATTATTTACAAATTATCATCGAAGTTTGAAGACCCATCCGTCCTGAAAGGATTCCTTGCTAGCTTATAATTTATAAACTAAAAAAGATTTGATCCTGTGGTGATGTTTCAATAAAATAGACAAACTCTTTAATATTTCAATATAAAAGGTCATCTCTTGCGGTAGATAAGAAAAATATTATTCCCATTCTATATTATTTACAAATTATCATCGAAGTTTGAAGAACCATCCGTCCTTAAAGGATTCATTGATAGTTTATAATTTATAAACTAAAAAAGGTTCGATGCTATGGTGATGTATCAATAAAATAGACAAACTCTTTAACATCTCAATATAAAAGGTCATCTTGCGGTAGATAAGGAAAATATAATTCCCATTCTATTATATATAAATTATCATCAAAGTTTGAAGACCCATCCGTCCTGAAAAGATTCCTTGCCAGCTTATATAATTCAAAAACTATAACGGAAGGTACTGGACATATCTGTCCTTCAAAGGTTCGATCCTAATATGATGTCTCTATAAAGTAGACAAATTCATTGACATCTCAATCTCAATATAATATTCTGGTGGATAAGGAAAGTATAATTCCCATCCTATTATTTACACATTATCACCGAATTTTGGATACCCCTCCGTCCCGAGAAAAAGTTCGATACGGGCCGTAACCGGATTTCGGTGCGTGCTTATTGCGGCGATACATGTTAATAAGAAACAAAGTTTGTCTTAAACAGAAAATCTTCATTTTGGACTTAAGACCCTATAGCGATACTTCTATTACCTTACATTTCATATTTTGTTATTGAAAGAGTAATATAATTTATAAACTATTCTTTTTATAAAATTTATAGACCATCAATGAAACTGCAGGACATATCTGTCTTTAAAAGGTTTTATCCAAACGTTACAACTTAATAAAATAGACAAATTGTTTGACATATCTTATGATAAGAAAAATATAATTCCCTTTCTATTACATACGAATTATCATCGAAGTTTGAATACCCATCTGTCCCTAAAAGATTCATTGATACCTAATAATTTATAAACTATCAATGAGGCTACTATATATATCTGTCCATAAAAGGTTCGATCATATGGTGATGTCTCAATAAAATAGACTAATTCTTCGACATCTCTTTAAGATAAGATTGTTTGTTTGGTTTGAATTATCGTCGCACTAGAGCTACACGAGGGCTATTGGCGACGGGCGTCGTATTTTTAAGATAAGAAAAAATATTGTCTCAAACTAATATCATTCTATTATTTACAAAATATTGCCGAAGTTTGGATACCCCTTCGTCCCGAGAAAGGGTTCGATCCCGGCCGTAACCGGATCCCGGTGCGTGCTTATTGCGGTGATAAATGTTAATAAGAAACAAAGTTTGTCTTGTCGGGGCCGTGAGTGATGGGGCGGTGGGCGTATCCCTGGGCGCGGTCCCCCCTTAATCAACGACCGAGTGTTATCTCTCGCGATAAGGCGACCGGGATTACCAAAAATGGATGGCCACAGATTTCAAAAGGGGACCGGAGTAGAAGAGATGAACTGCTATTTCGGATTGTGGTTATGTAATGAAGTGTAACCTCTTGCGAACTGGCGTTCCTTAGTTGGGGATATTTTTAAAACCTCCCCACAAACAATTAACATGTTAATTATTTCCAAATGCTAATTAACAGGCTAACCTTCAGACAAATAATTAGCATGTTAATTAGTTCCAATGGCCGGCCCACTGGCACAATGGTTAGTGTACTAGCCTTTGGAGCTGCTGGGCTCGGGTTCGTATCCCGGTAAAGGCATGGATGTTTGCGCTTGTCAATAAATGTTGTTCTTTGTCTATGTGTTTGTGTCGTCCTTCTTTGTGTGTGTCTTGTGACTGTCTCTTCTAGCGAGCTGGGTAATGGGCTATAAAGCCTACACTCTCCCTTCTAGAGGGCGCATTCACTGTCATTTTTTGCCAGTTCCGAAAAGGATTTGGTCCGATAGAAGAAAAAGCAAATATCAGTTTTCAGCCTTTGATTACAGGTATCAGTCATTTGTTTCTACTAAAAATGAAATTGAACGAGGGTCCATACGATATTAAAGTTCTTAAAAAATTACTTTAAAAATTTTCAACTTTTCAAAAAATTATTTTTGTAGTTAATTTTAAAGGCATTTTGCATAAAAAAAAATTTAAATAATCTGTTAACTACAAATAAGTGATACGGCCTTTTTTGCTGCATTTATATCACAGAAAAAAATTATTTTAGAGTTTAAGGCGTGTCTCTTAGTAACTATTAAACATATTTTTTTAAACAATTTCTTTGCAAAACATGCACTTTGTGGGCAAATCTACTATAATTTTTAATTTTTTGTCCCTTGGGCATAACTTTTGGAAAAAATATTTCTTTTCATTTTTTTCTTATTATACTAAGAGAATGGTCCTTATACAATTGCAATAAGGAGATTTAAAGCAAAAAAAACTCAAAAAAAATTTAGGTCACAAAGCAATACAGAAAATTCCTTACCTTCCTGTGTCCCGAGAGTCAAATTTTTAGTTTAGTGCTCAAACTAACACATTTTTGAGCTAAAAATTACATTCATTTGGATTTTAAATTGAACTAATACTATATCTAAACAAATTAATTCCATAAAATTTTGGCATTTAATATGTGTATTTCTCTTCTCCCAACTTTGTCCCTGGGTTTTGGTACATTTGAAGAGAAGCACTGGATAGAGCTACAGGGATTCTTCAATCATAAAACTATATTGCAGAAAACTCACATTTCAGTTAGTAGACGCATATTTTTGCTATACTTTATCATTTAGCTCAAAAGTTCAAAAAACTCAGTAAATTGAGCTGCGAAGCTTTATTACTTTCCTTACAGTCCCCCAGGGTAAAGTTTAATTTTTTCTTGATAATTGAAATTTTTTTATATAAATATGTTTAAGTGGAGCACAAGAAGAAAAAAAATCCATTTTTATTGAACTGGAGTTAAATTCAACACAAAAACGACCGGAAAAACTTCGTGAATTTCCTTACCGTTCCTGAACTTCCGTTCGTTACGTTCGTCGTACGTCGTTACGTCGTACGTTACCGTCGTACTGATATAGGGATGGAAAACCGAAACCAGTTTTAAGAAAAACCGGGGTTTTTTTTCGATTTCGGTTTCATTGAAAAATAGTTGCTTTCTTAAAGCCGGTTTAGACCGGTTTCTTTGGCATCGGTGCACCGCGTGATGAGAACCAAAGCAAAACTGGTTTCCTTACACCACTTTAGGCGCTGATTCGCTATCGTCGCCAAGAAGACCTGATGTAGACAGATTCCTTGTCAATAAAGAGGTTTTTCCCTTTGCTCTTCAATTGCTACGTGTTCGAACCGAATGCATTTTCGAACAGGTCAGAAAGAAAATTGAGTTACTCATCCACCCTATCCCTCCTTGACTTTTCAAAAAGTGTTCCGTAGAAGGATGTTCACCTCTTTTCAAACGAACGCCCCCTCCTCACTACAAAACGATCGTTTGCGGGATTGGGGTTGGTCGGTTGGGGCTGTCCTCTACCTACAATTAATTGCTGTTCGATTCTTGGTGGGGAAGGGGGGGGGGGCTTAAAAATCTAAAAAATTAATAGAGTGGGTCGTAGAACAAAAGATTGTGAACAAAAAAATGTAGCGCACGTGATGATTTGATTTGATTTAAAATGGTTCATTTTTATGCGAGTGGTTTAAAAGTGTATTTTTCGGTACTAAATTATGTAAGTTGTCATGAATATTTTAAGTAGTTTGGGTTGAATAAACTATGATATATGTAAAAAGAATAGTAATGTGCGTAAATAAATTAGTTTCTTTGTATTTGAATTTAAATGGGAAGATAAAAAAGTGATTTTTTTATTTTAGTTAGTAGTATATTTTTATTTTATATTTAAATGAATTCCTTTTTTAACTTCTTCTCGCCTTCTAAATTCCATTTCTCAATAACCTTCAAATAGTATTTATGGTCCTTAATGGTAATTTTTTTCCTAGGCATTTATCCTTCAGATCTAATTCCTAAATACCCTTATTTACAAAAATTTGATGTTTACAATCAGTTATAATACTACCTTAATTTCTCAGCCAAAAATTTATCGAGTAGAAAGTTAGTTTTGGACTTGGTCGAAGTTACCCTAAGGGCCAGAATAAGCTTGAATGAACAACACTATTGTTGAAAACCTGTGTTAAATTGCATATTTTGTTGTCATTTTAGGAATAATTAATAAAAATGAGGGTCTTATCTAAGCTGCTATGGAGTTGGAAGAAAGCAAATAAAAATAAAAAGTTTTCATGGCGATTTGAGCATAAAAAAATAAATGGACTTAATAAATAGGTTGGGGGGGGGGGTGAAAAAATATAAATTTTAGCATAGATAAAACTTGAGAACTTAGTCAATCATTTTGATCTTTATTCAATATCCACATTAGCTATGAGAAGATATGAAGGGTGTAGTTTCAAAGATTAGATTCTCCAAAGCATAATATAAGTAAGATATGGTGTCCGGTATGTTCATTGGCTAACCATTATCATAAGTCGCCAATATGAACTAAACCTTTCATTTATCCTCTACGGATTAAATTAGGAAAAATAAAACATTTCAACAATAATTATAAACATACCTCTAAATTTCAACAATTGTACCTATCTATTTTGATACTTCAAGCTTGAAAGGCTTATAGAAAAAATTAAAATGGATATAAAAGAATATAAGTAATAGTCCCCCCGTTCAAAACAAATTTAATTCATTAGGATAAGCATTTCTTTATTTTTATGTCAGTGTAGTTCTATCGTCTTATTTTTATCAAATGAATAAGTTTTCGGTAATAAGTTTACTTTCTCATTATATATTCAAATTTTAAATTCAATTTAGTTTTTTTAACCTATTTAAAAAGTTAAAATCACAGTTTTACAAACAACAACTTCTGGTATTGAATGTTTTGGTTTAAAATAATACTGGCCTGAGATGGTTTGTGTACTGATTTCTGATGACTAATTCCTATGTAATTTCGAAAACTTTGTTCGGGAAATATAGTGAAAAAATCCTGCCCGTGTCATTTTTTCATAAATGGACAAAACCAAATTAAATTAATATTGTGCATTTCATGACCCTGTTTTACGATTTAACACCCGCAATATTCTATATCACAGACATCAATTATAACTATTCTAGATCACAGAATATCAATTATAACTATTTTATATCACATATATCAGTTATAACTATTCTATATCACAGATATTATTTTTAACTACTTCATAAAATGGTTTGAAATCCAGTATTAAAATAGAAAAATTTGGAAATAAAATTGCATAAGAAATACAAGTTTTGGTGAAATTAAAATGATAAACATAATTTTTATTCAAAAAATTTCAGCTAATTTCTAAAAAAATTTAAAGCTTTGACTTACTTCTTTTTAACTTTTTGCATGAACAAATAGTTTTCAAGGTAGTTTCAATAGATTATTTTTAATAGATACAAGTTAGCAAAATACCTAGAAGTGATAAAAAAAAATACTTATATATTCGGAAATCAGTGTCGAAAAATGCATAGGAAAAAGTTATTGCACATCAGTTCTACGTAATAAGCTAACGGAATATTTATACATATTTTTATACATAACATGAAAAGTTTAGTAGAAGAACGTGCTAACTGACAAAAAATTAGCTTTAAGGTTTTTAAAAGATACTTTAAAAATATCGCTTACAAAAGGTAAAAAATATACTAAACTTCATGTTTATGAAACGGTGAACCTTGTCATCTTTAAATGTGGGAATAACATCTTAATTGACACAAAAATGTCAATTTTCTCAAAAATGTCACTTAGCACGCTCTTCTACTAAGCTTATTTGAAATATATATGACTTTTTTTTTTCATAAAATATTCTGTTTTTAATTATGAGATTTATAAAAAAAATATTCAATTTGAATTGCAGAAGGGTTGAAATATTAATAATGCTTTTTAAACAGAAAGTAAGGGGAAAAAATATATGACCAGGGCATTTTCCCAGACGACATAAAATTGCCGTATTTTATCAAGTTTATATTTTTATATTTCATGATTTTATATAATATATCAATTACTTTAAAAACAAATAGAATTAGAACTTTAAATTGTATTTAAAATTGCATTTCAAAAAGATTTTTCTAATAAGTAATCTTATGAATAGGAGTCTTGAGCGTTAAAAATTTTATAGTAATTCCTAATGAAATAGAAAAATTATTAACTCTCGTTATTTCTCCGATGTAAATTAGCGAATTGTTCGGTTTAAAGGTGATGTTTCAAAAGATAAGCATTAAAACTTTGACTTAAAAAATACGTAACTGAGTTTGTCAGAGTTTCCTACTGCCTATATCTTGCCTCTATCATAAAACTGTATTATTTGTCAATGAATAAGAAGAAAAGAAACACTATTCTGAAATTTAAACACAATAAATAAGTTTTTCTCTGGCAACTCCAGGAAAGCAATTTTGGTGCTGCCATCTGTTGAACATTTTAACTAACATAAACTATCCCTTGGTTTTATATTGATGATCTCGGCGTATTTTTATTTGGTTTTTAGAATCTCGAAGCACCACTAATTAATTCAGATTCTTGTTCTTAAACTAATTTTGTTTTTGCTGTTATAATTTTTAAAAAACTCGTAAAAACTTTGTTCTATTTTTTTTATAAAACATGCTGTGCTCTAAAGCATTGTGACATGCAATGGCCACATTCTTGAAGAGTATTTCTGCAAAAATAGCTAAGAAAAATACCAATTTTTAAATTTTTAATAATTATTTTTAGGTAATGGGGTTAAGTGGCGGTATAGTTTGGCTTAGCTGTGTCTGTAAGATGTAATGGAGTTTTGGTTTTGGAATGAACTTGAATTCAAATTGTATTGGAGGATATTAGTTAAAACCCATTTTAATGTCATTGAAATATACAGTGTTATTAAAAAACTCATTTAATAAGATTTTTTTAAAATTTAATTTAATACATTTAGTTTAACAATGTACATTTAAGAATATGTCCAGAAGACATGCCACGTGTAATGTTTTTATTTGCAAATAATTTACTAAATTATACAAACCAGATTTTATTATGTAAAATACTTAACCGAATCAAAGCTGGAAAGCTTTTAATTGTTCCAGAAATAGGCAATGAAGATTATTATGCAAAGTTCAGTGCAATCTGTAGGGGAGAGGAGGGAGGATTGGGACGGTGGGAGGGGTGGTACAGCTGAAATTTCGGCAAAATAAATGGCCTAATTTTATTTCCAGTCTCACTACCAGATAGCATACGTATAGCTTCTTGTTGTTACCTATTTCTAGTTTATCCAGATTCAACTTTCAGTTTACATTTGGGAAAAGTTTATTTTCACATCTTCAGATAAAGGTTTTAATATTTTTTTAGTTTTATTTCTTTACTCATGTAATTTCTCAAACAAACATAATATAGTGTAACATTACTCTTAAAGATACAATGTATGCTTATCAGCAGTTAACTTAAGCCTAAAGTCAGCCTGGTTTATGTGAGAAGTTATTTTTTAGAAGCATTATGTTGAGGGAGGAATGGGACACACTGAAAGAGGGAGGAATGGGACATGTCCCTTCCTCCTCCTTCCAGTCAGGGCCGTGTGGTATGTTTTTTTCATGTGATGCAAATGATTGAAATGCCGCTCTTGATTTTTTAAAATAAGTTTTCATACTAATTATATTGTAACCAGGGCCGTCGCTAACAAAAATCGGCTGTGGGGGGGGGGGGCGTGTAATAATTAAATATAATCATAATAAATTATTATAATTATGGGGTTAAACTAAAATTGCTTGGTTCGGCTTTATTATTCATTGCGTGGAGGAAACATTCACACATTTTAACAAATTAAGGATATAAATTTTAAACTATGGAAAATACTTAATTTTTTTACAAAATATAAAAAAAGAAGTACTTTTTCAAAATATTTGCTTATGACAGAAATAAAATGCTTTTAAAGCAAAAACGTGCATTAAAAAAAATGCTGCATTCTAAACATTTAATATTACATATGTTTACAAAGCAAGAGTAAGCAGTTCGAATTGAAAAATGTTTTATTTATTGACACGCAATTTAATTGTAAAATTTACATTGGTCATTTTTATTTTTAATTAAAAAAAATTATAGTTTTTTTTTTACAATTTAGATTATTTTTAAGTACAAGTACATATATAAAAGATAATTTAGCTCCCTAAAATGATACAACAATGATACTTATATAATAAATTTTTAAAAAATAGTTATTTTTTTTACCTTATTTAGAACGAAAAATCCAAGTTTCTTCTAAAAATGATAAATCACACGTTACGAGCATCAATGCATCGACGAAATAAGACAAAAAACACAATAGACACGGTACGTTTTTCTCTCAAACTCCGACTGTACAGTTAAAAAAAAATAATAAAGGCAGAAGACTTCCCGAAATCACGTGACCTCCGCAAGTGGCCAGTCAAAGTATTGAAATTGAAAGACAAAATTAGCCAGCAGTTTAACAACAAAAAGCAACTACCCAATTGGAATCCAATGTTCGCCCCCTTATGTGACCTGACCCCCCTTGTCGCCATGTGTGGTCATCAGCTCATCACTACTTTTATTACTTAAAAGCACATGTCTGGACGTAAACTTATCCAACAAAAGGCTGAGATCTTGAGGTTCCGACAAAAGAAAACATTTTGAAAGCCTCATCTACGATCTACGGTTCCTTGAAAGTAATTTTACTTTCCCTTTTCCGAACAATCAATCGAAAATTTCGTGGGAAGCTATACAAATTCATGTTACATTGATCTTTTCCCACATAAAAGAGATAGAGAACAATTCTACAGTAACTCTAAGTGACGCTTGTCTAGACTAGACACCTTTTGTGCCTTGGGAAACAGCGAAACACAACCCAGTATCCCAATGTTAAGGTTGTAAAATCATTAAGATAAGATATTCCTTCAGGGCCCTGGGTACCCTATGTATAGAAATACGAAGAGGCTTTTTCCTAGCTTTCTGGAAAGGGGAAAAAGGGGGATACAATCGGGGGGACAATCGGACCACCCACCCCTTGTCTGAGAAAACGTAACCCTAGAGAAAACGAGTAGTATTGTAAGCTTTTTGTGTGTTCCATGATAGATTTTTAGGTTTCTATCTGTGGATACTATTTTGAAATTCCTTGGTTCAATCACGTAAGGCTATGCTATAATGATGGACAGTTAGTAAAATCTAGTTAAAAGTGTTTAATTTTGCAGTGCAGATCTAGGTTCATATTGCAATACATTTTTTAATTTCAAAACTTAGTGGTAAAATTATAACGTTAGGAATAAATCAGTTTCAATTAAAAATTAGATTTGCCAAGTATTTCATTTTCTTATTACACATTACTCATTCGTAAAATGGCTAAATCTTAATTTAAAAATATTCTTTAAGAAAAATACATTCATATATATCTGATACAAAATTACTGAATTTAATGAAATAGAAGTAAAATAATCAAACTCTTCTTTTTAAAACAGCTGTTATATAAAACATTTAACTGATTGTTTTATATAATATACACTCTTAAAACAAACAAGCGATTTCTAACTCAGTCTGAGTTAATATTCACTCCTTTCCAGTGTTGAAAATGCACTCCTCCTACTGGAGTGGATTTCACTCTTTTGTTTTAAGAGTCTCCTGTGCAACTCCTTTGAGAATATATTTGTAACACAAGTCAAAATTGTTGCTCAGGGACCAAGTTTAAACTCAGTTACTATTTTTTTAAAAGTAAAATGTCATAACACTTACTTTTACAGAAGAAATTAAAGTATATATCGAACTCTTGTAAGTGTTGTTAAATCTTAATGTAAATAAACTCACCATATTCCCCTTAAAAAAACATTCCCCTTAAAAAAAACTGCTATGTAGTTCTCCATTGTCAGTTGTAATAGAAGCAATTGTTTTAGAATGCTACTGTTTTAGAATTTCCCAGCACATGTGAACGCGCCTATAGTCACCAGTTTGGAACCCAAATAAAAACAAAGCATGCAAACATGTCTCCAAGCAGCGGCTTTTTTGCATCTTTCTATTTTTGAACATTTAGAAGTATTTATTTTACACAGATTTAGTAAATACTAAGTTAATTTTTTTGAAGCAGTATTTAAAAAAAAAATATGGTTAGAATCTCGAATTTTGCCGCCCCTACTCAATTGCCGCCTGATGCGGCCGCTTCTCTGCATCATAGCACCACACGGCCCTGCTTCCAGTCCATTCTTCCTACCTCGTGTCCATACGACCATTTCCTAAAGCAGAACCTAGGAATCCACTGAATAAAAGTAAAGGGGGAAAAAGGACAAACAAGAATATTAACAGGTATCCCTGAGAAGGGAATAGAAGAAGCAGAAACTGCCAGACCAGGGAAAAAAGGTGCCAACTAAAATATATATGTGCAAGCCTAAAATTTAAAAATTCAAAAGAAAATTACCGTTCAAAGATATGAATACAGTGATAGCAAAGGGTCATTATTTTCATTACATGACAGTTCAGATAATGACATGGTAATGGACTGGATAAAAGAAAATCCTTAACATAGGCAAATATGATTTTGAGTTTGTCAAATGCCATACCAAACGGTCAATTGTTTTCTACATTGCAATGGTAAGAGTATTGACAATGCTGATAGATACAATGTAAAAATTTTGAGTAGGGATACGAACGGAAACTTTTATTTTCCTCAACGGGGTGACTATAGTATAATATAAAAAATCGATATTACAATGAATGCTGCCGCCACAATTGATTGGTGGGACCAGTAGAACGCAGTCTTGCTTTTCTTTTGATGTTAACCTTTCTCATTATGATATTCGATAAGTTTTCTTTAATTTTCAAATGCGTCCCATCCCTCCCATACTCATGCC
The DNA here is from genome assembly GCA_023701765.1 of Hylyphantes graminicola. Lineage (NCBI taxonomy): Eukaryota > Metazoa > Arthropoda > Arachnida > Araneae > Linyphiidae > Hylyphantes > Hylyphantes graminicola. The sequence continues at coordinate 6,936,992 of CM043123.1, forward strand.
CCACGCCTCCCACCCAAGAGGGAGGAATGGGACAAAATTCTCGTAATTTGAATTTCTCAAAAGTAATAAAATTGTTCAACATTTAAATGAGGTGTATTTTTTAAAAATAATAGAAAACAGGTAAGTTTATTATTTAACCGTTTGCATCTATAAATAAGCAGGGGATAATGAATAAAAAAATATTTATGTGAAAATGTCCCAATCCTCCCTCCTCACCCCTATAGTTCTACAGGAGCCTCAATTTAACAGTAGAGGACCATACTCTTTGGATTACATATTCTATTATTGTACTATTATTATTATCTCTAAAAGTTAGATGTTCTAAAAAAGGCGAAGAGGAATATGAGGAATGATTTTGTTTCAATTTGATCTTTATATTAAGGATTTTTGTTTTCATTATACTCTTAAATTTGAGATACCCGCATTTTTCCCCATCCTGGGGGAATTTGAGGGTATGAAACTAAGTTCTCTAAATTGCCAGATACTAAAGCATATAGTGATAAAAAATTTTAATATCTTTCTATTTGAAACCTAAACAGCTCAAATGCACATTATATACAAAAAAAAATCAATGAAAATTAGTAAAAAAGTAGTTTTTAATTAGATGATTTTGAAAGTGCTTGATTTTATCACCCCCCCCCCCTCCCCAATGTATTAGTATAATTTTTTTCATGTATCTGAATTCATATTGTTATTTGAGAGTTATTTGATACGCATTTTGTAAATATATTCCTCTGAAAACTACTTCTATCCTCCATGATATTGATGATGCACTTAATTGAGATTACAAAAGTCAAAACTAATTTTCTATTAAATGTTTTTCCTAAATAAAAAAAAACCCGGTAAAATCACATTACTTTAGTTAATCTTTTATCTAGAAATTATGCAATAATTTTATTTTAAAAGAAACTAAAATTTTTAATCTTGTAAATAAATACAAAAAAAATAATTAAAACTATTAAGAAGTGTCACCGGGTGGTAATCATACTCAAATAATTAACTCAGATATTTTTAAGTGCACAATGGAAATCAACGTATATTTAACTTAAGTTTACCCCCTCAACTAAAGAGATAATAAAATAAATTAATATTGGAATATTGGTTGGAATTAATATTGGAATTGGTTACTAATGCCACTCGGTAACCGAATCCGGAGTAGAGAACTACCCGATTTTAAGGCGAAGTGGGGCGGCCTCCGTTTTTATTGAGCGCCACAAAGGAGGAAGCCCGACTTTTGCTCTTCAGCATGACACATCCATTTTACAGGAAGTTCACACATCCATTCTCACTCACATATCGGAATTTTGATCCAGATCAAAGGCCGATAACCCCCTGATCTGGTACTCCCAGAGGTATTAATTTGGTATGGGAACATGGAGGACTTTGTAACCACGACATATTTAACGTGCCCCAGCCACCATTAGTCAACACGGCTGTCTTTAGGCAAATGCAAGCGCTAACCCGGCAACCATCAGAATTGCCAGTACCGCCGAGGACAGAACCCACAACCCTTCCGATGCAAGCACGGCGCTTCACAGGACTGAGTTACAGCGGCTCAATATCTACCGAAAAATCTACCGCGGCTCAATTCAATCGTTAAATATAAATTAGTCAACTGACACTTTTGAAAGTTTTCAAGATAGAAGAAAAACGTTGGCTTAAGTAGCAATTTTTTTTAGTAAAAATTGTGGTTGTAGTGTCTGTGAAATATGTTTCTTGATTCCCTGAGCCAGGATCAAAAAAAATCTTACAAAGGGTTTGAAACTAGCTTTAAATTTCAAATGAATTTGACTATTTTTACAATTAACAATTTTGCACATTTTATTTAGGTTATTGAACGTTTTTCTGACGACGAATAGTTAATCTTTGATATTATAAATGCAATACAAAGTTTCTCAAGGGAAGATTTTATAGCCCCTTCGATTGGTGCATGGTGAAGATATTATGGGATCATATGGAAGAGTTTTTGTGTATAGAAAATTTAGGGTATTTCAGTAGTAGTGTTACTTCCTTGATTCACTACCGAAGACTTTTTTTGAAAAATACTGTCAATAATATGTCTATTATTATTTTTTAATAAACAACAAAAGCAATAAAAAATGTCTCTGAAGTCAACTAAGCAAATTTTTTTTTCCTTCTATAAGCCGACCAGCCAGCAACTCTACAGCACGAATCCATCAAAACGTGAATTTTGAAACAAATGTCGCTTGCATCCTTTTACAATTAACTTTTCAATTAAACGATTCAAATTAATAATAAAAGAATAGATAGAAAAAAAAGCGATAAAGGAAAAATTATATATTAACAAAAAAAGTAAAGTAGATTCATACATTACAGATTTTTTTTTTTGTTTAAACAAAACAGTATTTCCTCCTATCAATATTTAATAATAACTGCCTAGTTAATACGATTTATTTTTACTCGTAGTAATCTTATATGTAACTTTTAAAAATAAATCAAACGAATAAATATCAACTGCATTTGTAAAACAGTCCATCTTAGATAAAGCCTTATTTATCTTCGTCAAAAAAAATAATTCCAACTGCAATGAAAAGTAGGTCATTTCGCATTAACTCATCTCGGACATTTTTTAACTACAATAAAAAGTTGTTTACTATTCTCAAAATGTTACGATACAAAATTTTGATGTTTTTTTTTCATTTTTTTTTCATAAAAGTTAGTACGAATACTGTTTTAGAAACAGTTGAAAATTCTTGAAGATGAAGACCTTTCATTGATTAGTTTTGGACTGGTTTATTGCAGGACATAATTAATTCTTTTCGTAAAAACAACATGACAAGTAACTCTAAGTTAGGTTAGTTAAAAAAAAAAGTAGTCATATTTCGGTAAATATTTACATCTTGACTTGTACTTAAAACTTCACTATATTTAAACGAACAATAAAATAAATCTAAACTAAGAAACGCAAAGTTTGTTTTTACGTCTAGAAGTAGATGTTTAAACTATTTGAAAAGACTAAGCTATAATAAAAAAAAAATGTTTATCATTTATAAGTATGTAATTAGATTAACTTTACATTAATGTCTAAAATTTAAAATTTAATCTCTTAGGAATTGAAATACCTGCATATTATCTTTAAATTTCTCGCATAGATACCTTTGTAAATGTACTACTATTTTAATTTTTATCATTTCTCTAGCATGAAGTAAAAAAAAATATATTCAAAGTTACATTCACAATGTATCTAAGCTGTCAGAATCAGACAATCTTTTTTAAGTATGATTATAATCACTTTGTTAAATCTACAAAACTAAAAATACTTATTAAACTTAAATGTTTTTTTAGTTAATAATTAATAGCGTTTATATATATTATATTTTAATTAGTCACAAGTCTGACGACAAGTCAATTGATAAGCTTTGATATATCAAAACCATTGAGTAAAAACACATTATTATTTATTAACACATGATTGTTTCTTACACACCAAATTATTCTATTATTTAATTTTTTACAGATATTGACTGATTAATGTTATAATAGACCATTTATTTGAAAAAAATTCTGTATCAGCAACTGAGAAACTATCACAAATTCCTCCTTCAGTAAAGGTTAATTTAATCGACTCATACCTTTTAAAAATCTTGAACAAATATTGAAATGTATTTGTAAATTGAATCATAAATCAAAGATAAGTTCTAACAAGATTTACACTTCAAAAAGATAACACAGACGCAAATATTCAAATCTTATCTTGTACCTCAGGCGGCAAAGGAAATAGGCTAAACCGGTAAATTATTATCACAGGAAATTGACAATGAAAGAATTTATAAAATAAATTATGATGGACACATTTTTAAAAATTCACTAGCTAAAAGTATCCGTTTCGCTATCTCTTTAACCCTTTCAGTCCCAGTGATGCCATTTGTCATCATCACTTTCAATATTTTTTCCCAAATGTTTATGTCCCGTTATGATATCCAAACACGCATCATTCGATTCTGCACACTTTGTTCTATTAACCAATATTTTACATTAATCTCAATAGAAGTCAGAACTACTATTTTTTTTTATTTAGAAAATAGCTAACAAGCATTTCACCTTAATTTTGAAAAGTTCACTTCAGTTCCACATATTTTAAAGACAATTTAAACTATTTCGGTTAAAATAATAACTAAAAAATTTTTTAATATGGTCGGATACCTTTAAATATATAACTCGAAGTGTTTTTAGGTAATATATACATTTTTTATTTTGTTATTTTTAACAGTTAAAAAATTTGGAATTATTTCAAAAACCATATAAAAACTTAAATGAATTTTTTTTCTTGTGGAACTCTTATTATTGACCTAAAATAAGCTTATTTTGTGAATATCAGATGTTTCTGTAGTGTAGTAAATTTTTGGGACTGAAAGGGTTAAGGGGAACCGGTTCTGTGTTTGGGTCGAAAATGTCGATTCTCTGGTTTTCTCTTATTTTTAATCTGCATATCTATAGCTTTAATTTACGACAAAGATTATCGATTTCTATTTAGTACTTCTTTATAAGCATTTTTCAGAAACTCTGTATATCAGTTCTTACCTATAACTTACTTTTCTTTTGCCTTTCTTGAAATATAAGGTTTTTCAACAGTTAGGAACATTTTCTCAAAGATAGGGTAGACTGACCAGCGAATGAACAGTTGGTAAATACATTTAAAAAGTAGGGATTAAAAATCATTTCACTGGATGGATTGGCAACACTGACTTGTTCTCATCTAGTAGGAAGCTATCTGACATTTGATTGGTTGTCCTGTACATTAATTAAAATCCAACGTGTTTATTGACTGGACATTTTTGTGTTAATTCACTGGTAAAAGTACTGTCCATTCATTTGGCTTTTGTACCACTTTGTATTTGGAGCCACCCCCCCCCCCCAAAAAAAAAAAAGACCAAAGCAATGCAATGTAAAGTCCCCTCTTTTTTTTGTAGAATTTACATATAATGACAGACGTGTTCACATTGTCATAAACCCACAAGCTATATTTTTTTAATGTATGAATTTTCTTAAAACAAATTGTGCTTATAAGTGTTCATTCACTGGTTAGTCCACCCTATCAACATGTTTTGTCTTATTTTTTCTTTCCCATTAATAGCTCTTTGATATAAACTGAGGCATTTTAAATATCTCTGCTAAAAAAAAGTTATATAGCCAAAAATCGGATATTTTTGGGTTTTTTACACGAATTTTAAAATAATCGCTGTAAAGGTATTTTTTATACTGTGAAATATCCTCAGTTTAAATCAAAGAGCTATATGTAAGAAACAAACTATAAAAAAATCATCATGATATCTCATATAGTTCCTGAGAAAAATGTTCCTACAGTTAGTACAATAACATAGGCGAGGTAGAGCCATCCGAGACTCCCCTTTAATCATTTTCAACCATCCTTACAACACAAGGCAACTATAGACAACTTTATTAAAAACAGAAAACAAAAAAAAATGAAACAGCTATGATGTAGAAATTCCAATATTTTTTTACATAAAATTAAAAGAATTAAATAAAATTATCGTCAAATTGAATGTAATCCTAAGGACCAAGAATGAAAATATTACTGCTGGAAATGTTGCCACTCATTGCATGAAACATGCCTACTGTTTTTTAAAGGTTTTGTTTGAAATCGTGACGTTACACTCTTCGTATCAAATTTTTAAAAAATCATAACTCTATAACGAAGAGCCGATCCAGCGGCGTGGGGGTTAAGGCATTGGCCTCTGGAGCTGCTGGGTCTGGGTTCGAATCCCGTTCAGGCATGGATGTTTGTGTTTGTTGAGTATATGCGGAGTACGTGCTTGTAAAATCTGTTGGGTCCGAAAGTCCTGTGGGCGGTTATTGCGCAGTTTCCCAAGTTTACAGGTCCCTGGAGAAAATTTCCCTCCCCTTCAGGGACGTGTCTAAATTGCGGAGGTGGCGACAGATGGCAGCATCTGCCATATCTGTTTGTGTGTGTCTTGTGTTGTCCTACTTGACGATGGTTTATAAGCGGGTCCTTGCGACCAAGCACACAAGCCTGAAAATATATGTCTACCAACCAACCAATCTATAACGAAGACCGCAAAAACTAACTGGTCACCTTCTTTTATCTTAAGATTGATTTTTAGTTTGGTTTGGTTTTGAATTATCGTCGCACTAGAGCTACACGAGGGCTATTGGCGACGGGCGTCGTATTTTAGAACCACAGTCAGGTGACGAGCCACACCTGAATAGGCACCCAACGCAACCGTTAAGGGCGACATCGTACGCAGCGTTAGGACTTTGAAGGATATTTTAACGTGCACTCCCTTACACGGGGTATTATTCGTCGGACATTTTTGGCTGCACGGGCCGTTTATTCATGGTTTGCACTGAGAGTTGTTGGTGAGAGGGCGCTACGGTTTGCGTTTTACCGGAAGCAGTCCACTCTACTTCCGGTCTGCTATATTTGCTTACATTTCTAGCGCCCATGTGTGATTTCATTTTCTTTAAAACACATAATGAACAGAGTTAAGAATAAAAGTAGAACAGGCACTTGTTGCTCTGTTCCTCAATGCTCAATGAGAGTAGGAACCAATATCCTTTTATTAATTAAAGTGTATAAATTCCCCAAAGCTTTAGAGCGACGTGGATATTCAAACGATTCGCCGTTACCAACTTTAAGTAATGTGATTTGTTCCAAACACTTCATTGAAGTTAAATATATTTTATTTATACAATATTGTAAAAAAATAAATAATCCATTTTCGATTTCCTAGTGAATCATTATTTAAAACTAATTTTTGACTGTAAAACAAGGAAGCCACATTTTGATCTGTGTGCCTAAATACTCAGAAGTTGACAGTGTGACACATCAAAAGATTCGTCTGTGCCTAGAGAGCATTAATACCACAACAGTTTGGGCAAAATATGTCCCCTGTGAGGTTTGGGTACCCTTGTGAGATTTAACACAGGCCATGAATAAAAACCAAAATTTCAGCTGGATGCTTAAATACTAACTCAAATTGATTGTGTTTGGTATCAAAAGAAATGTTTCAGGCTCTAGAAATAGAAAACATCCAAAGTTTTGGCGCCACATGTCCCCAGAATGTTTTGGGAACAAATGTGTCACTTGACCCGGCCTCGTCAAGGGACGGGGCTTTTCGCAGGGAAACAGGCTTGGGTTTTAAAATAGGCATGTACAGGTGCCAAATCTTGTATTAAAAGTTAGCTCTTGTCTAGGTGGTGGTGTACAGCTCAAAAAACATGACTTTGAAACAACAAATAGGGTCTCAGGGGATGGAGTAAGGTTTTTTCATGGAACGAGGCCTTGTCGAGCACCGAAAGCCACATTTTGATCTGTGTGCCTAAATAATCACAGAAGTTGACAGTGTGACGCATCAAAAGATTCGTCTGTGCCTAGAGAACATTAATACCACAACAGTTTGGGGCAAAATATGTCCCCAGTGAGGTTTGGGTCCCCTTGGGAGATTTAACACAGGCCTTGAAGAAAAACCAAAATTTCAGCTGGAAGCTTAAATACTAACTCAAATCGATTGTGTTTGGTATCAAAAGAAAGGTTTTAATGTCTAGAAATAGAAAACGTCAAAAGGTTTGGCGCCACATGTCCCCAGAATGTTTTGGGAGCAAATGTGTCATTTTACATGGCCTCGTCGAAGGACCGGTTTTTTCGCATGGAAACTGGCTTGGGTTTTAAAATAGGCATGTACATCTGCCAAATCTTGTATTAAAAGTTAGCTCTTGTCTGGGTGGTGGTGTACAGCTTAAAAAAACAAGACTTTGAAACAACAAATAGGGTCTCAGGGGTTGGAGTGTGGTTTTTACATGGAACGAGGCCTTGTCGAGCACCGAAAGCCACATTTTGATCTGTGTGCCTAAATACTCACAGAAGTTGACAGTGTGACACATCAAAAGATTCGTCTGTGCCTAGAGAACATTAATACCACAACAGTTTGGGCAAAATATGTCCCCAGTGAGGTTTGGGTATCCTTGTGAGATTTAACACAGGCCATGAATAAAAACCAAAATTTCAGCTGGATGCTTAAATACTAACTCAAATTGATTGTGTTTGGTATCAAAAGAAAGGTTTCAGGCTCTAGAAATAGAAAACATCCAAAGTTTTAGCGCCACATGTCCCCAGAATGTGTCATTTGATCCGGCCTCGTCAAAGGATCAGCTTTTCGCAGGGAAACAGGCTTGGGTTTTAAAATAGGCATGTACATGTGCCACATCTTGTAATAAAAGTTAGCTCTTGTCTAGGTGGTGGTGTACAGCTTAAAAAACATGACTTTGAAACACAAATAGGGTCTTAGGGGTTGGATTGTGGTTTTTTCATGGACCGTCTGTCACCTTCGAAAAGATTTTGTGTATTTCTTGTAGTCGACAACAAAGTTTGCAACCACTATAAGCTTTTAAAAGTGAGCAATGCTTTGTCATAAATGGTATTAAATCAAAGCTAGTTTTGTAATATGTTAAGATCTTACTGTTTATCTGAAATTGATATTTTTATTATTACCTATACCTTTTTCACTGGTGATTCCAAATGAAATCATTGGGAATAACAAGGTTAATAGATTGAATATTACTTGTCACTTGTTTAATAAACAAAAAGGAGTGGCAAGTGGTTTCTACAAGGTACAAATATATGTCTCCAAAAGTTAAATCGGGCCTCTCGTATCATCCGAAAAAACACTGTCCCTCACACCAATTTCTAAAGGATCAGGTAGATCAATGGATCCGATTTTTAGCTTTCGGTATACCTTATCGATGTCAAAAAGTCCAACTTTTTAAAATAGTCGCTAGACATTTTCGAAAAATGAATACAAAAACTAAAAAAGACCGAAAGAAAAGTATGTAAATAAACAAACTCCTCTCGTGCATTCGCTACAGCAGAAACGGAAGTATGAAACCGGAAGTGACTGGGACCGCGAATTTTCGGGCCAATCATAAACGGGCAGGTTTGTTTCCAAACATCAAACCATGAATAGGTCGGCAGCTATTTTGGCGATGCCCGGACCCGATTGATTTTTAGAGAAAATTTCAAAGCTCTGCGTCCAGTAGTTAGTTCCACGAGTATAGATGTGTTTGTTGGTGAGGCATGTATGCATACAAGCTTTGTATTAAGTAGTTTAAATAAGCTTGATGTTTTTTTTTTATTAAAGTGGTAATTATGATTCAATTAGTAATGTAAAATTGTGTTTTGTAGTGATGTAAAATAAAAGCTGACTTTACCCCTTAAGAAACTAAGATAAAGAAAATTAAGTTCCAAATAGACTTATTATAAAAATTATTTTAAACACAAATTTGTGATAAATATATCAATTAAATGAGATGAAAACGATATTCAAAATGAATTGCAAGAGTGGTGTCAAAGTAAGGGATGTATTTTTTATTAAAAATTTAGTCTGTACTTATGTGCAAACCTGATTCCTGCAAGCTCTTTTCAAACAACTATTATTAATAGATGTTGGAACATTTTGAAAAAAAATCTATTAAAAAATTCTTTAAATTGTAGGAGGAGTAGCATTTTGAAAAAACGTTAAACTTTTTTTAATTTTTAATTTAAAAAAAACTTACGTATCAATATTTATAATAATTTCGTATATTTTTATTGAATGTTAGTTCTTTGTAAAAATAGTTTAATTTGAATGCTAGATAAAAAAAAAATACTGGATTTCATTTTTTTTGGGTACCGTGTCCCCAGTCTTTGAATCGGACTTGTAATAAACTAACATTGCGATTGGGTGAATCTAATTATTTATCTTGGCACGTGGATGAACTCCATCGACAGGCATTCCTCGACACTTCTGATTTCCGTTAAATGTCAATTAAGAAGCATTGCAGCTGGCTTTACAAAGGGCGTATTTAGAAAACAGCTTTTCTCAGAATGTTTAGCTCGATGGACAATTAGATTATTATCAATGATAAATCAAATAAGTCTTAGGATGATTCAAATAGCCCGATGCTGAGAAAACGTGATGGGCCATCCCACCAAAAGCAGGAAACATAATGGTTGCATTCATATGCATGTTTTCGATGTACTTTTTAGCTATTTTTTTAGATTACTGAAATTCGTGAGCAATTTCCTTTCCAAAATGTTAATTCGTAAAGTTTATGATGAGTTTTGCATTAATAAAATAAGTGGATGAATCATACATTAAGAAAGCACCTATGTTTGACAAAAAAAATAATAATGCCAAAAACAAATATTTCGCTTTTCTTATTTTTCGATCGAAATAAAAACTTTAATTTCGAATAAATTGAATGAGGTTAACGACTATACCATTAGGGGAAAAGGTAAAGTAAGATGAGTAACTCGATAAGGTAAAGAATATTTAAATTCTGCTCGTTAAATAGGATATATGGTTTGACCAAAAATAGGAGATCAGTCTAACTACGTTTGCCATCGTATAATTTCATCTTTTGTATTATATGAAAGAAAAAAACTCTTAATTTACCCAAAAGTATATATTTTTTTAAGTTTATGATAAAACCAAAGTAGTAGCTGGGGGGGGGGGGGTTAATTTTTCCAATACATATAATGTTTATGAAACTTTTAACTTCATAATTGATTACTGAAGAATCACCTTTTTAGTAAAAGTGCCAATACCAGATGGCTGATGAAAAAATAATGAATTGATGTAATGTGATGAAATTTTCAAAATCTGTTCATAATAAGTCCCTGTCTAGGTAAAGAAAAAGTATTAGAATTTCTTTGTTGAGCTCCTATATTAACATGTCCTTATTATTTTTAATGTCAATAAACATAACTTTGACAAAATATAATTTCTGTAATATTATATTATTAGTTTCACTTTCACCTTAATTAAAAGCATTGTGCGAAGGTCTAATAAATTGGTATGCATAATATTTAAGGGACAATTTATTATTAATTATTTTTCGTTTCAATGTGTTTAACAAATCAATAAACTTTAACGTTTTTCACATAAAAACAATGATATTATTTTGCAGCTTTTTATTAAAGTATTTTTAAGAAGACAGTATCCCAAAATCAATGAAAATTTCGATTTTTTTTTTACTATCTTAAAATGCTATTTATTAATAGCTTACTATTTTATTACTTTAACCGTATAGTATATTTCCAAAGAGTTTTGAAACAATTGGAAAAATATTTGTCATATAATAAGCTCTTTTGTTTTAACTTTTCATCGAATGTTCCACAACCATTTAATTCTTTAAATAGATTTTACTCAGCTTGTAATATTTGTAGACATAATTTTATTTAAAATGTTAACCCTTTCAGTCCCAGTGATGCCGTTTGGCATCATCACTTTCAATATTTTTTTTTTAATGTTTATGTCCCGTTATGACATCCAAACACACATCATTCGATTCCTCAAACTTTGTTCTATTAGACAATATTTTACATTAATCTCAAGTCAGAACTACTATTTTTTTTATTCAGAAAATAGCCAACAAGCGTTTCACCTGATTTTTGATAAGTTCACTTCAGTTCCACATATTTAAAACACAATTTAAACTATTTCGGTTAAAGTAATTACTAATTTTTTTTTAATAATATGGTCAGATACGTGTTAAAACATATAACTCGAAGTGTTTTTAGATAATATATATTTTTTTATTTTGTTTTCCACAGTTTAAAAATTTTGGCATTATTTCAAAAACCATATAAAAAATTTAAATGAATTTTTTTCTTGGGGAACTCGTATATTTGACCTAAAATAAGCTTATTTTGTGAATATCAGAAATTTCCGTAGTGTAGTAAATTTTTGGAACACTGAAAGGGTTAATACTCCAGTAAATATTTATGGAAAATCATCAATTTTTTAAATGTACCTAATATTTGTTAGATATTTTCTAACAAAACAAAATAAATGAAACTTGTATTATTTTTCATGAAATTTGGGTGTTAACAAACTAAAATATTTTTTATTCCGAAACCATGCCTAGCTTCAAAAATTTAAAATTCAATATCTGAGTTATAAGAAATGCTTTAATAATGCTTACAAAAACAATTCAATGAAAAAAATTAAATTTGCAGTAGAAACAGAAAGTTCTATTAAAAGAACTGAAATAGTCTTCGTTCCTGTTGCTTAAATCTTTACTGAACTCCTTATAGAAAAACAAATGGGCTTCGAAACAGTAACTGTCACCTAGAACTAGATGTGCACACATAGAAAAAAGTGCCAAATAGCATCCAAGTAGCAATTTAAATTTTTAAAAGCCAGAATCAACTATTTCATTAATTTTCTTTTGAAATTAAAATTATTTTTGTTATTGTTTGCTTGATTTGTTTACAAATCGAAGAATTATCATATGTTTATTAAAAAACATGAAACTATAATAAATAACACTAAAAAATAAGATTTGTAAATTAAAACTAACCTGATTTGTATGCAAAATATGTATAATGCATTAATCTTTGTAAACAAATGCTGAACATTTAAAGAATCCCGTTTTGCTACATTTTATGACGTCAATCCAAACTGATTTATAGCAAAAATAAATATTAATTATAATTTATTAATTTTAAATAAATAAAGTTTCTCATGTATGTTGTAATGGCAATAGCGATTAAATTGACTAAAAAATAATTGCAATGCTAATTCAATCAGAAATTCGCCGACAGATAGTAGTCAGATGTCCGCCTGGACAGACAGACGGATAAAGGAATGAAAGTTGGGACTCTGAGGTCATACCTTTCTGACAAAAGAAAGAATTTTTAAGATACGACGCATAGAACCTATTTTGAAAGGGGAGTACGGACAAACGGACATCGTTAGCATGTTATTACCTACTTTTCCATATTTTTTAATTCTTTCGAATTTTAAAAAAAGAAAAGTAGGCAAAAAGGTTTTCAAATATGTGTTTTATATTTATTAAATAACTCAAATTATTTAATTTTTAAAAAATATTTTATTTGCATAAAATTTCTCCTCAAGACCATTTTACGCCTACTTATCCAAAAAAAATATTTTTCTAATATTTTTTTAATTAAAAAAAGCATTTTGGGTGAAAAGTCCCCTTAAAAAATAATAATAATTTGATTTCAATGTGTATTTTTAAATTTTAGTGTTAAGGTAGTTACTATACTAAATACTGGCAGATTCCCGTTGAAAATCACATAAAACTTCTAAAATCATCTGAATTTTAGATATCATATTTTTTTATAAATATGCAATCTATATTGATTTTTTAAAGATTTTTTTTTTCTGTTGGAAACATAACCATTATTTCTAGTTTTTTTTACATAGTTATTAATAACAATCAAAATAATAGTGACGAATAAAAGTGAATCAAAGACTCCTTTGAACTCAGTAAAAAATGGAGTAAATAAAAAAGTAAAAATAACTTTTTTAGCGTAGAATCATCCCGCGTCTGCGCTGACACATCCATGACGTCACTGGAGACAGCCAATGAAACGTCACTTCTCCTGAACGTATTTGCCGTAAGCCCCCGCTTCATTCATAGTTTATCATATTTGGCAATGTTTCGTCATTTTGGATCATTTTATTAAAATTGTATTTGTTCTGTAATGGTTCCAGCTGCCTGTTTCTTGTCTCCTTAAGTACATTAACACAGCCACGCACATCTCGGAATTTTGAGCCATGGTCAATACCTGAGCTGACACCCAAAGCAACCTTAGTAAAATCTGACGAGTAATAAATATTTTTAAAGAAATCATTTCCACTTTGCTGTTTTGCTTGTTTGTAATGACGATGCATTTAAATAAATAATAGCTATCGTCATTATAGCTAACTCATACCGTTTTTTATTTTATTTATTGATCAGTTGGTGTTAAGAAATACATTAGAATGTAGTTCAACAACATTGTGTCAAATAAATCTTTTTCCAATGTGTTGAGAAGAAGCAGGAGGTTAAAGAGTTTGAAAAACATTGTAAGCTGTTTATAATTATTTCTACAGTTAAGCCGCCCCAGTGGCGCAATCGTTAGGATGCTAGCCTAGAACTGATAGTCCCCTCATCTCCTCCTTCCCAACTCTATGATAATAATAGTGGAATCGAGGCTCACCGAAGACATTTTGAGGGCCTGGCAAAGGAGCGCGCTCTTCAATCTGTCAGAGGAGGACAATCTTTCTCAATTTATTTATCACCAACTTAATGAAGTTCTTAAGGGGGAATGGGCGCGCAGGACCGGGGGTCTCCACACTCAAGTGCCTCAATGTTAATCCAATGGGGATTTGCTAGATAGGACGGCCTGCTATCCTATCCGCAGAGAATGTTCTATAGTTGTAATAAACCAGGCGACCAAGCAGTTAACGAAAACACAACTTTAATATCTTAAACCAAACATAACATAAAAATAAAAAGGTAGCTACACGTAACTAATTAAATCATATTGAGGTTAAAATTTCAAGAGCGTGTTTACAGAAGTAGTCACGGTATATATACATTGTAATCAGTTACAGTTACAGGTGCAGTGTCAGTTACAGGTACAGGTAATAAACAATAATTTGCATACAACTAGATCCGCCACAGCACTCCCCTCCTAAGTATCCTTCTAGATACGGAACTGGAACATCCTACCGCTCCTTGTTACATATACATTTTTGCTGGGAGACGGAAGTTCATTACAATTTGCTGGAGGATCAGAGAGGAAGGCTGGCTTCAGGCGATCAATTGATATCCATTTACTATTGGCACCAATCTGTAAGAAATAGTATTTAGGTTTGAGTTTTAATACGAGAAAAGGACCATCATAAGGGGGTTGCAAAGGTTTACGTACTGCGTCATGGCGTACAAAAGCATGAGTACAGTCTTTAAGTGCTTTAGGAATGTAAATCAAACGGTTATCTCGGCTTTTTGTATCTAGAGGTCGTAATTTGTTGAAACTCTCCGATAAGCCACGTATAAAATCCGTCTGGGATATAGGATTTGAAACGGGTTCAAAAAACTGCCCAGGTAACCTTAAAGTCTGTCCATAAAGCATTTCGGCAGACGAATGTTTCCAATCCTCGCGCACAGCTGTACGTAAACCAAGCAGAACAAGAGGAAGTCTGTCGACCCAAGAATCAAGTGGATTACACTTGAGGGAAGCTTTTAGTTTTCTGTGAGCCCTTTCAACCATACCATTGGCTTTAGGGTTGTATGCTGTGGTACGCACTAGCTCTGAGCCAAGGGAGCGAGCCAATTGCTTGAAAACAGCAGATTCGAACTGCCTTCCCTGGTCACAAGTAATGCGAGCTGGCGCGCCAAACCGAGCCACAAAATTAAGCAAAAAGGCTCTTGCCACCGTTACAGCAGTAATATCCGTTAAGGGTACAGCCTCAACCCACCTTGTGTACCTGTCTATTACCGTTAAGCAGTAAGAAAAACCTTGAAATGTAGGCAGAGGGCCGACTAGGTCTAAATGTACATGCTGGAACCTAGAATTCGGCGTAGGTATCTGACCTAAAGGTGAAATAGTATGTCTGCTAACTTTTGCTTTTTGACAAGGTACACAAGTGCGGCACCAAGAGGCTACATCCTTACGGATCGAGGGCCATACATACTTTTCAGATATCTGCCGTAAAGTAAGACGGCAACCAGTATGAGCTAAATCGTGAACAGAGTCAAAAATAATTCGTCTAAAAGAAACTGGTACATATACACGTACATTACTCTGAGAAATATCACAATATAATTGAACATTCAAATTAGCAAAATCAATTAACTTTATTGAAAGACCAGTGGTAGCTGGGTTCTGCAAAAATGATTGCAGCTCCTTATCCGTCAACTGCTGAACTGCCATCTCCTTAAAATCTATTTGAATAGGATAGACTATTTCCTCCACTCTTGAAAGAGCATCAGCGACTGCGTTTTGTTCACCCGAGACATGCCTAATATCAGTTGTAAACTGAGAAACGAACTCAACTTGACGCAGGCGTCTCGGCGAACACTTTTCGAAACCCTGTTTGAATGCATAGGTCAGTGGCTTGTGGTCAGTCATGACGTAGAAATTTCTACCTTCAAGCATATATCTGAAATGAATAATAGATAAATAAACAGCTAAGAGTTCTTTATCATAAGCACAATATGCTTTTTGGGCATCATTTAACTTTCTAGAAAAGAATGATAAAGGTAAGAAACCATCACGAGTTTTCTTATGTAAAGCACCACCAACTGCCACATCACTCGCATCAGTAAACAGGACTAGTTCGCAGTTTGGTTCAGGGTGAGAAAGTTGGGTTATTTGTACAATACTATCTTTACAGCGCTTGAAAGCCGCTTTCAAAATGTCAGTCCACTCAATAACCCTTTTATCGTTTTTCTTAGAACCACGAAGCAGGTCGTTTAAAGGGGCATGGATTTCAGCTGCTTTAGGGCAGAACCTTCTGTAAAAATTTAAACAACCTAAAAAACGTCTTAAATCGCTGATGGTCTTAGGAAGAGGGTAATTTACGATTGCGTCGACTTTTTCAGGTAAGGGCTTACAACCATAACAGTTTACAACATGGCCAAGGAAAGATATCTCGGGTACACCAAACACGCATTTTGCGGAGTTTATGGTAATACCGTACTTTTGAAGTCGTTCGAAAACCAACCGTAAATGTCTCAAATGCTCTTCCTCATTTGAACTTGCGATAAGGACATCATCCAGGTAGGCAAAAACAAAATCCAACCCAAAAAGAACTTCATTAATGAAACGCTGAAAAGTCTGGGGTGCTCCACAAAGCCCAAAAGGAAGAAACATAAATTCAAACAAACCAAAAGGCGTAATAACAGCTGTTTTTTCAATGTCATTTTCAAAAACCGGAATTTGGTTGAAAGCGCGTACTAGATCTATTTTACTAAATATCGTTTTACCAGCTAGCTCTTGCGTGAAGTCGTGCAAATTTGGCAGCGGATATTTGTCCTGGCGGGTTTTGGCATTTAATGCGCGATAGTCACCCGTTGGACGCCAATCAGAATTGCTTTTCGGTACCATGTGCAAGGCGCTAGCCCAAGGGCTCTTAGAAGGCCTACAAATTCCATGCTCAAGCATATAAGCGAATTCGGCCTTAGCAGCTTTAAGTTGGGCTGGGTGTAACCTGCGGACTTTAGCATGCACTGGAGGGCCAAACGTGTCTATGTGGTGTACCGTATCATGCTTGATTGAAAGGGGTATAGGGCTAACCCTCGTAATGTCCGGAAACTCCTGAACTAAGTGGTGGTACTTGGTATTACCCACAATAGTTTTAATGCCAGGAACAATGGTTGGTAGAACCTTACCCCGTTGTGCACAAGTAGTGAGAGGGTCAATTAGCTTACGGTTTTTAATGTCAACCACAAGACCAAATTTCTGAAGGAAATCAGCTCCCAAAATTGGCTTAGATACGTCAGCAATTATGAAAAGAAAGTCAAATTTTCTACGCAATCCCAAATTTAACGACAGCAGTCTCGAGCCGTAGGTTTTTATAGCAGTGCCATTTGCAGCACTCAAAACAAACGAGCTGAGTGATCTGCAACCTTTGAAATATGCTGGCAAAATACTTAGGTCTGAACCGCTGTCAACCAAAAACCGGATTTTGCTTTTAACGTCAGTAACAAAAAGTCTATGACTAAAGAAACCCGTACCAGGAGTTACTGTTTCCGTGGACGGGGCTACAAGTTTAAAAGAACAAGGTTCAACACAATCCCTTGCTTTTTCGCCAAATTTAGCGTGGTACCAACACAGGGTAGAATCCTTGTCTTGAGCCGCATTTCTATCCCTTGACTTGCTCTTAAATATTCCTCGAAAGTAGGGTTTATTACGAGGGTGTGCGCGACCTCGGGGCTTTTCTGTACTTGTTATCAATTCAGCGGTTTGAATTTTTAAGGAACTAACGTCTTGACGTAGGTCGACTATTTGAGCCTCCAATGACGAACTTTCTACTGTTTGACAAACCGCTGTTGAAAAACTAGTAACCTCCGAGATCTTATCAGCTAAACCCGATAATTTATCAAGAGTTTCTGAACTGACCGAAAGAATTGATTGAACTGTTGTAGGAAGACGTGACAACCAAATATAGAGTGAGAGCCCAGGGCCCCCAGACCTAAGTCATTTTGGCAAGGATGAAATGTACGTGATTAGGTTCGGTTTTCATTTACTTTTAGTGTATGCATACCCGTTAGAGTGCACCGACGGCCAATTTACAGGTATCGGGTGCAAAAAGTAGGTAAAATATAAGTTAACCTAAGTCATTTTGGCAAGGCTGATTTTTACATATGTTTTGGAAAATAATGTTAAAAGTTCGTAATAATTTTCCCAGACACTTTCCGTGGGCCGATATTTCTCCCAGACGCTTTAAACGTCTTCATCAAGCTCAGACTTTGTCAATCACATCTAGCGGCATGAGATGGCGCTACAACCGTTCTCGGACATCAAGGAAGGAAAGTTAAGCAAAAAAGAACTATGTGTCTATTTGAGATATGGTTGGTTGATTGACATATATATTCCAGTTTGTGTGCTTGATTATTGGAGATATGAAAATGTAGTAAGCTAGGCAGCTATGACAACTTGTTTATTAATCTATTTTCGAATTAATTTTTTTTCAATTAAATCGATACGATATTCTTTCACCGGAATATAAGTCAATCAACCAACCATATATCCAATCGACACATAGTTCTTTTTTGCTTAACTTCCCTTCCTAGATGTCCGAGAACGGTTGTAGCACCATCTCACGCCGCTAGATGTGATTGACAAAGTCTGAGCTTGATGAAGACGTTTAAAGCGTCTGGGAGAAATATCGGCCCACGGAAAGTGTCTGGGAAAAGTATTACGAACTTTTAACGTTATTTTCTAAAACATATGTAAAAATCAGCCTTGCCAAAATGACTTAGGTTAACTTATATTTTACCTACTTTTTGTACCCGATACCTCTAAATTGGCCGTCGGTCCACTCTAACGGGTATGCATACACTAAAAGTAAATGAAAACCGAACCTAATCACGTACATTTCATCCTTGCCAAAATGACTTAGGTCTGGGGGCCCTGGGCTCTCGGTCTAATAGTTTTAATGACATCTTCCGAAAAGTTTTTTCCGGCTAACTCTCGCATACGTCGAAGTAATGCAGACGGTTTAGAGTCTGCGAGAGTTAGGTCCTGTAACAAGGTTTTGATACGCTCTGTTTGAGAAACATCATAGGTATCGATCAACCTCTTCCTAAGTACCGTATAAGGCTCTTTAGGGTCAGGTGTTTCGATCAGATCAGAAACTGCTACAGTGGTGGAAATTGAATTATGAACTGGCAGTTTTTTAACAGTATTTCTTTATTAAATGCGTTTTTATCAATTTAAATTTCATACACTATACAGGCTTTGTATTATAAATTATACCCGAAAATAAAATTTTATATAATTTCGTAAACAATTTATTTTGTTGATATTTTAGTTTTAGCATAGGGAAATTGATTTATGAACTTTTACATTCAATAGCCATTATAAATACTAAAACTATTTTTTTTCGTAATTTCTTCGTTGATTTATATTTTCATAGACAACACGAAACTTTGGGTCAAGTTTTGGTCAAGCAATTTCCAGTTTTTAATTATTAAGGGGTCTAAGGAGTCTTAAAAATGTGCAAAGAAGGCACTACAAAACATAAATTGATCTTTCATGTCATTTTTGAACTACTCAATGTACAAGTATAATTTTTTTATATGTAATTCTACAAGATTTATTTATTATAAAACAAGTTTTAAAATTTATGAAACTTTAACCAAAACTAAAATAAATGATATTAAACATGAAGCTATTTGAACACAGTGTGATTAGTCTTGCGCGGCAAATTGTGAGGTCAAAATTGAAAAAATGGCCAAGAAAATGGATTTATATTGTACAAATATGTACAAACAAAGACTTATACCTAAATTTTTAGCTCAATTTTAATTAGAAATTATTTTAAAAATAATTTAAAATCAAAATTTTTAAAATTTTATTAATTTTTTTAGAAAAAAGTTCTTAAAATAATTTCTAATTAAAATTGAGCTGAGAATTTAGGTATAAGTCCTAGTTTGTACATATTTGTACAATATAATGTCATTTTCTTGGTCATTTTTTCAATTTTTACCTCACAATTTGCCGCGCAAGCCTAATCACACTGTGTTCAAATAGCTTCATGTTTAATATCATTTATTTTAGTTTTGGCTAAAGTTTTATAAATTTTAAAACTTGTTTTATAATAAATAAATCATGTAGAATTACACATAAAAAAATTATACTAATACATTGAGTAGTTTAAAAATGACTTGAAAGATCAAACTTTGCTTTGTAGTATCTTCTTTGCACATTTTTAAGACTCCTTAGACCCCTTAAGTCCTTCTATTCCATAACTGATACACACTCCATCGACACCATACTCTTTTTGAGTAAATTATTCATACCAATTGATCTCAGACATTATTTTTTGGGTTTAAGTCATGACTATTGACAAGATGATCTAAATGAACAACATTTTGTACATTAAACCATTCTTGAATTTCGTTTTAAATGTGGATACTTGCATTATCATGCATAAAAATAGAATCAAAAGTACAGTTTTGCCACGCAAAAAGGAATCGAAGAATTTTTTTAGAACTAATCTGAAATAAAGGGATGTTTGTCAGCCCTTCAGAAACAAAACCTTGTTTCTTCAATCATAAGATATCGTTGCCCAAACCATCAAACTTCCACCACTAACATTTCTGCCGAAGACAGATCTTGGTTATTTTCGAAGATCCTTTCAATAACAGTTTAAACCATCACATCCATCCAAATTGAACTTTTTTTCATCAGCAAATTTCCCTTTTTTCCCATTTCTCTCAATGCACCCCCACCCAATCCATTTTCATGTAGTTATGACCCTATTTTATTAGCCAGTTCTTATGGTGAAGAGTCAGCTTTGGGAGCAGCTTTCATTTTGGAACATTTCAAGTTCGGCGACGATATCAATATTTGTCCTATTCTTCTGGGAGTTACAGGAAGTGATAGTTCATAACAAATTCGTCCTGTAATGCACAAATGCTGCCACAAATGGTAACTTTTTGGGATGCAAGTCCAATAATCGTGATTTTGTGCCTCGTCCCACGAGGGTTACACCTTTTTTATTGATGGTTTTTGCCGTAGTCAGAATGATTCTTCAAATATTTATGAATTATATGTATTGATCGTTTAATTAATATGCTGATTTCTCTAACAGATTTGTTACAATATTATATAAGGGTCATTTTTTTTACCTTTTTGGCTTCAGGCAGTCCCGAAAGCTTTCCTATTTAGTAAAATGGGAATAAAACAGATAAATTTCAGCAAAGTTGGCCTTATTCTTATTTATAAGCATTGATAGTAAGCTCCCCTGAAGTTCAAATGAAGAACTAGTTGAAATATTTGGTACAGCTGCGGAAATAAAAAAAGTACCACTAGTGATTATTTCAGCCATTAGTCACCCTATAGAATCGAACCTTTTTGAGATTGTGTACAATTAACATTCTGAGTTAATTGCATGACACAAAATTTGCATAAGGGGCCGTCTTCATATTAAATATGTTACGAACTTTGAAATTTCCAATAGCAACACCCAATTTTAATAACTTAGAAATGTTAAGCACTCTTGAAAACCCTTAAATCTAAGTTTTTGTTACATTTGGATGAATATTTGACGAGTTATTCAATCGAATCACTTGTGGACCTTTTGGGGATCATCTCTAAAATGACAAGCGCAGTCTAGTTCTTCATTTTGCAAGGCCGTCTTTATTTATCAATTACACATAATGTTATACACAGTCCCCTAAAGGGTAATTAAAAAGTATTTTGTGATTTACTCAGCAAATTATGAATAAAAAAATTTTAAAATTTGGGATTTCGCTTAAACTTCCTGTCTTAAATGCATTTCTGTAAAAATATTGAGGGGTTTCTATTCATATTTTTTAAAAAAATTAATATAATAATTATTAAAAAATATAAAAATTGCTTTAAATACCCCACTATTGAATGCATTTTGTTTGGGTTATTATAATTTCTTTTCAGTAAAAAATTCGTTTCATTATCTTAATTATTTATAGATTGGGATAGTTTTTTATGTGCAACTCATTTAACATTATGGTACCTAAACTTTGCGTGTCTCTAACTCCCCTAATAATGCTTAAAAACTAACAAAATTTGGCATTTCGTATTAACATAGGTCACAGATTTGAAATATGGACTCAAAAAGGGGTGTTACTATTGGAAATTTTAAAGTTAGTAACATTTTTAATATGAAGATGAACCCTTATGTAAAATTTGTGTCATGCAATTAACTCAGAATGTTAATTGTTTACAATTTCAAAAAGGTCCGATTCTATAGGGTGACTAACGGCAGAAATAATCACTAGTGGTACTTTTTTTATTTCCGCAGCTGTACCTGGGTTCAAAATAAATATGAGTTCATAAATCAATTTCCACCATTTGACATGCCCAAAAACTAAAAATAGATATATTTTTTATTGAATATCATTTTTTGAAAAAAATTATGTGTGAAAATCCTTTATTATACTCTGAATATACAACACACAAAATTCGAATTGTGAGCACTTAATACAAAACGATATCTGGTGAAAAGAGTGTTAGTTCATAAATCAATTTCCACCACTGTAGCAAAGTTTGCTGGTCAAGGGAAGCAATTAAACAGCACGCTTTGGTTTTTTCAGCAGAAATACCAGATAGCTCAAAATTGGCTTCTACCTGAGAAAAATACAAGCGTGGATTCTCATGCCAAAAGGACGGTAAACGCATAGAGATTTTGTCAACTGAACTTTCGTGAATAATTTTAATTTCTTCTTCCGTAGACATTTTAAAAAGTTACCAAATTTTTCTTAAAAGCAATAAATAAACTTTTCACAAGCAATTTTGGAAACTTTTAAAAAATAAAGATTTAATGGCAGTCCAGCAATCAAAAGGAAAAAGGAGAGAAAACTTACCAAACTGGCTCAAAAATCTTAGTAAAATACGAAATCACACACAAAAAAAAAGTTAGGCATAGTTCTTGGTACAAATCATTATGTTGGTCTTTTCACTGGGCACTCTTGCGACGCTGCGACGAAGAACTCCAAGGCAGGCCACGGCACGGCGGAGAACTCCAGGGCAGGGTACTGTGCTGCGGAGAACTACGAGGTTGGATGCGACGGGGAACATCAGGGTCGGCTGCGACGGGGAACACCAGGGTCGGCTGCGACGGGGAACACCAGGGTCGGCTGCGACGGGGAACACCAGGGTCGGCTGCGACGGGGAACACCAGGTTCGGCTGCGACGGGGAACACCAGGGTCGGCTGCGACGGGTATACACCAGGGTCGGCTGCGACGGGGAACTCTAGGGTCGGCTACGACGCGGAATTCGAAAGGTCGGCCACGACGCGAAACTCCAAAGGTCGGCCACGACGCGGAACTCCAAAGGTCGGCCACGACGCGGAACTCCAAAGGTCGGCCACGACGACCAGGTCGGCAGAAGTCGGCAGAAGCGGCCTTAACGATGCTTGGTCAAATCATAGTCATTTTTGAGAAACGTCCGGGTCACCAGCTTTGCTAGATAGGACGGCCTGCTATCCTATCCGCAGAGAATGTTCTATAGTTGTAATAAACCAGGCGACCAAGCAGTTAACGAAAACACAACTTTAATATCTTAAACCAAACATAACATAAAAATAAAAAGGTAGCTACACGTAACTAATTAAATCATATTGAGGTTAAAATTTCAAGAGCGTGTTCAGGGCCGTGTGGTATGTTTTTTTCATATGATGCAAATCATTGAAATGCCGCTCTTGATTTTTTAAAAAAAGTTTTCATACTAATTATATTGTAACAAGGGCCGTCGCTAACAAAAATCGGCTGGGGGGGGGGGGGGGGGGTGGCACACTTTTGCCGAATAAAATAATATTTTTTTTATGTTTCTCATAGATTTTAAAAATTTCAATTTAATTACTTTTAGTTTTTTACAATTATTAATTAGTTTTAATTAAACTTATAATAATTAAAAAAGGTTAACTACTTTTGATAAAAATTAAAATTGCTTTTACAAAATTACTTATTTTTAATACCTGCATTTTACACACCTTTTCATTCTACATAATTAGTCGGGTGGAGGTTATACCTCATAAAAGGAAGGACCGATATCCAGTCAGACATACAACTATTTTTTTTATAAAAATGCGGATATCTTTATGGGAGGGTTATAATATCCTGATGGTTTGTTAATCAGTAAGAAGAGGGATCGATTGGCGTAAAGTAAAAGTTAACATAATATACAAGTCAGCACTGTGTAAGTGTACACCCGTGCAACACCGGTTAATTATGCCAGTCAGACTTAACTTAACTCTGTTAAAGACTGACTGTTTTTAACTGACTCAGTTAAAGACTTTATAATCATAATAAATTATTATGATTATGGGGTTAAACTAATATTGCTTGGTTCGGCTTCATTATTCATTGCGTGGAGGAAACATTCACACATTTTAACAAATTAAGGATAGAAATTTAAACTATGGAAAATACTTAATTTTTTTACAAAATATAAAAAAAGAAGTACTTTTTCAAAATATTTGCTTATGATAGAAATAAAATGCTTTTAAAGCAAAAACGTGCGTTAAAAAAAATGCTGCATTCTAAACATTTAATATTACATATGTTTACAAAGCAAGAGTAAGCAGTTCGAATTGAAAAATGTTTTATTTATTGACACGCAATTTTATTGTTAAATTTACATTGGTCATTTTTATTTTTAATTTAAAAAAAATATAGGTTTTTTTTACAATTTAGATTATTTTTAAGTACAAATACATACATAAAAATTAAAAGATAATTTAGCTCCCTAAAATGATACAATTATATGGATAAGTTTTAAGTAACTTATATAATAAATTTTTAAAAAATAGTAATTTTTTTTTACCTTATTTAGAACGAAAAATCCAAGTTTCTTCTAATAATGATAAATCACACGTACGAGCATCAATGCATCGACGAAATAAAACAAAAAAAAAACACAATAGACACAGTACGTTTTTCTCTCAAACTCCGACTGTACAGTTTTTTTAAAAAATAAAATAAAGGCACAAGACTTCCCGAGATCACGTGACCTCCGATAGTGGCCAGTCAAAGTATTGAAATTGAAAGACAAAATTAGCCAGCAGTTTAACAACAAAAAGCAACTCCCCAATTGGAATCCAATGTTCGCCCCCTTATGTGACCCGACCCCCCTTGTCGCCATGTGTGGTCATCAGCTCATCACTACTTTTATTACTTAAAAGCACATGTCTGGACGTAAACTTATCCAACAAAAGTCTGAGATGTTGAGGGTCCGACAAAAGAAAACATTTTGAAAGCCTCATCTACGATCTACGGTTCCTTGAAAGTAATTTTACTTTCCCTTTTCGGAACAATCAATAGAAAATTTCGTGGGAAGCTATACAAATTCATGTTACATTGATCTTTTCCCACATAAAAGAGATAGAGAACAATTCAACAGTAACTCTAAGTGACGCTTGTCTAGACTAGACACCTTTTGTGCCTTGGGAAACAGCGAAACACAACCCACTATCCCAATAAGGTTGTAAAATCATTTAGATGATAAGATATTCCTGCAGGGCCCTGGGTACCCTATGTATAGAAATACGAAGAGGCTTTTTTCTAGCTTTCTGGAAAGGGGAAAAAAGGGGATACAATCGGGGGGACAATCGGACCACCCACCCCTTGTCTGAGAAAACGAGTAGTATTGTAAGCTTTTTGTGTGTTCCATGATAGATTTTTAGGTTTCTATCCGTGGATACTATTTTGAAATTCCTTGGTTCAATCACGTTGGGCGTTATGCTATGCTATAAAGGCGGACAGTTAGTAAAATCTAGTTAAAAGTGTTTAATTTTGCAGTGCAGATCTAGGTTGATATTGCAATACATTTTTTAATTACAAAACTTAGTGGTAAAATTATAACGTTAGGAATAAATCAGTTCCAATTAAAAATTAGATTTCCAAGTATTTCATTTTCTTATTACACATTACTCATTCGTAAAATGGCTAAATCTTAATTTTAAAATATTCTTTAAGAAAAATACATTCATATATATCTGATACAAAATTACTGAATTTAATGAAATAGAAGTAAAATAATCAAACTCTACTTTTTAAAAAGGCTGTTATATAAAACATTTAACTGATTGTTTTATATAATATATACTCTTAAAACAAACGAGCGATTTTTAACTCAGTCCGAGTTAATATTCACTCCTTTCCAGTGTTGAAAATGCACTTCTCCTACTGGAGTGGATTTCACTCTTTTGTTTTAAGAGTGTAAATGCTTTAGATCTTTTGCAACTCCTTTGAGAATATATTTGTAACACAAGTCAAAATTGTTGCTCAGGGACCAAGTTTAAACTCAATTACAATTTTTTTTAAAGTAAAATGTCATAACACTTACTTTTACAGAAGAAATTAAAGTATATATCGAACTCTTGTAAGTGTTGTTAAATCTTAATGTAAATAAACTCACCATATTCCGCTTAAAAAAAACTGCTATGTAGTTCTCCATTGTCAGTTGTAATAGAAGCTATTGTTTTAGAATGCTACTGTTTTAGAATTTCCCAGCACATGTGCACTCTTAAAACAAACACTCCTAATTTAACTCAGTCTGAGTGGATTTCACTCCTCCAGACTGGAAAATGCACTTCTCCTTTTGGAGTTGATCCTTTGTGTGTTAAACCTCCGACAGGATCACTCCAAACGAGTGATTTTAACTCAGTCTGAGTAAATATGCATGCCTTTAGGGTGTCGAAAATGCACTTTTCCAACTGGAGTGGATTTCACTCTTTTGTTTTAAGA
This sequence comes from Hylyphantes graminicola, assembly GCA_023701765.1. Classification (NCBI taxonomy): domain Eukaryota; kingdom Metazoa; phylum Arthropoda; class Arachnida; order Araneae; family Linyphiidae; genus Hylyphantes; species Hylyphantes graminicola. Next base: position 6,963,726 of record CM043123.1, read on the forward strand.
GTGTGAACGCGCCTATAGTCACCAGTTTGGAACCCAAATAAAAACAAAACATGCAAACATGTCTCCAAGCAGCGGCTTTTTTGCAGACCGCCCTCTCTCTGTTGAAGATAAGAAACCGAAAGAAAGAGCGCATATGGGTATTAATACCCCAATTCCCGCTCAACCCCGCCTTTCCCACTGGCCAGCTCGGGCCTGTATTAGATCTATTTTCCTTCTCACTATTTCGGATATTCATTAGAATTGCCGCTCTTTTTTTCTATTTTTGAACATTTAGAAGTATTTATTTTACACAGATTTAGTAAATATTAAGTTAGTTTTTTGAAGCAGTATTTAAAAAAAATATGGTTAGAATCTCGAATTTTGCCGCCCCTTCTCAATTGCCGCCTGATGCGGCCGCTTCTCTGCATCATAGCACCACACGGCCCTGAGCGTGTTTACAGAAGTAGTCACGGTATATATACATTGTAATCAGTTACAGTTACAGGTGCAGTGTCAGTTACAGGTACAGGTAATAAACAATAATTTGCATACAACTAGATCCGCCACAGGGAAAAATCTATTTTCTTTGCCACATTTCTCCGGCTGTATTGAATATTTTTACAAGCGGATTTTTTTATGTGATAAATGTAGCTGACTTACAGGTCCCGACAATCCCACTTTTTGAAATTAGTACGAATATTTTTTTTTAATATTCAATAAATTATTTTACATAAAATATTCGAAGCAATTTCAAAAAGTGGGGAGATAGAGACCTGTAAGTCAGCTACATTTATCACATGAAAAAATCCGCTTGTAAAAATATTCAATACAGCCGGAGAAATGTGGCAAAGAAAATTATTTTTTCCCATTGGATTAACATTGAGGCACTTGAGTTTGGAGACCCCCGGTCCTGCGCGCCCATTCCCCCTTGAAGGCGGAACTTAAGAGGGAGGAAAGGCTGAAACTGACGAGTACTGTTTGATAGTGTTTACCACAAAGAAGGTTTTATAGTAGGAAAGGCCGGAAGGGAATGAAAATTAAAATGAGTTCAATTTTAAGAAATCGGCAAACATCACTACTCTGCTGCAGGTTACCAAACTACCCAAGAACATTTCTGTACATTTCGTATTTTTGTAATAAAACACACGAGAGGTGGTAAAATTTCTGTAAGATAAATAACCAATAATTAGATAATAGATGCAGTGCCGGATTTCAGCCTAAGCCTACGAGGCCCGGGCCTATGGGCCCAGTCAGGAAGGGGGCCCTTAAAAAGATATAATCGCGAAAAATCGTCTAAAAAAATTAAAATCTCCAAATTTCAAAAAACCTATCACCTGATGAAGGCCACAAAAATTGCCAAAATCAATTTATAAAGTTTAGAGATTAACTATAGTAACATACTGAATTCTGATGTTTATTAAAGACTATTAAACATCATATGTTTTTTACTAGTGTATTTAATTTGCTAATTTTCCAAAATAGCTTCGAAATAGTGGGGCCCCAAATGTCAAATGCCTAGGGTCCTTGGGTCTTTAAATTCGGCACTGAATAGATGTATGGTAGGCATCGAACTTGTCTGAATGCTGGCTAAATATGTCTTAAGGTAGGCCAAATACCCAAAATTCTAAAATTTTTACTATTACTTTAATCTTTTCCAAATTTGGCATAGTGATTTCAAATATAATGAACAATGCTATTTAGGCATTTTTTGTTATTTAAATATAATTTATTTATTTTAAACGCGGTGTTTTTCAACTAAAAAAAGAGGTATGCGTTAACAAGTGTACCACAGTGAATTTTCCTCCTATAAACATCAATTATGTGTTAAATTCTTCGTTTTGAACTGATACATGCAATGACCCTCTAGAGTTACATACATATTACAAGAAAATAAGTTATTAAGAAAAATTTTATGAATTAAATAAAAAAAAAAGGGGGGGGGGTTTCGATTAACTTACACTTGGGAATTTTTTCAAGAAAAACTACTATATTTACACCAGATGTTAGAGGTTAATAGCACAGATATATATTGAAATAGCTTCTGTAAAAAATTCAGTTGAATTAATGTAAAACTTTTTATACTAAAAGTGTTAGCGTAAACCCCTTTTTTAGTTGAAAAACACAGTTTAAACTAAATCAATTATATTTAAACAAAAAAAATTGTCTAAAAAGCATTGTTCATTATATTTGAAAACAATATGCCGAATTTTGAAAAGATTAAAGAAATAGTAAAAATTTTAGAATTTTGGGTATTCGCCTACCTTAAGAATTCGAAATCAACAATTATTATTATTTGGTTATTTTTGGCAAAGATTTTTGGTACTTTGATAAATAGCTAACACAGGAGAACACAAAAATAATGCCTTATCATGGATTCGAACCCGCGCGACGCGACATCGAAACTTCGAAACCACCATACCGGCAGGGCAATAGTCCTTGTTTTAAACGAAGTATTTTATAAGAGAAGTTTTTTTAAAGTTAGTAATAATTTTTTTCCTAAATAAATGGCAAACTATTTAAAATAGAAAAATCCAACATGGTGGAAAAAACCACCTTTCATATTATTCATTCTTCAAAATTCATGGTTTGAAAGAATTAGTAATTTTGGGCCAATAGATCACGTAATATTAAAAAGTTAAAAATCCAAGATAGCGTAATGAAATTTTATTCATATGAAAATTGAGTTTTAAAAAAATGTGAAGGAGCTATACATTATCTGGAAACCGACAAAAAAAAAATGTGTTTATTACATTTCCCCTCGCGCAATAATGCTATTTCCTCAGAGCGGTGAAAGCGCGCAGACGTTTACGAGTTCATGACATTTCCTCGCCAACTTGGCGTCTTTCTATTTCACAACCCGGCAGCCCTTGCGAGTCGGTGTTTACGTGCGGCCTGCTCAGCTGAGTGTTGCGGAATGGATGACAGAGTAACATGGCTCGTTCTGGATGGTGCTCGCAAAGACTTTGGACGTTCTGGTTACTCAGTGTGTGCATGGTACTCTGCAGACAGTCGCAAGGCTCGTTCCCCAAACTCCACAGAAACGCACCGCATCGTGTGAAGCACGCTCTGAACACAACTTCCAACTCTGTGACTATCCACTTGGAAGGTGTTGAGCTGCACGCGAATACACAGTTAGCGCTCACTCAGGAGCAAGGTAAACCTGGGAGTGTGTGTAATGAAAGCCTTTTCGTGATCAGGGACTTGCCTGTCACTGTTGTAGATGGATCATCTGCAGATATTACTGTGGACGAAGCACTGCATGCGCAAAGGACGGCATGGAACTTGTGTTATCGCCAAAAAGCCCCAAATACTGGGAAATGGACCTATCTGGGGAAGTATGAAAGGTATGCCTCCGGCTTTACGTTACGAAGCAGCGAAAAACGGTAAGTTCATTCTATTTTGTAAATTAGTTATGATATTATCACTTGCTTGTTTATTATTAACCTATTGCAATGTTTATGTTTGTACTAGGCAGCTCAAAACTAAATTTGATTCATTCATGTCTTTATAATGTTATAATAACACAGTAAAGCCTGTACAAAACGGTTCTGTAGATCCCCATTAAAAGGTCTATCATTAATAACAAATCAGAGTTATGTAGTCCAAAACAATTTGCTATGGACAGTATTGTTATATGCAGTAGGTTACACTATAGTGTAAGTAATGGAATCTATGTTGGAACAGCTACATGAAATAATAGTCAGTCTAAAATTGGAGATTTTTGCTATGGTTGCCAAGCAATGAAAATGCTCAAATGTGGTAAACATTCCACTCCTTGTTTCATACAACTCAAGAGGTATAACAACCCAACGTTAAATTTTCAAGCTTGCTATAAGTCGCCAATGAACAGACCGCCTATCATATTGTAGCTGTTCCTGTATGTTTACGTTGTAAACCAAAACTGTTCAAGGTTTTTTAATTGTGAACTGGTAGATAAGATAATATCTGCCTGTTTCCATACATCATATGCTTATTGTAACAATGCAATATAAGTTGCAATGCTACTGTTATAAAGTTCCAGTTATATTTTGTTACTTGTAAACCTTCCCTTAATAGCTTTGTCAATCTAGCTGTGCTCGAATTTTCAGTAACTTAATAAGTGAGCTGTCTATTGATTAATACAATGTGAAGTCAATGTGTTAAGTTTAACATTTGCATGCATATTGTTTACATGAAGTTTTTCAAGCACAATGGTATGGAATGATGATAACAGTTGCCTGGTAAAAGTTACAATAATGATATAACTCGATACCACAAAATGAACTATATACAAGGCCAAAGCATAGTTGGTTTATTGTTTTTATAATGTTTTAGAGCACCAATTAACAATTTTTTTAGAGCTTCCACACAAGCACAAATGCTTCGTAATGTACAATAGCAGTCAGGTGGTGAGGGTGACACTTGAGCTAACATATGCAGCATCAAGCTAAAAATTTATTGTATGCTAGTCGAGTACAAATATATCAGTGGGTGTAATGTTATAAAGTGTTTATTAGTCTAATCGTTAAGATACAGTTAGTAGATCATTTTATTTTCTATAAAAAGATGCAATGGAGGAATAAAACTGCAGGTTATTTTTCTAAAAGAACTACCTTTTTGCTGACACATCACTTTTCGTTGCATTGTGCAATAGAAACAGAGCCTTAAATTTAATGGTCAATTGGTTTATGATTTAATATTAATATATTTTTGCCAATAACGTGTTCAAAGCTTCTACCTGGGTGTCCAATGTCTTAAAAAAACATGCCGCCAATTCTGTTGTTGTTATTGCCATCTTACAACTATATTATGCCGGACAAAAAAAAACTTCCCATTAATATTGCTGTGTATAGAGAGTAGGTTGCACATTAAATCTGATATTGTCCAATGTGCTTTAGTGTGATATTTCTCCAAACCACATTTAGTCTGTCAACATTGTTTACCTTAGAGTTAGTTCTCAAATAAGGACTATAATGACTCCTTTTTAAAAGTAGTAGGTGCTACATAACTGATACATGAAAGGTGTTGCTGCATTCTCCAAAGTATAACTAATATATAGGGGCCTGGCCACTTAATCAGCAACTTTGTTCAATTGTATTTGCAATGGTCGAAATTCGGTAATGAAGAGACCAGGCCCTATATCTTAGTTATACTTAGAATGTGAGTTTGGCAACTACACCCTTCATGGGTTTAAAACTTATCTCATAAGTCCTCTTAGATATCATTTACGCATATCATAAAATAATAATTTGTATAAGATTTCTAATCCCTTTTTAATATGTAGATACTTCAACCCTAAAATAGCTATGTATAATATTTTAAGATGCGGGAAGAAAACAAAGTTGATTCTAGGTGCAAGTAGAATTAATTTTATATAAATTGACATGTTTTGCGAGGAATGGAGTGTCCTGCTTGATCAGAAAAATACACAAATTTGTATCATGCAGAACTTTATTTCCTTGCAAAACATATAAACTTTTACATAATAAAAATATTTGAACCAAATACCATTTTTTTTTCATATGAAGAGTTCAATTGAAAAATCCCTTCATCGCCTGGGACTCTGCCATATTCACCACTGCTTGACGGCTAGTGGTGTCTGGGAACTGGTTTCTCCCTTGGTTCTTCTCTTGAGGTACAAGTGTGGTACTTGTGTCTCAGAGAAATCATGGTGTTTTCCTTTCACCAGGTTAGGTAATGACTCACTATTGTTGCTAAAAAGGACTGATATTTACAGATAATAGATATCCTGTCTATGAAGGTTTTTTGCCCTTGGGACTTTTCATATATCTTCATGTATCATGTGCAGGTTATTCTCTGAGTATAAGAATACTACTAATACAAGCATTTAGTTACGTCATAATAGAAATATTTAATACATTTGACGGGTAGCCATTCTGTCGTCATCATGTCTTTTAGTGGTGTGGAATGCTTTAATGTTTTATCAAGCTTTAGTTGCATATTTTGCAGCTATTGGCGTAAGGCGTTGCTTGTAACAGTTACTTTTTTTGGTAACACTGGGTAACAGTCTGATTTTACATAAAATAACTGCCATAATTTTAGCGGTAACAAATATCGAAATATTTCGTTGCTTTCCGTTACTTCTTGCATATCTTCATTGATCTTTTCTGTAGTTTGATGTTCATCTTAAACTTAACTTTTAACTACATTGAATTTTCGCCATTAGATTTTTCAATTTTTCACTACTTTTTTTAAAATCTTTATAAGTACTTAACTTTCCAATCCCTTTGTATCCTTGATTTTTACAGGTTTTTAGTTTGTTATTAAAAAAAATAATGCTGATTATTTTTCCAAACTCTTGTGTTATTACAATTGTGGTCAACTATGTGTCTACATATCTATATTATTTTTTTTTAAAGATGCTTCCTCTGTATAAAAGTTTTATGCTTTTTAGGTATCTAACTAAAAAAATAATATTAATTATGACCTAAGAAATAATTGTAACCCGTTACTGGTGGGGGGGGGGGTTAAGTTGGTGACAATTTACCCATAAATATATTCTATTCCCAGCTTTAATAGTCTCTCTGGAACAATTTTTATAAGCTAATGAACATGGCTTAATTTTTATTCATATTTTGTAGAAGATACCATTGTAGTTAATATAAAACCAATTTTTGAATTAAAATTTTGTTTGCCAAAGGTTTTCAGTGCCAGCATAATTTTAAAATTTAAACAAAATACAAAAAAATAACACTGGACTCAGTTTAATTTAAAGAATTTTTATGTATCATTCAAATGAAATACTAATTCGTATTATTATATTTTTTATCATTGTCTTGATGAAGATATTGGCCTCTTTCTCCAAGGCATAGAATTTTTATTGAGTGTCTAATTGTTTTATGAAAAGGGGTATGATGTTTAATTGGTGACTTAAACGACTTTTATTATTGCTAGTATGTCCGTAAATATGTGCTATTTATAAGTCGCCCATAACGTTAAGCCAATCTCCAGATATCATTTTACTAGCAATGAAACACTGTTTTTGATTACTAATTAAATTTTAGGGTAGGTTGTACGAATAAGCTATCACAGTAAAAATATCATTTGATTGATTTGTCATCAGTTAAGTTTTATGTTCATTATTTCATTTATATTACGTATATGATAGGTACTTGTGGTAGTATTGAAGATCAATTAATTGCAGAAGTTGTGAAAATAAAGTTCAACAATTAAAGGCGTAATTTTTAATCCTGTCTTTAAAACCTGACTTTTTTCATTTATCTAATTTTAATTCGATTGCCTCGTACAGTTTACTAAATATAGTGTTCAATACAGAAGTACACATATGAAGAAAATTAGTGTATAAAATTATAGTGTACACATTTAAACAAAAATCTAATAGTTAATTTTCTATTGTAAACTAGAATTTTCATGCTTCACAGTAATACCAAAGCAGCTGATCTGTTTTATTGCTTAAAAATGATTGGCAAGAGGGTCATGCAAGCTTTGAAGGTCTTGCAAAAAACAGTTTCTTCAGCGGTAAATTTATAAAACTTTTTTTATTAAAATTAATATTCGAAGGAACCATTAATTACAAAAAACTGATGGCCTGTTTATAAAGAACCTACAGAAAAATTTGTATTTTTACCCACTTACATGCATACTTTTTAAATATATACATACAGGGTGTCCGTAAAAGAATGTCGGAGTTTCAAATTGTAATAGTATCAGCTGTAATCGTTCGACAGTTGTGGTTGAAGGTGATGAATAGAGAATAACTTCAACATAGTTCCACCCCTATACCTTACGATTTACCTTCCTTAAAAGGTAGAATTGCACAGGCTGTTGCTTCCATTATTCCGGACTTGCTACAGACAGTATGGGAATAATTGCATTTTCGTTTGGATGTGTGCCGTATCACTAAAGGTGCTCGTTTTATGCATGAATTGCTATATTTAGTATAAAAATAAACTCCTGTAATATACCATTGAAACTCGGACATTCTCTTACGGACACTATAATTGTTCGAAAAATATTTATATAAAGAGTATATGTAGTTTTTTATTTTTTTATTGGAGAGGATGATATGAAAAATGTGTCAGAATTAGTCCATATGTAGATCTCCAGCAAGCAATTATGCAATATATTTTCAATTGACTTTATTTTTAACATGATTGGGTACATTTAATGCTTCGTTGAACCGCCAATTATTTAAATTTCCTGAATTAACTTATCTTCTTGCATGCTTGGTTAAAGCCATTGCAAAACTTGTGATTTTGTTTATCGCAAAGTGAACTGATATTTGCGGCTTTTTAATTTTTGAAAGCATTCTTAAATTTATATCTTAAACTCGAAGTTATCTTTTAGATATTATATATAGTTTCCTGATAATGACGTCTAGAGCTGAAGCTAAATATCATTTGCCACGAGACCCAAGTTCTCTTGTCTCAGAAAAATAAAATGAATTGCATAAAACACTGCATCATTAAAAAAAACCCAGCATTCTCAAGTGTTGCTTTATATTGGTGTTTATTTTGGTTTTCGAACTATTGCTGCGTAATTTAACAAAGTATCTATTTTTATTTTGCTATCATCGTTAATTTTTAAGTTTCTTTATGCAATATTTTGCATCGATCCTTCTAAAAAGGCTTGATTCCACGTTTGTCGGTGGCAACACAGCTTTTACAATGAATGATTGGTTTTGTTTTTACTTGCTTTAATCAAAAATCTAACATATATTTTTGAAAACATTTCAACTTCACTACTATATAACATTACAAACAAATTATGGTTTTCCCAAGTGTACTTTAAATTATATCAGTTGTTCACTAAGCCTAATAATCCTTTTTTCCTGTACTAACACTTAACGATTCAACATTCATTGTCTACCTTTGTTTTCTTCTTAGAACACGTTTTGCTTGATATTCCACAATTTTACGCTTACTCCGCTATGCTCTTAACTGGAGTCAACAATGATAAATTTCTGGAAAAGTACTTTTATCTGTTAATGATATCTACTCGCTCGTAATTGAACGTTAAAAATAAGTCGATAACCCCTTTAAATATCAATGAAAATGCATCAACAGATAGTTGTCACTCGTAATATGCACTTAAAAAGATATTGCTAAAATTGATATAGCAATGAGTGATAAGATTCGTGAGTTTAAGATACTTTTTTCCTATTTTTAAAATACATAAATAACTAGATTATAAACAAGTTATTAAGTTTTCAATTAAGAAATACAAATAAAATATATGTAATTTACATAATTACTAATATTGTAATTTTTGAAACATTTAATAATTTAATTGCATCTTTAAGAAGTATTTCATTAAAATACTGATAAAATTAATCTTAATGAATGAAACTTATTTCCAAAAAGTTCATTAATAATGCATTCAGATAGTATTAAACACATTTCCCACTTAGCAATTTCTTTTACCACCTTTTTTTTTTTAAGTATTACCAAACCAAAGTATTTATTTTACACTATTGAATCATTTGTTTATGCAATTTAAACAAAATACTTTTTAATAGCGTATTCACCCAAAACAATAAAGGTTATATTTGAAGAGTACACGGGAAGAAGCGATTGATTTATTAGGCGGACGCCCGCAACTATCTGCTTGGCGGCATAAAACCGGTTTCTCTTTCTTCTTCGCTTGGTCTAAGCGTCGGGATCGCCAATCGCCTGAACTTGGTAGCTAGGTACTACAGATATAGTAGTTAAAGTACAACATTGGCATATCACGTGACCCACAACACTGACTTAATTGCTTGGGCGTCCCGTCGTTAGCATTGGAGGTCACGTGATCTGCCACTATATTACTTTAACTATGATATCTATGGTAGGAACTGGTTTCCTTACACAAGTTTAGGCGATCACTCGCTATCATCGCCAAAGTGGCCTGCTAAGGAAACTTCTCTGAAAAATCAATCGGTTTTTCCCGTGTACTCTTCATTTGTGTTTGACTATCAATGTCTACAAATCTTTTCCTCAAAAACCGGGATTTCTAGTTTTATTTAACTCTCGAGTGTATCGTGCTTTCAACATGAAATCTAGTTATTCAAACCTACCTTAAAAAAGTACATATATCTCCCTATACTCCCAAGATACTGAAATTTCCTTAGTTTTGAGATATTCACTTGAAAATTAATAAAATATATTGTCCCTCCATATTCCGAGTCGTTCCTTGAAGATTTAGATGTGCATCGTAATCCTGTCAAACTTATTTCTGGAAAGTTATTTAATGTTGACTCACTAACGACGTTTGGCAAGAGAATTTGCCATGCTAAAAAAAAGATTTCTGCTTAAAAGGACCCAGTACCCCATAAATCGGTGAAGAAATAAAAATATTGGCTTAAAATACTATCACAACCTTTAATAATAATGTCACAAAGTATCAAGACGATTGGAAAAATATTTTTGACATTAAAAGCCATTTTATTTAACCCCTTTCTTACTGGAACGGCTGAACGACTAATGATTCGATAATGTTATTCTTATCAAATATTTCGAGGAAGCAAAAATCCTTCGTAAGGAAATGTAAATATTAAATGGAATTTGGTAATGTAATATTTACTCCCCAATGGGGGTTGGACAATTTAACATGGGCTTCTATGGAGCTGCCAGACCCACTTAAGTTAATTTAAATTAGCGAAATGTAAAACAAATGAAGCCCATAGTACTGATAGTTTATGTATGACAAAATAAGTTACATGAAGAATGAATTTCTAAAGCTTAAAGTTAACTTTTATATTTAGTAAGAATGGCTTTAATGGTATTCACTAATGGGTCGTTAATTTGTTAAGCATAATTTTCTTAATATATTATTCATGTTTTCATGATTTACAGGATTCTTAGAATAATGTATTTAAATATAAAATCATAAATTCTACCTAATTAATCTTCTGACCTACATTAGCTCCAGTTTTACTCTAAAATATTTCCTTCCACTTCAATAATTACAATTAAATTATTTATAAGAATTTAGTTATTTTTTTTTTCTTTTGTCAACTAAACAGACTGAGAATTGTGATGAATAAGTTGTAAATGGTACTCTCAAATAGGAGATATGAAATATCGAAATATTTTCCCAATTTTTTTTAAATATGCAAGAAAGGATACCTATAAAATATCCTCAGACAAGCATCTGAGTTAATGTTATCACTACCATCAAAGTTGGTTTAAATATTTTTATTATTATTTTTTTAGAATTGGTTCGACTTTTTTTTTACAATAAATATCTGAACTTATTTCAAAATATTTAATTATATAGACGTTAAGCTAACTGCGTTTATCATATAAAGTATATTCAACATACATCTAGAGTAATTGAGCTTCAATTGTTTTAACCATCTAATGCATACTGTTGCCATATAGCATCAAGTAACATAATCCACTTTATTCTATTAAAGTAGATCTCCCTCTCGTCAAATCTGTGTTTGTTATTATCTATTGCATTCCATTTTAAAGTTTTAGTTACTAATAAACCTCATAGATGACAGTAGTAAAAGTGTATTCAAAGTTAAAGAGTGAAGTTATTAACTGTTGTGAAATTACGTCTTTGGCAGTATTCAAAGTATAATAATATTAGTACTAAATACAAATAAATTGTTTTGAAAAAATAATCATAGTTCAAGATGGTTATTTTAAAATATATTTAGTAGTTTTCCAATCATTCTTATCAAAATTGGAATTTTGCAGTTGGTTTTTGCCAGATGGCAAAAATTTTAAAAATTGAAATTATTTAAATTCCAAAGCAGTTATTTTTTTTTCAGTATTTTTCCCATAATGTATGAGTATTAAAGATAAGTATATATTTTTTCGTTATGAAAAAAAAATCATGCATTACAGGGTTAACACTCCCCAAAAAGTAAGACTTCAAATATTCTTTTGAAGCAATGAGATTAGTGAAAGAAGTTGCTAAGTGATGTTCCTCAGAAAACTAGATTTTATGCCAGTTAACACATTACTAACTTTCCCGATAACATGTTTCCCCTATTTCGTTAACTTAAGTTTAGTATATTTTTTGCAAGTACCGTTTTCAACAGAGCTGAGTGCAAACTATAACTCGTTTTCACCTTTTATCACTTTGTCCGTTTTTCCACCAAGCTTTAAATTCTGAGAGCTATCTATTAAAATCCATTGGTTTTTTTTATAAACAATGCTTATTTGCAAAACTGAAGCACGTTCAACTCTAGTTTTTTTTTAACTACAAATCGGTTATTAGCCTTCTGTTGTTTGAAATGCATTGATTTAAAGGTACATAAGGTTCCTTTTTTTTATTCCCTTTGTTTCTAATGCCGATTTGGAATAATCAATTGTCTGGGAAAGTTACGCTCCTTGCCAACCTAAGTTGGGTAAATAGAAATATGCTATGGAGAAGATCCGTCCGCGGATTTAATTAAATTAATTGTGAATCCATCCAGAAAACATGTTTAAAACATTAATTTCGTTTAAGGTCTAACAGATTACCAAATTTTTTCAAATAATATTCCAATTTTATCAGAATGAAAAGTGTATTTTGGTTAAATTGTATTCAGATCATTTTGCCTTACAAGATCAATATTACCTTTCAAGAATTTCCAACTAACTGACCAATCGCGCTTTTCTCTCTTCCTTTTCACCCTTTGTTTTTACCCAAGTATTGGTTACCGATTGTAGACCAATAATTCTAAGTGCAGCCTTTTAAATCCAATAAGTCAGAAAATTTAACAAGACTGTTAAGTTAAACTTAGAAAAGGCATTTAGCAAAAGGGCTACGTTTAAATTTGATCAACGTCAATAGCTTCTCACTTTTCAACTAAAGTAGCAATATATAGCACGTTAAGTAAGAACTGTCACCATTTCCTCAAATTCACTTGTTTGAATCTCATAAATCCATTTTCGAAAATGGATTTTGTGTCATTCGATGAAGCCAGCAATTTGAAGGAGTTAATAACTGCATTACGTTTTAAAACAGCGTGAGAGCTCAGTTGGCGAGGCTTTGACTTTCAGAATTTATTTTTTTTAATCCATCGTAGTTCCGATGCCCTTATGCCACTATTGGGATTGTGTTGTCATGTGTATCCTGTCGGGTTTTGGCCTCCTTACTTGACCGTGGTTCAAAATTTTGCGGCCCGTCGTGATTTTATTTAAGTAGTTGTAATACGAAACTATTATCGATCAAATCAGCAATGCATTTACAGTTTAATGTTTTTGCCTTTTTTTTTAAATGTTGAATTGATCCATCAGAAATACACCATCCTACAAATACGAGTTACAATAGAGTCCCGTTTATCCGAATCCCGGTTATCCGAAAATCGGTTTATAAAAAAAAAAACTCCCGAGCCTTCCGGTTAAAATCAGAAAGGTATACGCATAAATAAATACACAAAAAATAAATATGTACTTACAAAGTTGGATTTATTTATCAAAATATGTAGTATTTTTTTTTATTTTTTTTTTCTTTTTTTTTTTTTTTTGGTACCATACCTTTCGGATAAGCGGGACTTTACTGTAGTATATTATTTAAGTTGAACGAACAAATTCTTTGAAGGGCTCACCATAGGAATCATACAGCAGTTTTCAATGTTTTCCCAACATCTAACCTTCAATTGACTTATATTATTTCTAAAATAACTAAATTCAATTGACGTTTTAAAGTTATTATAAAGCCAAAGACCAACGTCAGACCGTTATGTCGTAACATTTTATTAAATATTTTTCTTTTCATCTTCATGAAAAGATTTTTTATTTTATTTTGGCACACGCCCTGCTGATCTGTCTAGAAAAGAAAAATAAAAGCTGAAGTTATATTTGAATAACTGATTGTGAAAGGAGAAAGATCTTCAGTGTCTCTTTATTTCAGGAAGTATATTCTAATATGCGGCTGATTTTTCGTTCTGCAGGATTCAATTCATTTAAATTATTCCTTCACATAAATATTTGATTAAACTATTTCATTTGTATCAATTTCACACAAACCTGTAGGGCTGGGGAGCCCAGTCGGTTAAGCACTCGCTTAACATGCGGAAGGTCCCAGGTTCGGGTCCGGGCATCGCCAAAATAGCTGCCGACTTATAAACGGCCCGTGCAGCCAAAAATGTCCGACGAATAATACCCCGTGTAAGGGAGTGCACGATAAATATCCTTCAAAGTCCTGACGCTGCGTACGATGTCGCCCTTAACGGTTGCGTTGGGTGCCTATTCTGGTGTTGGCTCGTCACCTGACTGTGGTTCTAAAATACGACGCCCGTCGCCAATAGCCCTAGTGTAGCTCTAGTGCGACGATAATTCAAACCAAACCAAACACAAACCTGTCTTCATATGCTTTATGTAACGGTTATTTTAAGATTTAAAAGGCGTTATAAACCAAAGAAATATGTATCGATTCAATTCAAATGCAATTGGAATTATTAACTTGATTTGCCATGCTTCAAAGTTTTTAAGATGTCACTAGTCGTTTTCATTCTAAGCTAATAAACTGAAAGTATTTACTTTTTAGCCGAAAATACTTTAACATTAAATACTTCACCTACTTCTAAAGAAAGTGCCGTCGCTTTGTGTACAAATCGAGACATTATCTACGTTAGGGTGGGCTGAAAAATACTTTTTACTTTATTTCGAATCGCTGTAGTGCGGAAAAGTTACCATTGGTAAAAACAAATTTACTAATTATATTTTTTTATTCATTTATCTTCGGTTCGCGCAATGCCATCAGAGTTGAAAAAATTGTCAAAAACCGTAATTTTTTATATTTTTTTAAGCACGATAGATGTTTTTACGTAAGATGTCAAAACCTTGTATGATTAAAATGTAGTAAACTAAGTAAACGGTAAAACTTTGAAATTTTGCAAAAACTACGAATTTCGCTCATTTTGTACTACGTTGCGTTACAATCTTTTGTTAATTCATGATATAATAGCGCAATTAAAACATCTATCAAGTTTAGAAAAAATATAAAAAATTATGGTTTTTGACAAGTTTTTGCCAACTTTGATGGCATTGCGCGAATGGGAGATAAATGCACCAACATGCATTTTTCATGTATTTACCAATAGCAAATTTTCCGCACAGCGATTCGAAATAAAAATAAAAAGTATTTTTCTTCCTACCCTAATCTACGTCCCTCGGAGAATTTCAAGTGACTACTTCCTGTTTGAGATTGATATCGAGACTAGCCATTTATAAAATTTAAAAATTACAGAGGTCATAGAAAAGTATAAAAAAGAATCTTTAATAAAAGTTGAGCCTATAAAAAAACTAATAAATAATACACACAATTTCAGCTACTTATTATAAATTATATACTTAAATATATTTTTTGTTTTATTTTCGTTTATGAAAAGTTGTCTTTCAAATTATTAAGATTTCGTCCCTTCTCCTTAGTTAACAGTATAGGTGTATCCTAGAATATGCTTATTACCAAAAAATAGAAAAGATCAACTTTGAATTGCATCTTGCATGCTACACTGTTAAAGTGAAGACATGTTGACAGTGAAGGCAGTACAATAATCTATCTCTCGCGTATAATACAAGTGAAGAGTACACGGGAAGAACCACTTGATTTTTTAGGAGTCTTACCTTATGTGTCTCCTTGGCGGACATCGGCGTCCGATGTCGCCCTTAACGGTTGCGTTGGGTGCCTATTTAGGTGTCGGCTCATCACTTGACTGTGGTTCTAAAATACGACGCCCGTCGCTAGTAGCCCTCGTGTAGCTCTAGTGCGACGATAATTCAAACCTAACCTAACCTGCTTTATAATCTTAAGCAATACTTTATAATCTTAAGCAATATAGGTTTGGGAATTTTTCAATTCTTCATTATACTCCTCAATGTTTTTCTTGGAAATGTATTTAGTCTAGACTCCTTTAACTGTTGCATACCTTCCCTTATAACATAAATCAGCCGGAAGTTTTTGACACAAGAAAACAAATATTCAGACACTCTAAAAGTTCCCCCACTTCATCCCACTATATACTGGTCAAAGTGACGCAGCTCCCATTGAGTTAACATTGGTAGACTCGTCACTTTCCCACAAATAACAGTGCGACATCGAAGCAGATTTCAAGGTGACTCTTACTTTGACAGAGATAACCACCGGTTTGGGACAAAAGTTTTCCGCTGTAGTCTCAAAACTCTGTCTTTTATCGATTCTTGGGTCCTTACTCTTAGTGTTTGCCAGAAGGGATTTCTCCTTTTGAGGGCTGTGCTTTATTGCTTTGGAATTAGCTTACTGCTTTTGAAAGACCGCCGAACTCTAATGAAGCTTTGTGAGCTAGGGAATAAAGGATTATTGGCGGCGGGCATACCTATTAAAACCAATAAATTTAGTCTAGCCTTAATTTATAGGCTGTCATTGGCATGTGCTAGAAAATAAGGATTAAATCCATCGAAATAATAATTCGGTACATTACTGATGTTGCAGTAAAATGTAGTGAATATTATTAATTTTTCCTTAGTTGATAAATAGCTCTGTCATTTACTATGCGGAAGTTCATCAAAAAAGCTAGATTTCAAGAAATAGGCTGTCTACAAATCTTGACTGATGAGAAACGGTTGAAAGAAAATCATGGTTTAAATGAAAAATTGTTGCATTCTGTATGGCTACGATTATTTAGCATGCTTGCAGTACTACATTACTCGAAAAATGTCTTATTTTCCGTCAGAAGTATATAAATATTAAAATGTAAACCAAAATGTGTAGTTCATATTTTATATACGAGATCAATTTTAATAACAAATTTTAATTTTATGAATTTATCGAGATTTTTTTTTGCTCTACTTCACAAAACAAAAGTTCGGGATTCCATGTTTTTTTTTTATGCATCGTCGAATGTGGTAACTTTAGCCCAAGCTAAAACCCTATTACTGACTTTCTTCATGAGCATTTTTTACTTATCCAGTCATAGTTGTCACTAATTCAGAAATTCAAGCACATTTTTTAGGAGTGCATTTAATGAGAACTTATCTTGAAAAGCTTGGACCGAACCCCATTCGACGACGATTAAAAATCTCAAACTAGTCTTAACTTTCCAACTGTTATGAATCAGTCAATTTTTTTTTAATAAAGACTTATAATTTTCGTGATAACGTTTTAGGAAAGTATTTACGAAAAGTTAATTCATAACCTTGAACTTCAACGGATTCAAATCAAGCTCCTTTTCCGTGCATCAATTTTATTTCTTTTCCTGAGACCACTTCATCAATTTCTGCTAAAATCATCTGGAATGATTTGTGATTAGCTGTAATTTAATTTCTGGTTCGAATGAACTAACGCACATATTTCACTAGTTAAAACGTAGTATCATTAACTTTTCCAACATTAAAAGCAAAATCACGTTTAATATACGCAATTGAGTAGAAAATATTAGAAATTGTAACAGTCAAAAGCTCAATAATAGTGTAAATAACTCATATGTTCAAATCTTTAATAAACAGATGATTATTCTTCGTTATTTTCTAATAAAGTTTTTGAAAAAGATGCATAATAAAATATTTGCTGTATTATCTATACCTTATATTAAGAGAATTATTGGTTTTTACAACTTGAGAGTGTTTTGTGAGGCTAATCTCCTTCCGGATATTTGCTCCCGCATTTAATGCAGATATGGCACTTTTATATGATCGTAAATAATCTAGTGCTATTTTTATCCGGGCTCTGTTTGCTTAAAACTGAAAACAACTTTAAAATTTCGTCAAGATATAAATTGAAGGGTCCAGTTATAGAACTCTGAACATTCTCCCTATTCATTGTACAAATACGTATAACTAAGATATGGGGTCCGGTGCATTCATTGGCTGGCGGCTTTTGATAATGGTAAATTCAGCTGGACCAAATGACCAATGAAGGGGTCGGACCCTACGTCATAGTTATGCTTTGTTATTAATTTTGCAACGAAACTCTTTAATTTTAGTATCATGTTTGTCCTTGAAAAACACGTGCTGTGCTATGGGTCCGGGTACGATTTGTGAAACTTCGTTGTATGGGATTGATTCACAGCGGATATGGCACTAGCTCTGAGGTCTTGTTTTCCTTTCTCTCGAATTACTTTTTTTTGGTTAATTTGGTTGTTTAGTAGACCCATATTCAGGTTAGTGTGCTTGGTCAGCACACAAACCTGATTATCTCTACCTACCAACCAACAAAAACTAAAGTAATTCGAAAGAAAGAAAAGCAAGACCGCGGAGCTATTGCCAGATTCCCCGTGAAACAGCCCCATTGTACGTGTTCTGAACAGGTTGGTGCTAATGATTTGCTATATGTTTATAGTGTTTAGTCTTTGTTTCTTCCTGATGATTTTTTACCTACTTTTCTTTTTTTAATTCGAAATATATATTTTTTCAAATGAAAAATTATTGATTGCCATGCTGACGATGTCCATCCGTATCCCCCTTCCAAAATCGGTTCTATTTGTCGGGCCTTAAGTTTTTTTCATTAGAAAGTTATAACCTCGGATACCTACCTTTCATATTTCATTTTCGAAAAATCCCCAAAAAATAACGTCCAGTTCTATCCTTCCGATATTAAAAAGTAATGTGTATAAATCTTGTGTATGAGTGGTTTTAGGTGACAGTTACTGTTACAAACCTACTTTTTTCCGATATGAATTTCAGTTAGTATCTAATTAATAGAAAAGTAGGCTAGTTGGTTCTTTTACAACTTTTTCTGAATTTGATTCTCAAGATTATATTTGGCATGAAAATAAAATTTAAAAAATCATACCTAATGAGGCGAGTTTTGTTGCTTTCAGTACGATTTTACAAGCGAAAAATCCCAAGAGATTAGTAATTTGCCCTGGGTTTGTAGCTTAAAGATAAAAAAAAAACAGGTTTGTATTTTTTTATTGAGCATGTAAATAGTCGTCAAAATTTTCTTCGACTAGGAAACACGTTGTAATTATTTAACTTGCTTTTTACTTTTCTCTTAAATATGAAGAACTATATTTTTTAAGTTCTCTGAAAACTTAGATTGTTGTTTAAATGCAACTAATGTTATGAACATTCAGTAGCGTACCTAAATTACTTACAAAAAATATATATCTCGAATAATTTATCGAATAGTAATTCTCCATTTAAATTCGCAAGACCATTTCTGACTCCCCTTTGTTTTGTTTTTTTACAATTTATTGGTCAAAATATTTATTCATGTTATATCTGTAGTCCTACTTATAAAAATATTTTTATATTTTGTTATTCATGCAGTTTTATATCGCCCATTTTAACTAAGCTTTAAAATGTGAAGGTTTTGAATGATATATGCATGCATATCACGTTTATGTGTTGGTTCGTGTATAAATCAAGAATACAGGTAAGCCTATTGCAGATAAAATTATGAAGTAAATATGATTGTGCAGACTATTTGATAACGCTGATCTTCAAGTGAGATAGCTCGTATATAGTACTTGATAAGAATGCGTCTCTTTCGTATACAACTCTCTTCAGAATGCCTCCGTTTGTGTATCTGCGGTTTTATCAAATGTTTGAATTAACCACTTAGTCAACAATTCTCATTTCGTGTTACAATTACTTTCCCCTCAACAGCGTCATTATTCTAAATTTTATTTTCGTATGAAGTGGTACTGTCTATTTAAAAATATGCTTTGTTGTTTTTACTTATTTTGCCCTTTAGCTGAGACCGCCTGAGCACGATATGTAACAAAAGTGGGGATTTTTATTGGAAATAGCCTTATAAAAAATTATTATCCCTTATAAATAATACCTTCGCTAATAACACTTATGTATGGTTCTGGGGCAGTGGAGCTCAGTTTTTAAGGTGCTTGCCTTGCATGCGAAAGGTCCCTTGTTTGGGACCGGGCCTGCCAAAATAACTGCCTAACTATAACCAATCTGTGCAGCCAAAAAAGTCCGACCTATAATACCGTGGGTAGAGATTATACATTAAATATGTATCCAAAGTCACGACGCCGCGTACGATGTCGCCCTTATAAGTTGCGTTGGATGCATACTCTGGTATTCATCGTCACTGGGCTGTGGTTCTAAATTCTGACGCCCGTCGCCAATAGCGCTCGTGTTGCTCTAGTACGACGATAATGTAACCGAACCTTATGAGTAGTTCTAGATCGACGTTTATCCAACGAAAACTTCTAAATAATTTCCATGCCATTTTAAGTTGTACTACCTTTTTGATTTATACTGCTTACTTTTTTTTATAATGCTTTTATACGTAAATAAAGGTCCAGGTACAGCTGTGGAAATAAAAAAAAGTACCCACTAGTGATTATTTCGGCCGTTAGTCGAGTCCCTATTTCACATCTTTGACATATTTCAACACGAAATACCAAGTTTTGTTAGTTTTTAAGCATTAATAATTTAGTTAGAGACGTGCAAAGTTTAGGGGTCGTAATGTTAAATGAGTTGCACCTAAAAAAACTATCCCACTCTATAAATAATTAAGATAATGAAACGAAATTTTTTACCTAATAGTTATTATAATAACCCAAACAAAACGCAAACACTATCGGGGTATTTAAAACAATTTTATATTTTTAAATAATTATTATTTTAATTTGTAAAAAAAATTATGAATAGAAACTCCTAAATATTTTTGAAATGAATTTAGAACAGGAAGTTAAAGCGAAATACCAATTTTTAAAAGTTTTCATACATAATTTGCTGAGTAAATCACAAAATACCTTTTAATTACTACTTAGGGGGTTGTATACGAGATTAAATATGAACTTGATAAACAAACACTGCCTTGAAAAAAATTAAAATTTTAAATAAAGAACTTGAAAATTCTATAGTATGACACAACAGATTTCTTTAATGTTGATTCATGATATTAACTGGGTTTTTTTGCGATTTATTTCTTAATAAAATTGAAATATTCGAACTATATTGCAGAAATGAACTTGTTGTTAGAACGAGAATTTATAAAAGAATTAAAAATCTTACACTTGCAGTTACTTAAATGGCTTAAAGAAATTCTTGTCTAAACACAAGTGTATTAGTAACAATATTTGTCACCTATTACCACTTCCGCATATGATTTATAACCTTAGAACAAATACGCAACCTCCCTCAGTTTTAACCTCATTGACATTTACATCCTTTGTAGGGAAAACCTTACTTTTTTTCCCCCTCCTTTAATAAACCTACAGACTACGCTTGACATTTTAGAGATGATCCCCCAAAGTTTCACAAGTGATTCGAATAAATAACTCGTCAAATATTCATCTAAATGTAACAAAAACTTAGATTTAAGGGTTTTCGATTGTGCCTAACATTTCTAAGTTATTAAAATTGGGTGATCCCATTAGAAATTTTAAAGTTCGTAACATTTTTAATATGAAGACGGCCCCTTATGCAAATTTTGTGTCATGCAATCAACTTGGAATGTTATTTTTTCACAAAGTTAAAAAGGTCCGATTCTATAGGATGACTAACAGCCGAAATAACCTCAAGTGGGTACTTTTTTATTTCCACAGCTGTACATTAAAAGTTTAACGCATTAACCCTTTATCTACTGACGTTACTTATATGTACTGCTTAAAAAGCCGCAGTTTCTATTTTCATTGTTCGATTTGGAGAAAACGGTGGAAAGATGACCTTTTCATTAACATGTCCATACATATCAAAGTATCGAAAGGTAAAATAAATTCTTCCCAAAACTTTTACTTTAGTTATCCTGTTTTCAAAGACAATTAAAACTTATACGTTGTATAAAGGGTAAAGTTATTTTTCATACTAAGAAATCTATAATATCATTTATTTAAATACTCTAGTATAGGATTTGGCACGGAGCCATAAAAACTATATCGTTGAATCGAATTTTCCTTAATTCGTGTTCACCATCACGTACTCCATGCTTCCCCTTTTTTATAAGTAAATTATAATCCCTTTAAAAATTACTCTTTTTTTTTTCCAAAATATTTTCATATACCGGGTGGTTATAAAATAACGCTCGCTATTCGGAGAGGTCTGTAGCTTGAATGAATAATCCGAATGCAACAAACATTGAGACACTTACTAGTCAAGAAGGGGGAAAAGAATGGAATCATAAAATACAAACTCGTATCTTGACCAGGGTTCTAAAATACGAGGCGTAATTGGCTGTTTTTGCAAGAATTGGCCATAATTGATTACGCCTCGTGATCGAGAACCCTGGTCAAGACACGAGTTTGTTTTTCATCATTGTTCTTTTTTATTATTATTTTTAATGACTATCTTTTTTTTATGATTCCATTCTTTTTCCCCCTTCTTGATTAGTAAGTGTCTCAATGTTTGATGCATTTGGGTTATTCATTCAAGCTACAGACCACTCCGAATAGCGAGCGTTATTTTATAACCACCCTGTACTATGAATTGCCTTTAATCCATGAACAGCTACTTTGTGAATGCCATTAACACCCTCATTTACGAATAAAAATTTAAACGTTAAGGATTTTTTATATTTGTTTATCGTTCAACTTAATTTATCCTACTTAAATTTTTAAGGACTGTGATCTTCATTTGTCTTTATATTTTGTTTTTGTTGAGCTCAGGCAGAAACTTAGTAATTTGCTATGTCTGAAACAAATTTCTTAAGTTTATTATTAAGTTTGATATATTTAAGTTATATTTTCTATTTGGTTACATTTAGGCTATCTTTTCTATTTGAACGACTAACATTTCTAAGATACAAAATTTGGCAGTTGAAATTACATTAAATTCATTTGATATCTATTTTGATATAATTATTCATTTTTTTTATCGATGTTCATATAAATCAGTTTGATATTGTTCACGATAAGAAGAATCGTTTTACACATAATCTTAAGATAAATTAACCGCCTAACCACAAAAATGGGAATTTTTCTCGCAGAAACATGTGCGTTTGACGTTGTGTATCAGCACTTCGTAGCATTAAATGCTTGTTGTCATTTGTCTTTTATGTCTACTCATTGATCGCCAATTTTTCTGTTGGTATTACTCATGGGTGCAGCTCTTTAGCACCTTAAATTCAAACAACCAGAGAAAAAACTTAACCCTCTAATGCATATTGTTGCCGTATGGCCAACAAGTAATATAATCCACTTTATTCTATTAAAGTAGAGCTCCCTCTCGACAATTCTGTTTTTTTCCCATCTATTACATTCCATTTTGAAGTTTTAGTTACAATAGCCCTCATAGATGACAGTAGTAAAAGTGTATTCAAAATTAAAAAGTGAAGTTATTAACTGTTGTGAAATTACGTTTTTGGCAGTATTCAAAGTACAATAATATTAGTACTAAATACAAATAAATTGTTTTGAAAAAATGATTATAGTTCACGAGAGTCATTTTAAAATATATATTTAGTATTCTAATCATTCTTATCAAAATTGGAATTTTGTAGTTGGTTTTTGCCATACGGCAAAAATTTAAAAAAATATTTGAATTAAAAAAATTATTTGAATTCCAATGCAGTTAATTTTTTTTCAGTATTTTTCCCATAATGTATATGAGTATTAAAGATACAAATATATTTTTTCAGGATGAAAAAAAAAGTTTATCCATTACATGGTTAACAAGAACGTTCTCGTTTGATAAATTGCAAATCACGGCGGTTCTTTTAGCTCTTGCTAAGCACGCATTTGCTTTTGGGTTATAAATATTTATCAGCACGGCTTCCGTTTAGGTAGTAGGTGCGTTTACTTGAAGGTGATTTTACTCTTTTACCGGATATTTTTCCGAAACTAAAGACCATTGTGTCAAAAACAAGATTTATACTTTAGATAGCTTTTATCGTAATACGTACTTTATGCTTGAAAATTACTGTGTTCGGTTGTTTCAAATTAATAACAGTTTATGTTCAGTGGTTTCACTGCTATGATAAATTGGCTGAGCGTTAAGACAAACTTTGTAAGCCATTGTCTACGAAATCTTTAGTTTTTATTGCATATTTACAAAATGTAATACAAAAGTCTGCAATCAACGAATGTGTAGAGTTGTCAAAGCGAACAACTCTGGTTTTTGTTGGAACCAAAAGAAGCAATGTTTTGAATGAAAAATATTATTTAATTACCATTTTCAATAAAACTTATGAAAACAAAATTCTGTTTTAACTAATCTTAATAAACAAAATCTAAAACAAATGTAGCCCATTACATTGGACAAATTAAGTTAAGTCACATAAAAAGCGAATTATAAAAGCTTAACTTGGACGTATTTGTTTGGTAAAAAAAGGTATTGCAGCAATTCTCATCTGTTTCTTTAATGAGTTAAATTAAGAACAGAGATCAGCGATTAACGTAGTTAATTAACGTTTAACCTTTGTATAGCTAAACAAGTGAAAGGCTTTGTGGAATAACGTGCTATGTGACATTTTTGAAAAAATTGAAATTTTTGTGTCGATGAACAAGTTATTACCTCCTTTAAAGTTAACAAGTTTTCCTTTCTTCATAAACTTAAATATTATTTTTTACCGTTTTTGACAAATCATAATGCAATATAAAAACGTGAAAGCTCATTTTTACCTTTTTGTCACATAGCCCGTTCTTCCACTAAGCTTTTCCATTTTGAAACGGGAAAATTTTTCCAGTTATTACAATTTCCAATTTTTACAATTGCAATTTATTACAGTTTCCAGTTTATTACGTCTTCCATTGGTTGACAACAGCTCTAGAACGACGATAACGAATAAAAATTTGGTTGATTATTCACCATAAAAACATTTATACAAACATTCTTGACCTTGCTATGTATCAGTTTAATCTTTCGAAACTACAAACAAATCAACAATTTCCGCTTTCGGTTTTTCATACAACACCATAACAGATTTCGTGATATTAATACTGATGACTAGAAATAATAAAATATCATCGATTAATTAATACCGACAGTTCCGCAAAGAAAGCTTGGCGCATTTATTGATATCAAATAATATATTCTCTTCGTATGCTGTATCTTTTTATGTGAAAATTTGACAAATATAAATTGGAAGTAAGCCAAAAAGCATTGCCAAACATCTAGCTGCATTATTGCAATCTGTAGAAAATAACACTAAGCGAAAAGTGATGTTCGCGCTATGGATGAACGCGACTAGATATTTTTATTTCTTAAGAAAGTGAATGAGATATGAAAGTTTTTAAAAAAAAAAGGGGGGCTTGGTTTTTAATTAATAAAAATGACTTAGAGGATTTTTCTAATTTAAAAAAAAACACTTTAAGAGATGTTTTCAAAGCTTATTCAGGCTATCTTTCGCCTCGGTATCTATTAATGCCTATTATTCGGAATGCTTCTTTTTTTCATTTGCTTTATTGATTTTCATCTCCGCTTTTCTGTTTGGCATTTCTCTATGGCAATGTGGTATTCAGTATAAGCTTTTGGCCTCTTTCAAATAATGACAAATAATTTCTTTTGTAAAAATAAATGTATTTTTGTTTTGGAAGATGCAACTTTATGTAACCGATTTAAATTATTTTTGTTCTTTCAAAAAAAAATATTTTCCATGCTATTCATCAACAATAATGAGCGTGTACTGAGATCTTTTCTAAAAATTTTATTGTAAAAACTTAATTTTCCTCAGATTATCTAAAGCTTCCTTCAAGTAGTGATTAAAATTGACAATAAATAGTTTGCTGTAAAATTTTCGACATAGATGTTATATCAATAAAACGCTAATAAATTCATGGGCAAATAATATTAAATGTATGTACTTTGAAAAATAAAAATGATTCGTTGCTAACTTGTTTAACCTATTAGGGTCAAGAGATAAAGCTTACAAATTGCTTTTCAGATTTAAGAAGCTTGTTACTCTTATTTGTAATCTAACTGTTAACTATAATTCTGGTTTTGATCAGCCACCCTCAAGGTGGAATGAGCCCGCTAGACCACTGGTCTCCAAATCGAGGTGCCTCAGTGTTAATTCAATTGGAGAAAAAAAAAAATTCTAAGTCGCCTTTCCCCGTCTGTATTGAATATTTTTACAAACGGGTTTTTGAATGTGATAAATGTAAATGACTTACAGGTCCTGACAATCCCACTTTTTCAAATTAGTTCGAATATTTTTTTTATTTTTCAATAAATTATGCACAAAATATCCGAAGTGATTTGAAAAAAAAATGGGATTATAGCGACTTGTAAGTTATATACAGTTATTTAAAAAAAACGTTTATAAAAAAATATTTAATACAGCAGGAGAAATGCGGCTTAGAAAATTACTTTTCCATTAAGTTGACATAAAAAAATTTATCTATCTTTTAGAAAGACTCTTTTAGTAAAACAAGAATTATAAAATATTGTCATTAGATCTCTTTCAAGAATTATGAAACTTGTAGGTATTGTATTATTTTGTCATTGATAGTACTGATATACTAGATAATTATACTTACTCATTTTAGTATATATCTTAAAAACAATAATGGAGTTTTAAAATATAACTATTTTCCATGCAAAACGATAAAAATATGCTTTGATAGTAATCAAATCCGCTTCAAAAGCCTTTTTTCCCAACTTTTTTTTTATTTCTAATGGCCGTGGACATTGGACAATCAAAACAACAATTAATATATAATTTCACTATATGTAACTTAAAAGCTATTCTCAAACTTCAAGCCTTTCTAATCAAGCTTTTGTCGTGTAAACTAAAACTCTTTCTATCACGTTACACCATCTAAAAATCGAAACCAGAATAATGGAAATCTTCTTATCTGGCACATCTTAAACAATAGTATAATAGAGGAAACAGTAAAATGATCGGTTGAAAACAATTTCCAATTGTTTCCGGTTTCATTTTCCTCTTAAAATATTAAAGCACTATAGTTCTAAAATTCCATCCAGCTAAATATATATTAGTTAGTTCGTATGGTATGTAAAATAATTTCTCACTGGTTAACCCCCTTTTTAACTTAAAATCTATATTTCTTTTCACTTACTAGACTTTTAATTTTTTTTCTTTCCCCAGCCTGCAACATATTGTGCTACTAAAATCTAGCTAATGACTTAATCTTTTTTTAAAAGTTTAGAACGTTCAATGCGAATTGCGTGTTTGAGTAGGACTAGGTTAAACAGAAACAAGAATGTTACTTCTATGGCGAATTGTTAAAACTACGTGACATAGAAAATCTTGAGTTGTATTCTTATCGCACATTTTAAATATTTTTGTAGGAATCTAGTATTCTTCAAGTAATATTTGAAGGGTGATTTTCTAGTGTTTATAAAGGGTTTCTTAGCATTTATCAATAAAATGTTATGAATTATTTTTATCCAATACTTTCGGCCCTTTTAACTCAATCTCTCCAAGACTATTTCTTATCTTTCGCTGATAGTCTGCTTCATCGTGTGCGTCAATTGCACCGATAAAAATTATTTTGTATGAAACCAAGTGGTATTCTTGACCTGCTTTTATTGTGTCCTAAACAATTGTGTGTTCAACGAATAAGGGTTTGCATATGCAGTATTTTCGAGCATATTTTATATTTTTAGCAATATGTTTCTCTAAAAAGTACTAGTACTCATCTGTATACCTAAGATTTCTCTATACAATATAGGTCCAGCAGAATAGTTACTGGAATCTTTTTTACTCAATTTTATGGCATTTGTTTATAAACAAATGAGTCTGCTATAATTTTCAACCTAACAATACCTATAAATATTGAACGCATAAAATAATGTTCTATATTTCATGCTTGGGCCTAATAGAAAAATATATATTTCGTCTGTGTATCGTAAATGTTACGGCGGGTATTTTTTCTTACGCAGCACGGGTTCCAATCTACCAACTGTCTGTAATTTTAAAGAATCTGTCTCCCTCTTACTTTTAACAACTCATTTGTACGCCATTTATTAAGGAACAAATAAAAATGCTCAGTAAACATTATTTCGTCTCTACAACGTACAGGTTATTTTCTTTTGAAAAGACTTTACACTATCTCGGAAAGAGATTGTTACCCCCTTCTGCACAATCTCATCTTGTTTATCTGTTCAACGTTTTCTGAAACAATAAATAAGTCGGTGGAAACAAAAAAGGATTCTTCTCGAAAACCTTCCAGAACCTCCTAAAAGTCTATTTGTTGTTACTCCATCACTCGCGGAAATATTTAGTCTGTTTAGTCAAGATCTTTTTAAAGAATCTTCGCCATTTTCCCTTGATGCATCTGAAAAAGGAAATCCACATAATTATTGTAGATATAATTAGTAACCTTTCACAAATTTAGTTTTCAATATATATAATACAGATTTTAGCATTCATTACTAGCCCTATTAAATTATGTCTTGCTCATTGAAAGCATTTCTTTAACCTCTCTATTACATTAAAACTGATTGGACTGCCCAGTTACCAGGGCCTGCTTCTCCATAAGGCCCGGGCCTAGGGCTCCCAAAACATTTAGGGGCCCCATAAATTACAGGTTCTATTATGCTAAATACTGTAAATCCCCAAAATATCAGTAAACTAAAAAAAATTCCGATACTCTAATTTGTTTTTCGCTCAAATTTGGCTAAGAAATTGTTCTAACGTGGTTGTTTTGATCGATGTTTATAAGGATACCTATAAAACTGTAGCAAAAATTTTATACATTGGTCTATAGCATCATCATTACTGGAAATCGTACTCAAAATTTTTCGTAAAGGGGCCCCCCAAAATAGATTGTGCCTATAGTCTGAGATTTCCTAGAGCAGGCCCTGCCAGTTACTGATATCTTCCATTATTTTTTTTATTACAAAATATTTTTTAAACATGCCCACGTACTGAAAAACCTGGTTTAAACTCAAATAAGAGAGTGGTACAAAACTCTATCTGTTTTTTGCGTCGTGGGAGCAAGGAGTTTTTAATTCATATTCAATTATGTTCAGTTATATCTGTGAAAAACCTATTTTAAAGATAAAATATTGACTTTTTAAAATAGAAATATATATAACTGTTCTTGTAAACGCTACTAAAGATTAGCCTTATGATCATAAATATTTATAAAATTTATCAACACTATATCTTCATCTTGCTTATTGCATTTTTATAGTAGCATTAGTGAAAGTGATATGAATTTACTACTCAGCGAACATTAATTTGTTTATTTTCCTTTCGCCTTCATATCAGTAAAGTGCTGCTTTTGATATCATTATGTTACGGTTGCGATAAGGGGAACTACTACTGGATTAACTCTTGGTTAGTTATTATAATTTGTACTTTTACTACTAAACTACACTCTTAACCCTTTCAGTCCCAAAAATTTACTGCACTACAGAAACTTCTGATATTCACAAAATAAGCTTATTTTAGGTCAAATATACGAGTTCCAAAAGAAAAAAAATTCATTTAAATTTTTTATATGGTTTTTGAAATAATACCAAAATTTTTTAACTGTGGAAAACAACAAAATAAAAATATATATATATATTACCTAAAAACACTTCGAGTTATATATTTTAAGGTATCTGACCATATTATTACAAAAAAATTAGCAATTATTTTAACTGAAATAGTATAAATTGTGTTTTAAATATGTGGAACTGAAGTGAACTTATCAAAAATCAAGTTAAACGCTTGTTGGCTATTTTCTGAATAAAAAAAATAATAGTTCTGACTTCTATTGAGATTAATGAAAAAAATTGTCTAATAGAACAAAGTGTGAAGAATCGAATGATGTGTGTTTGGATGTCATAACGGGATATAAACATTTTGAAAAAAATATTGAAAGTGATGATGCCAAATGGCATCACTGGGACTGAAAGGGTTAAAACAAACGAGAGAATTTAACTCAATCTGAGTAATTTTCACTCCTCCAGTCTTGAAAATGCACTTCTCCGCAAGGAGTGGATCCTTTGTGTGTTAAACCTCCAACAGGATCGCTCCAAACGAGTGATTTTAACTCAGTTTGAGTTAATATTCACTCCTTTCCAGTGTCGAAAATGCACTTCTCCAACTAGAGTGGAATTCACTATTTTGTTTTAAGAGTGTAAACAAACATATTTAATAGATCGGCTCACTAACTTTTATTCAAAGAATTGTGATTATATATTGGGAAAATGAAATTGGTTCAATTATATATTCAAATTTCATTAAGAATTAATAGGTTCTTTATGGTTAATTTCACAAAGGGTTTTGCACCTAACATCTTTTGGTGGTTTTAACCATACTTTGGACTTATTGAGTTGTGATTTCTTAATTTTAAATTAGTGAAAACTAATCAACGTGGTGTGTAACAATAATAAAAATAAAGTAAATATCTAGAAAAACGAGAAAATGTCATAAAAAATTTCTTCAAAACAGCAAGATTAACGAAAAGTTTAAGATATTTGAGAGGCATCGTTTTATGACATAGCAAACGTCTTACAATGCAGGAATCCCTCAAGATTACGTAGGTATTGTGGTTCTAAATTACGACGCCCGTTGCCAATAACCCTCGTGTAGCTCTAGTGCAGCGATAATTCAAACTGTTCTAAACTAGATTACGCTTTTGAAAATGCACGATGAGTGATAAAAGGACAATATATTTTATTCTTTATATTGGTCACAAAACAGATTTACTTGATTTATTCATTAAGATAATTATTTTCCTTGTTCATACCCTCACTTTGCTGACATGCCGAATTTATGACAGCAATTTTTTTAAACTAATTATAAAAGTTGTTTTAATTTGACCTCTCAAAACTTAATAAATTTTGGAAAAAAAAAAGTAATTATCCAAATTATCAATTCATAACTTTTAGAAGAAAACAACCACTGTCCCTAAGGTCAAAAACAGTATGTTTAATAAATTTATTTAGTCAATTGTTTTCTAACGTGTCAATCTGAATTAATAGACATTTTCAGGACGTTATAAAGCGTAATATTGCTTCTCCAAAATCTTTAGCTAAGTTAGTGTATGACTCAAGTTAGTCAATATTTGTCAGATAACACAATTCTACAAATGTGACTTTTCCCGGTTAAGCATTGTTACTAATCGATTATATTTTTTCTAATTTTCACTGCACGTGTCGGATTGGTGATGTAGATATGCTATTTCTTTATTAGGGGTCCTGTGAGTTAATTGTTAAAAGATATCAAGTCCAAACGAAATTTTGTCTCATCAAGCATATTTACTTTGTGTTTTTCTAAGACTTTTGAAAAAAATTAGGAGGGGTGGGGGCAAAATCGTTAATTGTGAATAGGGGGTCAAGCGACATTAAAATTTAATTTGCTGGTGGCTAACTATTTACAATAATTTTTTTTTATCTTAGAGGCTCAAAAACATGTTTCGCGGACACTTCAACCACAATTTCTACTTCAAAGTTATTGGTTTAGCCAAACTTTTTTTATTCTGTCCAGAAAATTTTCAAAAAATAATGCTTGACACTTTTACACATTTAACGATTCATATAAAAATAAACTTCTGGAATTGAGTACTTTTTGTTTGGCTCTACAATTTTTTTCCCATCATATCCTTAATTGTTTTTTTGTCACATTCTATATATTCAATAAGATCTATGATAAACAATAACAACCCTTAAAATACCTCAAAAATTTATGCAAATGTCATAAACGTTTTCTCACTTTCACATTACATGATAAAGTGACCGATCTGACAAATGACTTCGAGTTTAAATTGCTAGAACATCCAAAATTATAAAATCGATTAGTCTACTTCTCTTTAATCGATCAGTACAAAAGTTGATCTACTGTAAGCGTAACCATATATTATCTACAATAAAATGTAAAGGGAACAAGGACAGAAACAAGCTTGTATGCATTTTTTTAAAATTCCAAATGACTTTAAAATCAACTTGATTTAAATCATGATTTAAATCGTGATTTAAATGCATGGATTTTTTTAAAAAAAATCATCATGATTTAAATCAATGATTTTTTTAAAAATTTAATAAAATAATTTTTTAAAATTAATATTTTAATAGTGACATTGTGAGAAAAAAAACTTATGAATTTACATTATATGCATTAAATTTTTAACATGACAATGCCAGAATGCCACTGATAAATTTCCTAAGTGCCACTGCAAAATTAACAACAGTTAGACTGATCACATAATGAAATAATAGACTAATCATTGAAACTCAAGGCTATCAATTTATCAAGTATTGTTAGTAGTTTTTTGTTAAGCAAGTAATTACTATTAAGTTATTTAATAAAGTACTGTTTTAGTAATATTTTGTAAGTGACATATTTCGTGCATCTGATTTGGAAGATTATTTTTCTTCAATAAACCTGCAATTGGAAATTTTGAATTTTTAGTATTGGTATGCATTTTTAATTTTTAAGTTATGGTATTATACATATAATTAGGCTAATTTTAGTAAAACAAATTGCATGGTACTATGTATTCAAAATTCATTTAAAAATTAAACATTTGATTAAAATCCGATTTAAATTTTAAAAAATCCGATTTAAATCAAAATAATCCGATTTAAATCAAAAAAGTCTGATTAATTTGATTTTTTTTAAAAAAATCAAAAAAAATCACGAACCCTGCAAAAAGGTATACTTTCAGACAGTTCCCCTTTCTATTTGTATTTTTACATAAACACCAATTGACCTTGTAAATCAGGGTTGGTGTGGTTTTAACTGGTCTGCCCGAAATGCCTTGAGTAGTTTACTGTGAGTAGTAGCACTGTGTGGTTACACAGTGCTTTTTGCCCCCACACACACGCAAAAAAAGACAATTTAACTCTTACCTGAGTACAAAATGCCATTTATTTCTTAACTAGTTGGCTGGATTTATGTTCCACAATCAAAACTTACTAGACTAGGTGTACAAAAAGCTGCGAAACTTGTGTTTTTTTGAAGTTATGTTCAAAGGGCACAAGGATTTCGTTTGGTAAACATTGGTTTTAAAAATAAAAACATATATTTTCATATCTTATTAAAGTGTGTTGAATATAGTGATTTATCCTTTTTTTTTTTATTTAGTAAATTTGTTTTCTTATTTTCGGTAATATATGTTATTTCCGAAGGTTCGAAAAACGTTAAAAGGCATGGTAAATGCCGTGTCAACCTTGCATATAATGCTTTACCTATTTATTTTGACTGTAACATGCCTACAACAACTAAAAAACATTAACCTTACATTTCGTATTAAGAGTACAGGGGAAGAACCGCTTAATCAATTAGGAGTCATCCCGTAATTGTGTCTGCTTGGAGGACATTGGCGACAAAAAACTAGTTTCCTACCTTCTTCTTCGCTTGGTCCAAGCGTCGGAATCGTGCATAGCGTGAATCTCGGTAGGTAGAAACTGGTTTCCTTACACCAGTTTAGGCGATTACTCGCTATCATCGCCAAAGTGGCCTGCTGAGGAAAGTTCTCTACGAAATTAAACGGTTCTTCCCCTGTACTCTTCATATTATTTTGAATGAAATATTAATGTTGTATATGATGAGTGTTCGTTGTCTTTCTCTTTCTCTCTGTAATAACCTTTTTCCTGTGTACATTGCATGTTCTCTTCTACAGTTCCTCTTTGCCAAAATATGGTCAAAAGACTGTTACCTCAAATGCCTTCACGTCGTGAGTTTCCTTCTAACCAATTACCTCTGAGCATTATTGCATGATTTTCAAATTTGTTCCAATGTTAATAGCCCTTTCAATCCCAACTTTTGATTTTTTTTAACTCTAAAATTTGTGAAATAGACTATTTTTGCATCCAAAAATTAATGGTGGAAAAAAATCTTAATTTTTTAAAGAAAAATTTAAGGGGAAAAAAATTTGGAATTGTAACTTTTGAAAAAAAAAAGTACAACGAACATTATTTTTTAGTCAAAAAACATGATTCTTCCATCTAACGTTACAAAATAAAATATAACTTCATTGAGAATTCAATAAAATTTAGTGAGAAGAACTAGTAAGTTTTAGTTAAAACTTAGTGAGAAAAAAATGCGAAAGTATGATGATTCCAAAGGAATCATTGGGAGTGAAAGGGCTAGACCCGATAATATAAAAAGGGGTGAAGTCAATGGAAAGATTTGCGTTCATGCTTCTTTCGCTAAAGATAGAATCTTTGAGAAATTGTTCAATGGATTTGAGTCCTTTTCATATTTAGTGATTCAATTACGCATGCTGCATGTTTGAATGTTAGGTATTAAGGTAATTTTCGTGTTTAATGTTTTATATACATTAGCTATAAATTTAAAGACATTTTTCAATTACTACTCAAGCGTTTATTATTTAAATATTTTTTTTAATGTCTATTTTGACTTCTGTAAGCTCTAACGAAAGGAAAGAAAAAAAAATTATACATTTCAATTTTTATTGAAATGAACTGGAAATGCGATTAAGGATTTGTAATTTAATTATTTATAATTTGAATCGAAAAAACAATAGCAATGCAATTTTAAAACAGTAATTACGAAGGTAGCATTGACTTCAATACGTTAGAATCGTTAAATTCAGTTTTTTTTTTTTTACTATATCGATCCTCGAATAAAGTAATTGAATGAGCTAGTTTTTTATTAGCACTTAAAAAATAGTTTTCTTCTAACGTATTTTTTTATCTTTTTATTTGCTTTTTTGTATCTTTGCTAATTTTTGCGTAGGGTAGACTGACCAGTGAATGAACAGGCCCCAGTGAATGAACATTTGGTAAATACACTTAAAAAATAAGGATTGAAAATAATTCCACTGGATGAATTGGCAACACAGACTTCCTCCCATCTAGTAGGAAGCTATTTGACATATGATTGGTTGTCCTGGTCACATGACCTTTTTTTTAAAAAATGCTGACAATGATGTTATCTGTGCATCAACTTGTTTCTCTGTTAAAGTAATAAGGCAAGTTTTCTGCCATCACCTCTTTTGATTGTAATTAATGCTTCTTATTAGTTTTTTTTCACTAATTCTATTAAGGTTACATTGAATATGCATATTTAAGCAATGATTCTGATTGTTTCAAGCATTGTAACATGAGTAAATTGTAAGTACTAGGGTGTTCAATAACTGGCTAGGCAAATTGTGATAAGGCCAATGAATGTACACATGTTCATTAACTGGGATTTGTCTGTGTTGCAAACAATCAAAGCAAAATAGCATTTTTCTAACTTCTTTAGCCATTTTATACAATAAAACTCACGTGAATAAATAAAAAACACCTCCTAACCAGTGACTGAACACACATGTTCATTCACGGGTAGCAACACTTTAGGCTAGTTTTCCCAGTGAATGAACAATTTGTGATTATGATTTTGTAATGTCTAGCATAGCTTATATTTTTAAGGAAGTTATTTTATTGCAATTTATGTATGAATATAACGAATATGTTGCAAACTGTTTTTTATCCATGGCTGATTGAAAATGGTATCAAATTTCCCATCTTATTCTTTCTGGATGGTCACAAGTATCACATTAGCCTGGAATTGAGCAAATTTTACTCAGAGAAACGAATCATCCTCTTCAGTTTTCTAACAAATGCGACTAACATACTTCAGCCTTGTGATGTAGGAGTTTTCCGCCCATTAAAAGTATGATTGAGAGCTTGTGTCGACGTTGGAGACAGAAATATGGTGGTTCAAAAACGATAAGTAAATTTAATTTTACCCCAATTTTCAAAGAAGCTTTCGATGCATCAGTTGATGCCATCAAAATTCAGGAAGCTTTCACGAAAAGTGGAATTTCCCCATTTAATGTAGAAAATGTATAGACTTCAACAAATGTATGCAGCACACACACCAAGTGTTGAAGAGTAAGAAAGATCATGAAGAAAGAGCATGCTCTGAAAAAGAAGCGAGCTATTTCTTCAAACACTTGAGTCTGAACTTCCTCCAGACATGTTGAAGTCTTTTAATGAAACTTTCAATGCTGAGTCCAACATGTCAAACATCCGAGGACCTGCACTTTTTCAATGTGGACAAAATATGTACCGAAAAAAGAAAATCATACGGTTGCGCTAAATCCCATTGAAGTCGAAGCAAGGAACAATAATAAATTATTATTTTTATTATTTGAATTTAATTTGTTTTATGCACAAGTAACATAAACTTTTTAAAATAATAAATTAATCAATAACTAACTAAATCGGTGTATTTTTTAAAGAATTTCTTTTTGCATTTTACATTAGAAAAATTTTAAGAATAGAGCAGAGGGAATAAGAAGATAGTCACTCGCGCGAAAATTTATTTGTAAGGTGGGGAAAATATAAAGTTTACTAAATTTGTGTAAAAGAAAAATACAAAAAAGCACCAGCTTCAGCACCTACTACACCAAAAAAAAGCACAGTTAAAAAGACCAATTGAAGAAATGGCCTAGTTCTGACGCACGGAAATTTCTTTTAACATTATAACTTTATCAAAACAAAAAAAAATTTAAGTTTCTCTATAATTTGATATGAATAGTCCCTGTTCATTGACTGGACATTTTTGTGTTCATTCACTGGCAAGCACTGTTCATTCACTTGGCTTTTGTACCACTTTTTATTTGGACCCCCAAAAGACCCGAAGCAATGTAATATTATTTCACCTCCTTTTTTTTGTAGAATTTATACATAATGACAGATGTGTTCACATTGTCATACACTCAGAATTTACATGTACTGAAAATGTATGAATTTTCTTAAAACAAATTGTCCTTAAACGTTCATTCACTGGTTAGTCTACCCTATCCTAGTTTTATGTGTAATGTGTAAGCCTTTTGTTATTTTTAAATCGACTATATAATAATTTTTAATCATGTTTGTACTTGAAATGTTGCATGAAAAATATGCCTTATGCCATATTTTACTAAATGTGTCTTAACCTATAGTTGTACAAATCTCCCCAAGTTATATTCATAATATACATTTTTAATTATTAAATATTAATTACTAATATAATTATTTAATGTAAAATTCAACTTTATAATTAATATTTATAATGCATTGGATTATTCCTTTTGTGTTTAATGATCAAAAGAGGATGGTTGTCCCATAGACCTGCATTATTTTAGAAATCCTAAGATTTGTGAAAGTATTTCTTTGCTATGTGTAGGCCTTTTTTAGCGATATACTAGAAATATAATAACAGCAATATGAAACATATTTGAAGAAGAAATATCTTCCGATTATTTAATTTTTAATTATTAAAATTTATTAGTGACAATATAGATTATTGACAGATCGCGACACTATTTTTAACCTTTATCAATTGATAGTTAAGTAACAGAATTTAGTTATTTTGTGCAATACTGTTTTAACCCAGCAATTTTACTTCACTTCACCCAAGTCATAATGATTATTTTTTCAGGTACGAAAATGACATAAATGCTGCCAAAGTGTTCGGCATGCGTGCCGAAGGGGACCGCGTGTATATAACTGAAGAAGGTTTCACGAAGATTCCAGCTAATGTCAATATAATCCTACGAATATTTGGTACTCAATTCTCCAACAACACTGAACTAGCTTTCACGGCAAGCAACCAATTTTGTGAAAAAATAGTCAAAATAGTTAAAGTCGAAAACGAAAATCTGCTTTCTGAGAATGTGTTGGAAATTGAAATTTCCTTTCCGCTTTTGGACGGTACTCCAAGTTTTTACATGTGCGTCAAAGAGACTTTCGAAAGAGGTGAGGTTGTGAAATGGATTCATCAGGGCGACGAGACATGGCTGAAAGTGGAGCCGATGGGGCGTCTTCTGCCCATGTGGCTGCAGATCTGTATCATCTGCACGCTTCTCATTTTGTCAGGTCTTTTCAGTGGCCTCAATCTCGGTTTGATGGCCTTAGATCGAACAGAATTGCAAGTGATCGAGAACTGCGGGACAGAGAAGGAAAAGAAGTACTCACGAGTTATATCCCCCTTGCGAAAGCGCGGTAATTACCTTTTATGTTCCCTACTTTTAGGTAACGTATTAGTGAACAGCACATTAACCATTCTCTTAGATGATCTCACTTCGGGCATCATAGCCATTGTGGGCTCGACCATTAGCATCGTCATCTTTGGCGAAATTATTCCCCAAGCGATATGCTCTCGACATGGACTTGCTATTGGGGCGAAGACAGTCTATGTGACCAAGTTCTTCATGCTTGCCACCTTTCCCCTGTCATTCCCCATCAGCAAGATCTTGGATTGCGTTCTTGGTGAGGAGATTGGAAATGTGTACGATCGAGAGCGGCTTATGGAATTCATTCGCGTCACCAAGGACTACAACAAGCTCGAGAACGAAGAAGTCAATATCATATCGGGCGCATTGGAGCTCAAAAAGAAAACTGTGGCCGATGTGATGACGCAGATCGATGATGTTTTTATGATTCCCTATGACTGCACCCTCAATTTCCAAACCATGTCCGAGATAATGAAGCAAGGATATTCTCGCATTCCTGTTTACGATGAGGACCGCAATAACGTCGTGGCCTTGCTTAATATAAAGGATTTAGCTTTTGTGGATCCGGAAGACAACTCGCCTCTAAAGACTGTTTGCGAATTTTACAATCACCCAATCAACTACGTATTTGAAGATGAAACTCTGGACGTAATGCTTAATGAATTTAAAAAAGGTAATATTCAACATTATTTTGGTTAATGATCAACAATAACTAAACCAATTTTATATCAGTTTAAGAGGCATTTTGAATTCAAAATGTCAAATCGATGTTGCTGATAAATTTGTTCTTGAAATAGCTAAAACTTATATGGCTAATAAAACAAATATAACATAAGATAAAATTGGCATGAATCTGTTCCTATCGTTCTTCTCATTTAAGTTTTTTGTTGGAAGGTTTTAAGTTATTTGATATATATGGCGAATACGATAGATCTAAACTCAAAAATCGTAAGCTGAAACTCATTAAAAAAAATAATTTTACAAATGAATGATCTCTTCGCCTATGGATGAGCTATAATAATCCAACCTCAAACGGTAAAGTTAAGAAAATAAAATTAAGATTTTTTTTATGTGTCTAGTTTAGGAAAATTGATATTGTATGAATGTAGAAATTATTGACATGGTGTGTTTTATTAAAACGATTTACTTATTTTTGGTGATAAAGGCGCTTTTATAATTTAGAAAACAATATTTATTTATTCAGAATATCTCCAGGCTTGGTTTTTTTTTATATATATATATATATCGATAAAACTCGTAGCTTAGATCGGTTCTCAAAAAGGATTTCACTTTGAATTCTTTCACGACCTTCACAAGGCAACATTGGGCCGCTTAAGAGTACATTCTTATAATTGTATTGTCTTTCATTACACGCTTGTTTTATCATTTTTGATTTTTATTTACTTAAAAAAAAAGTTTCTTCTTACTAAAAATTTCCGGTACAGAGTATCACCAAACGCGCGAAACAAAGAATGCTTCAAAAACGTGCCGAAGTAGCAGTTCAACAACCTACAGATTAAACACATGTAAAGGTTTTTTTTTTTCTTTCGTATAAATTAGAACAACCACAATAATTTTAGGCCAAAATAGTAAAAAATACAAAAAATTTACATGCGGTATCCTAAGTTCATTAGTGTACCGGAATTTAAAAAGCATAGCATAACTATTTGATTCCTATTTTAAAAATGTTTCCTATTTAAAAAATTCTTATTTCTCAATGATTAAATTTAAAGCACTATTTTAAAAATACTGCTTTAAATTTAATCATTGTATTCTTCCTGATTTGCATGTGCCAGACATTTTGTGTACATAGATATCATTTTAGTTGCTTATGCTCATTGTTTTACCTACCTCTCAATCTTTGATTGAACTAGGTTAAAGAACTTGAAAATGAGATCAACGTTCTGCATATCAAAAATTGATAACTTATCTGAAATAGTCAATGATTTTTTTTATCAATTAACTTCTTCCCATTCTAGTTTTAAAAATAATTCTTCTAAGTTATCGGTTGCATAATTTTTTTTATGTAATTTTTTTATGTATTTTTTTTTATGTCATTGCATTGCTTCGAGTTATCTTTTTATGCCACTAATCTAATTCCTATGGAACATGCCCTTGTGAACAAATCCCAAACTAGTATCATCAGCTTTTTGAAGAGCTTTTAAGTGTATGCGTACGTGCTTACGTCTGGATATCCTGATATGCAATGGTAATGCTTTCTTGTTGTTGTTTTTGTCGTTCTAATACTTTAATTATGTGTGTATATATATAATAAAACAGTTTAGAGTGGTGTAGAGAACCATTTGTGATGTTTTCAAAAATTTTATACTATATTTTTTAACAATTATTTTGTTCGTAGCCAATTTTAAAATTCTTATTTCTCAACAGCATGAAAAAGGTAAAATTTATAAAATAATCTTAATCAAAATGTAAAAAATTCTTATTGAAATAATGGTACACAAAATCATGGTCTGCAAAAAGGTAATATCAGTAACCTCTCGAATTTATTCTCCGTTGTATATAATCAATACCCAATAAATTACAATTTTATTATAATTACTATAACACTGTATAAATATATTTCTTTGCATTTCTAGGCCGTTCTCATATGGCTTTTGTTCGACATGTTAACAATGAAGGTGATGGTGATCCATTTTATGAGATTATTGGTGTTGTCACACTTGAAGATGTCATTGAAGAAATCTTACAATCCGAAATTATTGATGAAACGGATGTGTTAAGTATGAAATCAAATATATATATTGGACAGTTTAGTTTTGTCTCTGTTATAATTTAAAATACTGTTTCTATAAATATTTAAATTTATATTTAAGAGTACTATATTTACTATTGAATAGCTGCAAACTTAATTGACTTCTTAATGTTGTTAAATCTTTTTCTTAAAGTATTGACTAAGTTTTTAAAACATTTACTGTACATCTAATTAAGTATCTAATATAGTAAAAAATATAAGTGAGTCAGGAAATAAAATTTAAATCTAATGCATTAAAAACAAGTTTAAACTTGAGCGAAACGGCTTATCCCTCAGAGTTTCAAATAATTACTATTAGAAAAATCATCAATTTTTCATCAAAATTGTGAGGAATATTTTATAGATTTTTAATTTTTTTACAGCTTTTAGACAATGAAATGGAAACACGTTTTTTTTTTCAAATTCCTGAAAAAATCACTCAATCCGATTTTGATCAAAAGGGTTGTAATGCCATTTACCACGAAATTGCCTTTGTTTGCCATGAAAATGTGAGCTTTAACTAAATAACAGGACAACTAAGAAGGGTGTCAGAGTAAAATAACATTTAGCACTGTTTATAGCCATAAAATTGCAGGAGAATTGTGCAAATTATAGAAATTATAATCTATACACAATATTTTTCGGTTTGTTGCAATTTCAGAAAATTAATGCTTTAATTAATTTAATATAAATTCTTTTAAACTGAAACTAACAGCTCTGTAAAATGAAAAAAATATTTACAATTGGCAATCACAGCCGCTGCATTATTGGCAAATTTACAAATCACGATTAAGTTTCAAAACTTTGATATCACTAAATTTTAACTGGCCATTTCAAAGAAATCTATTTTTAAAAAATGACTGATTGTACGTGTACAGGCAGAATTTTGTTTTAATGTTTTTGATAGTAGACTCTCAAACACTCAAATTATATTTAAAGGCATAATTTACAAAACAAAATTATTGGTGTTAAGCTGCATTTCATGTAGATAACTTTTACAATTAACTAATTTATTTGCATTAGTTCAAAATTTAGAAAGCTGAGAAAATGCTTTCAGTTCATGCCAAGTGAAATTTTATGCTAATCAGATTCAAAGTAATGAGTTTTAATGTCTCTATAACTAAAGGAAGCTGCAACAACTGTTGTTATTTTTCAAAGATTAAGACTTAAAAATTTAACATTTGTGTTAAGGTAGGCGAATACCCAAAATTTCCCAAAATTCTAAAATTTTTACTATTGCTTTAATCTTTTCCAAATTTGGCATAGTGATTTCAAATGAAATGAATAATACTATTTTGGCTTTTGTTTTTATTTAAATATAATTTATTTATTTTAAACGGTGTTTTTCTACTAAAAAAAGAGGTTTACGCCAACATTTCTACCACATTGAATTTTCATCCTATGAACATTTATTATGTGTTAAATTCTTCATTTTGAACTGATACATGCAATGACCCTCTAGAGTTACATACAAATTACAAGAAAAAAAGTTATTAAGAAAAATGTTATAAATTTACCACAAAA
This sequence comes from Hylyphantes graminicola, assembly GCA_023701765.1. Taxonomy (NCBI): domain Eukaryota; kingdom Metazoa; phylum Arthropoda; class Arachnida; order Araneae; family Linyphiidae; genus Hylyphantes; species Hylyphantes graminicola. The sequence continues at coordinate 7,005,599 of CM043123.1, forward strand.
AAAGGATTTTTTTCGATTAACTTACACTTGGACATTTTTTTTAAAAAAACTTGTATACTTACACCAGATGTTAGAGGTTCATGGCACAGATATATATTGAAATAGCATCTGTGAAAAATTTCAGGTAAATTAATGAAAAACTTTTTGTGCTAGAAGTGTTGGCGTAAACCCTTTTTTTTTAGTTGAAAAACACGGTTTAAAATAAATCAATTATATTTAAATAAAAAAAAATTGCCCAAAAAGCATTGTTCATTATATTTGAAATCACTATGCCAAATTTGAAAAAGATTAAATTAATAGTAAAAATTTTAGAATTTTGGGTATTCGTCTACCTTAACATTAAATTTAAAAAACCCTTCTGCAATGTTTAGGCTAATTTTCATTTGATATATTTTCTTTGGCCCCTTCCTCTCTTCCTTATAATTTCATAAAGAAACACATTTTTATTTCTTATTATGCTTTATCGTGTGTACCACAAATGATAGCAACTCTGGAAAAACCTTACTTGTAAGTGTTCGAATAATCTGAAATTAATCTATTGAAGTTTGTTTAAAATTTAAAAATATTCGTGTTACTTTTCATAACTTATCTTTTTTTATATATTTTGTTTTCAAGGTTTTTTTTTACCTTTATGGGAAAAAAATTCTTGTTTTTTAGTTTATCAGGAGTTTTTAGAGAACTTAAATTTTTTTTAATGCATTTCATATAGGTAATATATCACACTATATTACAAAAGGTTTTTATTAGGGTGAGATTGTCACAGAAATAAAAAACCAACTTGTGTTGACTATATAATTTGTGTATGCCTGTCCGTGTGTGTGTATTTTTTTAAAATAAATGAAAATTAGTCATTTGCTACATTTTGCGATAGATTAGTTAAAATATCTTAACACTTTAAAGACGGGCGTCGACTGACTCATAGTCTAAGAATCTTCTGGACCAGCAACTTAATCTAATGCCTAGCTCTTCTAACGTGTCGAAAGGAACTAAAATACCATTAAAGATTGATTTGTTGATTGGTATAATTGTACTTTCCGATTGTAGGGCTACTGTTTCTTCGGAATGTACAGCTGTGAAAAAGAGTTACCCACTAGTGATTATTTCGACCGTTAGTCATCCTTTTACATCGGACCTTTTTGACTATGTGAACAAATAACATTCTCAGTAAATTACATGACACAAAATTTGCATAAGGGGCCATCTTAATATTAAAAATGTTACGAAATTTAAAATTTTCAATAGCAACACCCAATTTTAATTACTTAGAAATGTGAAAAACCCTCGAAAACCCTTAAATCTAAGTTTTTGTTACATTTGGATGAATATTTGACGAGTTATTCAATCGAATCACTAGTGGATCTTTGGGGGACCATGTCTATAGTCAGTCTGTAGGTTTATTAATGAGGAAAAAGAAGCACAAGGTCAAATATCTTGAGAATAGGGCCCTACGAGGGATATAAAAGTCAATGAGTAGCTGTACATATTCAAAAATAAAGTTGAAAATAAGTTGTCGTCAAAAATAGATCCCTATCGTTACTTGATAAGGGTTCTAAATTACGAATTGGCTCTGTTAAAGCTTCTAAAGGTGGCTGCAAATAGGCAACCAGAAACCATTACATTAGTTCCCATTAGACACAACGGGCGCGCTAGTTTCTATGTCAATTTCAATGTAGAAATTCTCCAATGAGAGTTTCAAACTTAGAGTGGTCTTAGTCTATGGGTCAGTCGACGCCCGTCTTTAAAGTGTTAATTATTTAATTCTGATTGGTATTTTTTCTTTAAATATAGAAGCAACATAAAATGTAAAAAGAAATAGAACACATCAACTAGAGATTTTATTCATTATTGTTTTAGTTTCAAAATAATGGTTTGCAAACAAGGAAATAATACTAATTGGAGTTTTTTTATACACATAAAATGCACTTTTCTAAAATAACTTGCTTGGACTTTTCAGCTGACAATCGAAAAAAGACACGAAGAAAAGAGGCCCAAATCAAGCAAGACTTTTCTGATTTTGCAAAAGTTGGAGGTGGACAACAAGGAACAAGTGCCATATCTCCTCAGATGGCACTAGCGACATATCAATTCCTTTCAACATGTAATACGTAAATTCTTTCTTTTTATATTTCATTAAGGTTGTAAACAAGCCTGCCAATAGTCCTTAACATGAAAGTATGTCAGAGCCATTTCTTTGTAGTTTTCTGCTCCATGACAATTTGACTACTATCATTTCAATACTTAATTGGAGGTTTTTTAATATATCCAAACGCATTTTAGAATACATGTTTTTATGCTATATTAAATTTGTTAAATTACAGCAAATTGAAAGAAACAAGGAATTAGGTTATTTTTAATTCTTTTTAATTTCTCCCTAGTTATGGTTAAGTGGTATTAGTATAAACATTAATTTGAGAAAAAGCACAGGAGAATAAATTGCTTTAAAAAATAATAAAGTAGTGTGAATAATGGTCATTTATTAATCATTATCAATTTTTCACAATATTACATGAATTTTCACTGGTATTGTTCCCTCTTATGTTTTTATTCCTGTGTCTATTCCATAGATAAATGTCATTTAAAAAACAAGACACACGATGTCACTTTTTATTTAAATTATCAAAAAAAATCCCAGAATAGCTTTGTAAAAATTACGAAGACCATGGCATACGATTTAAATTTTTTAAATTAAATATTGGTTTTGATACTAAATGAAATTGTGCATGACAAAATGTTTTTTAATAAATATGACTAAAATACTAAATGAACTAAATGTCATTTTTAGTACGCGAGTAGAATTTATGTTTTTTTAAGAAAATGTATCACTTCCATTTTGATTTAAATCAAAGTTGTTTCTCTACCTTAAAATGTAGAGAAACTGGACAGCTAAAGAAAGTTATTTAAACTTTCTGGAGTAAGAAAATTAATTTGTGGGTCATTCTCTGTAATAGGGACAAATTGATGACCCGGATATTTTGCTTTTTTTTTCAGATTATATATACATGTTGTGATTGATTAGTTTAAATTAGCTCACAATCTAACTTGTCCCACCCAAACAATATCAAATAATTTTTTCACAGAAAATTACGTTTAAATACCCGATTGTCACTCCCTCACAATGTCCCTACATGTTTTTACAACTTTTAGCACCATAAAAAAGGCCTTTTTAAATAACCTTTTATATGGTGGAACTATTTATGGTTAATTAATTTGTTTCCGAAAATGTATGTTTTTCTACCATCAATAGTTTTTTGTAATTTTATGAATATGTAATGTCCCTGAGTTATAGTCAGTTTTTCAATGCTGATTTCAAGATCAATTTGAAACTTACTAGACGACGAAGAAATTACGACTCTAAATTGCCATGTTATTCTTAAAGGATTGTGGCTTTTAAATCAGCCATTAGTTTTGTTATATGAGTGATATCATTTTTACAGTACTTTTAGTATTAAAAATAGTTTGCGAGTCTTACTGTCATCACTCCCTCAATCTCATTTACTGATTATAGATAAATGCAAGTATTTTTTTACTAGTCTCACTAGGGGGCAAAGCCCCCTGCTCTCTACCGCTCGCCAAACCCCCAGAACTGCTACGCAATTCCTCTTCGTTTGCTCCACAAACAAGCATGCAAGACTAAGATATTTTAGTTAAAAGAACCCGACCAGTGCGGAGAGTGCGCAAAACGAAAAAAGGGAAGATGCATCGGCTTCAGCTATTTTTACGATGCGTGGCCGGAAACTCAAGACCAATGCCAACAGTTGAAAAATAAGCTAGTTTCCGTGGGACTGCTCCAGGGCATCACGTAGCTCTAACGCTAATTAACAATCTCTACCAAAGCCACGGGACACAACCTGAAGCAGCCCCGGCACATAAGCACACCGCCACACTTTCAGCGTTTCTGACGTTTCCAATTGGCTGAAAGCGCGTAAGTCACGTGGCTTTCAAGCGTCCAACAATTACAATTTCATATTATATAGAGAAACTGTGGGCATTTAAATGTAGATTAACACACAATCACTAAACCTTATAAAAAAATTCTTTGAAAATGATATTATGTGATTTTTCCTACGGAATCATCACTACCTCGCATATCAGCCTTGAAAGATCAGTCCACATTGGATTACTTCATCTTAGATCTTTCTTTAAAAGCGCATTCCATAAAAGTTGTTGTTTCGCTTCAACTGTAGATTTTTTTTAAGCGGCCTGATGTTGATTATGTGTATCTCTTTGTACGTTATGTTCAAGAGTTAGTGTTAGTTTCAATTATCATTGCATTAGAGCTGCATGAAGGCTATTGATGATGGGTGTGGTAATTAAGAACCACAGTCATGTTATGATCAAAATATTTATGACGAATAACTGTAAAATAAAATGCGATGACAATTTTTTTTACCTGCTCGATCAGGAGCTGTTTCCTCTAAACCTATCATACACATATCAGACTTCTTAAACTTAAATTATTCCATTGAAATTATACTTGACAAAATGCCAATATTCAAGTATAGTCAGTGTTGTTCGTCACTTGACTGTGGTTCTAAATTACCATGCCCATCACCAAAAGCCTTCATGTAGCTGGGTCATTCTCTGTAAAAGGGACAAATTGATGTCCCGGATACTTTTCTCTTTATTTTTAAATTATATATGCATGATTGTGATTTGTTAGTGTAAACTGGTCCACAACCTAACTAGTCCCACTTAAAAAATTTAAAATAATTATAATTTACTTACATAAAATTTCATTTAAATACCCGATTTGTCACTCCCTCACACTGTCCCTGCATGCTTTTACAACTTTTAACGTCCTAAAAAAAGCCATTTTAAATATATGATCCTTTTTGGCGGAACTAATTATGGTTAATTAGTTTCTGTAGTTTCCGAAAATGTGTCTGATGTTTTTCTACCATCAGTAGTTTTATGTAATTTTTTGAGTATGTATGTGTCCCTGAGTTATAGAGTCACTCCTACAACACTGCTTTAAAGTTCAATTTAAAACTTACTGGAAGACTAAGAAATCGAATTTAAATTGACATACTATTCCTAAAGGATTGAGGCTTCTAAATCAGCCATCAGTTGTTTTAATACATGAGTGATAAAGTTTTTACAGTACTTTTAGTATTGAAAATATCATGGGAGTCTTTTACTGCCGTCACTCACTCAACCTCATTTACTGATTATATATAAGTGCGAGAATCTTTTTACTAGTCTCAAATTGTAGGCATTTAAATGTAGATCAACATACAGTCTCTTTATTTCATAAAAAAATTCTAAGAAAATGAAGTTATTTGACTTTTCCTACGGAATCGTCACTCACTCACACGTCACTAACTCACAAATCAGCTTTGAAGGTCAGTCCAAATTGGATAACTTCATCTTAGATCATTTTTTCGAAGCGCATTCAATACCGATTGGTTGTTTCGCTTCAAGTGTAATTTTTTTTAAAACGCATGCCCTTTAGATATTTTACGAGAGTGATTATTCGTTTCTTCTTCTACGTTATAATCAAGAGTTGGGGGTCAAACTTGTCGACCAGGCCGCGCAATGGTTAAGGTGCTAGCCTTTGGTGCTGCTGGGTTCTTGTTCGAATTCCGGTATGGAAAGGATGTTTGTGTTTGTCAATAAATATTGTTATTTGTCTATAGGCGTGTTTACATGAGACATCGAATCCATAGATTGAAAAGCACACTCAGCAGTTTTTCCCTCTTGGGGATTTTCTCCCAGACAGAACCGGAATTGCAGGGTTAATTAGGGTAGGGGGGTTCTCAAACTCTCCAATGAAGGAGGGTTTGATGTTTCATGACATGGATTCGGCCACATACTATCATTTGGGTTAGAAATCCTGCTCGTCCTTTTTCCCCTAATGGAGATTTTGGCATTCTATGAATTCGATGGCTCATGTAAACGCGCCTTATGTGTTTGTGTCGTCTTTCCTTGTGTGTCTCCTGTGACTGTCTCTTCTGGCTAGCGGGGTAAGGAGCTATTAAGCCTATGTTCTTCCTTTCTATAGGTCGCACTCACTGTCATTTGTTATAGGGTCAAACTGTTAATTAATTATTTTTACACTAGAGCTACACTTAGGCTATTGATGACGGGTATTGTAATTTAGAACCACAGTCGCGTTATCATCAAGATATTTATGATGAATAACTAAAATAAAATGGCGGTGGCATTTTTTTAACCTGCTCTTCTCGATAAGGAGTCGTTTCCTCTAAACACATTATACGCATATCAAACCCTTCTTAAACACAATTTATTCCTTTGAAATTATACTTGACCAATATTCAAGTATGGTCAGCGTCGGCTCGTCACTTGATTGCTGTTCTAAATTACGACGTCCGTCGCCAAAAGTTCTCATGTAGCTGTAGCGCGACGGTAATTCAAACTAACCTAACCTAACTTCCCCATAAACAAAAAAAAACTCGCATTCCTATAGAGATGTATATCGTGTAATGTCTACTGTAGGTTTAGTTGTGTCTGTTATTCAACCAAGCCTAATCGACATAGACTTGAATCACACGTTTTTGAACTAAAACACAATGCTTAGCACTTGGGGCAAGTCAAAGAGGCATGCAATGGTTTCGGTGCTGCATGAGCATACATTGTCTATTGCGCATGCTCAGCATCTAAAGAAGTTAACGATAGTTTTCAAATGTGGAAAAAAAATATATTTGATTAAAAAAAATCATTGAAGGGATCTGAACCATTTTTTTTTGCTATATATGAATGTGAAACACATATAATAAAAATTATTCAATTAGAAAAATATTTTTTTCTCCAGTTTTTAAAAGTGCAATTTGTCCCATTTACAGAGAATGACCCAGCTGTAGTGCAACGGTAATTCAAAATAACCTAACCTAATTTTCCAATAACAAAAAGACAGCATTTCTATAGAGATATATATCATGTACTCTGTCTACTGTAGGTTTATTTGCTCCTTTTATTCAACCAAGCCTAATCGACAAAGACTTAATCACACATTTTTTAACTAAAACAATGCTTAGCACTTGGGGCAAGTCAAAAAGACGTGCAATGGTTTCGGTGTTGCATGACCATAGATTTTCTGTTGTGCATGCTCAATATCTAAAGGAGTTTACGCCAGTTGTCAAATATGGAAAAAATATACAGTTGTTTAAAAAAAATCAAATGAATCTGAACCATTTTTTTTACTATACATATGAATGTGTGCAACACTTATAATAAAAATTATTCAATTAGAAAAAAATTCAGTTTTTAGAAGTGCAATTCGTCCTATTTATAGAGAATGACCCGTGTGTGACTTTCATGGTTTTACTAACCTGTACCATTCATGTATGATTTACCAGATTTATTCTTGATCTTTCTTGTTCCTTATTTCTTTATTAAAGAATATTTTGGAAACCTTTGAACATGTTTAGATTACAAATATTGGACATTTCTTACTATTTCAAATCTTCTTCTCTATAAAACATATTTTAAAAGTTAGGAAAAAATCTGTTAATTGCTTAAATTATCCAGTTTATTATGTTCGATAAACTTGGAACTCAAATGGGGAAAACTGATGACATAAGGGAATGCTACAACCCTGTAACATAGTAAAGTCAATTGTTATTTACCTATTATTTTATCTAATAACTGTTCATTTGCAACTTATATTAAAAAATGTTTTTTTATTACAGCTGTGGAACCTTTTAGAAATATCTATCTTTCTGAAACTGTCTTAAAGCGTTTGATGACACAGAATATATTCTTCAAATCTATCCAAAATAAAAATGGCCAAAAGGTATTATTAAACCCAATTTACCAAGCAGGGAAGCCAGCAGATTTTTTTATGCTGATTTTAGAAGGTCGCTGCCGTGTAACTGTGTGCAAAGAAAATCTTGTGTTTGAGGCCGGCCCTTTCAGCTTTTTTGGAATACCAGCTATTACTATCAATATAAGTTCAGGTATGTTCATTGCCTAATGTAATATATATTGTTAAAATTTAAAAATAATTTATCCCACCAGCTGGTGTATAACTGTCGGGTCTGGTGGTTAATGTTGCTGGTCATAAGTCCACTTGGCCCTTCATCTTTCTGTAGTCAATGAATGAGTACCAAACTTTCTCATGAAATTAACTGAAAGTTTTTTGACGAAATTAATCACTCAAGATACTTTTGCTAGTACAGCAATCATTCATTATATTTTGCTTATCGGAAAATATGCAAAAAGTGCATTGTAAGGGAATATGTGATATGGCATTAATATCTTACATATGTGTCTATGCCTCATCCATTTAAAGAGTTCAAGTTGTTTAACACTTTTTTGCATCAATTTTTGGTGCCCCGTAACATGTCTTAGGAAAAGGATTATTGAATTCTTAGTTCTTGATCTCGTCGCATTATCCGCAAAACTCCAGCATTTTTGTATTTTTACAACAACACACAGCTTCAATTTTTGACTTGCTTTCGTTTTTTGTGTTGGGTATCAATTCTTTTTTAATTATAAATTTTTCAGGCAATATTTGCGCACAGTATAGTACAGCTTCATACCCGTTATAAACACATCGTTCTCTACTTCTTGTGCTGATAGTTTTCTCAGTCATCCTTATTCTTGATTAATATTTGTAACACATTTTCTTCTTTAAATTGTTTTAGTCATACTTTAATAATAGATGGTTTAAGTTCCTGATAGACTAAGCAAAAGACCTGATAGAAAAAACAAAGTTAAAACAAAATTGAATCATATGGTTTAAGTTTTCCTGATAGACGGACCTTTAAAGGACATAAACACTACTCTCTGAAGCTTTTAAATGGAAAAAGATAACATTTGTAATTTTACCTAGAAACTATTTGGATAATTCAGTCCAATTTTAGGAAAGTAAAATATTCAGTTAAAAAATTCTAGACATGATTTTAAGTATGATGTACAGTCCTGCACAAAAGTTGACACAGAAGCAATTCTTGAAAAAAGCGTCAATGTTACTATTTTTCAGTAGATTTTTTTAAAATATATATTCTCTAGACAGCATGAAAAATAATAGGTTAAAAAATTTTGACAAAAAATATAAATAAATTTGACTTCCATCAACAAATTAAAAATGTCCATACTTTCCTTGCCACAAAAGTATCGACACAAGTTTCCGTTTTCCGTTTTATGCAAATTCTATACAGGAAGTGATTGCGGGAGGGGTTTTAAGTTGCTTTAAAATGTTGAAGGTAATTTTCAATGCTTAGAACCATTCTGAAGTCAACTGAATTTTAGTATGAAGAGATTTTAAGGATATGGACATTCAAATTCAGAGGTAAATCTGTTTCAGATATTTCTACTAAATTTAAGCGTTCGAAACGAGGTATTTATAGAGTGTCAGCACGTGGCGATCAACATCCACCAAAATCGCGGCCTGGAAGACCTCCAATCAGCAGAAAACAAGAGGACGGACAAATAAGAAAATTGGCTTCAGACAAAAATCGCTCTTCAAATCAAATTAAAATCCCAATTGTGGCTTAATTTTTACCAAAAACTATCAGGAGGTGAATCAATGAATCTGGTTACTTGATAAAATCCAAACTTATAACGCAACCTAGTTTGCTATCTCATCATAAAGATGCAGGACTGCAATGGTTGTGTTGCGTGCCTATTCAGGTGTCGGCTCGTCACTTGACTGTGGTTCTAAAATGCGACGCCCGTCACCAATAGCCCTCGTGTAGCTCTAGTGCGACGATAATTCAATCCTAACCTAACCAAGACTGCAATGGATAGCTGTAAGACATGTGTTGTTGAGTCCATTGCAGTCTTGCATCTTTATGATGAGATAGCAAGCTAGGATGCGCTATAAGTTTGGATTTTATCAAGTAATCAGATTCATTGATTCACCTCCTGATAGTGTTTGGTAAAAATTAAGCCACAATTGGGATTTTAATTTGATTTGAAGAGCAATGTTTGTCTGAAGCCAATTTTCTTATTTGTCTGCCCTCTCGTTTTCTGGTGATTGGAGGTCTTCCAGACCGCGATTTTGGTGGATGTTGATCGCCACGTGCTGACACTCTATAAATACCTCGTTTCGAACGCTTAAATTTAGTAGAAATATCCAAAACAGATTTACCTCTGAATTTGAATATCCATATCCTTAAAATCTCTTCATACTAAAATTCAGTTGACTTCAGAATGGTTCTAAGCATTGAAAATTACCTTCAACATTTTAAAGCAACTTAAAACCCCTCCCGCAATCACTTCCTGTATAGAATTTGCATAAAACGGAAACTTGTGTATATACTTTTGTGGCAAGGAAAGTATGGACATTTTTAATTTGTTGATGGAAGTCAAATTTATTTATATTTTTTGTCAAAATTTTTTAACCTATTATTTTTCATGCTGTCTAAAGAATATATATTTTAAAAAAATCTACTGAAAAATAGTAACATTGACGCTTTTTTCAAGAATTGCTTCGGTGTCTAAACTTTTGTGCAGGACTGTATCCGAATGTGTGATTTAACCGCAATATAGCTATGGGACATTGCTCATAATACATTGGGTTCAAAAATAGAAGTAGGCACCAACTTGTGAGCTGTTAGGGTTGTGCAGAGTTTACTTTTCTTGTCAGCTGGTGTATTGTTTTTTCATAGTTTTCGAATATGAAACTACTGTCAATCTAAAATCTGAATTATCCAGTGATTTTTTTTAATTGGTAAAAAGTTTATGAAATTGCAATTTACAATGGCAAAACTTCAGCAATTCAAAGTTTTAATATTCAATATTTCAAAGCTTAATGTAAACACCCAACAAAGTAATAGTTAAGAGGTCCTTACTAGATGTATAACTTAACTATATGTCTGTAACCATAATCTTGTGTTATGTATTAAGCGGGGTTCTGTATTATAAGTTTTACTATTCAATGAAAATTCTCTTATCCAGAATTTTTGAATGATTTCCTACCTACCTCCAGTCCCAATTAGGTCACATAATCAAGGTTCTACTGTATTTAAATTAAAGAGAAATTCCAATTTATTTTCACAACATCTATTTGGTTCAAGTTATCTATGTTTGATTTTACAATGTTCAACTTCCAAATATCTTATTTCTGCCCTCAATCAATTTTAACAATTATTGGCAAATTCCTGTTTTATTGCATGATATACTTTGTTATGTGGATCAACATGTATGAATGATTTTTTTCATAAATGCTGTTTTTTATTGTTTATCATTAATCTACTTGAATCACTTTTTTACAGGTGGGATTGAAGGGGAGGGGAGCATATAGATGATAGTATATTATTTTGAATTATAACAATAGATTTTATTAAATATTCTAACTTTTTGGTGAAACTTTTTTCTTCAGGTTGTGACAACTCTTCACAAAGTCATTTACAAAGCCTTTCCAGTATCTCCATTAGCCCAGACACTGCAATGTCAAAAACATTTATTCCTGATTATACAGTTGTTGCTATAACTGATACACTATACATGAAAGTTCATTGGGCTGTGTATCTAGCTGCCTACCGAGCAACACTTATGGAACGACATCATAAACTTGATCCAGAAAATGAAGATGCATATGCTAATAATTGGGAGCAAGAATTTAGATTTTCTTCTTCTGGCTCGCTTCATCGCCTTCAAGCCGATGCAAGTCTTACTGCCGCAACTATTTCTCAAAATAATGGTAAGAAGAATGGATTAAGCCCAATCATGAACCGAAACTCATCCCCTAGTGAATCTGCGAAAAGGCGGGCTAGTGTTGAAGTTGGTTGCATTAACCGTTGCCCTGATGTTTCGGTGGTTGATGGAATTTTAAAGAATTCTAAAAGCAAGGATATGGTTGTAAAAACTAATATTTTTACAAACACATCAGAGATACCAATGGTTGATATGCCCCATAACTTAAATAGCGTTGCTGAAGATGAGAGTTGTGATTCTGTTGAAGTTGTTGTAAGTAAAAAAATAAAAGATGGTATTGCTGGAAAAAAGAAAAATTCTGTAAATGGGACTGCTGAACAAACAAATGAACGTACTAGACTGTTATACCCTTCAGAGGCTTAGATGTGTGTTATAGTTTGTATATAAGACATTTATGTTCGCAAATATTGTGCGGTAACACATGTACTGAATACTTAATCTAGAATGTTTTTAGAATTTTTTTGTCTAACCTTGTTCATCTTGCATTACTATGTATCATTCTAACCTAAAACTGATAAGTAACCTTAAATGTGATGGATACAAATAGTTTTTAAACTAAACATAATCGGATATTTTCAATCGTAACTGGCTATTATAATTGCACTAGATACTTGTGACACCCTTCGGACCGCCACATACTTAAGTAATTTCCTTGTAGAATATGAATTATATCTAATAAAATAATGCTTACATACATGAAAATCCAAATATATTTTATATTTCAGTAGAAAATGAATTGCAATAGAAAAAATTACATGAAATTATTAATATAAAAGCTTAAATTGCATAATCTACATTTTTGAGTTGCATACTATATATGAATATAACTTATTTTTTTCCTTAAAATTTCAAAATCCAAGTTAAGATACTTAAGTTATAAATTAAAACAATTTGTCTAATCTGCAAACTTTTGATGAAAACTTTCATCTAAATTGCATTTTGGTTATGCCCTCAAAATATTTTTTCCTGTAGTTTTGGGTTTAAAAAATAAACTGTAACTGCTACTTTTTTTCATATGCACTTGATTACTTTGTTGGTGCTTATCAATAATAGTTTTTCAATGTACAACTAGACAAGTATAAACTTCATTGTGTAAACCAGGCCCATGCAAAATGAACTTTATTTTTATATGATGATTTGAACTTCAAAAATATGTGCTCTATATTGTTCTAAAAATGAATTTCAGTAGATATTTTTAATTTAATGAAATAGTCAAATATTTTTAACTATTTGATATTGCTCAATTCTTCACATAAGATAATTAAAAAATAACTTAAGTTATATTTTTAGGTATTCTATTATGGTTAGTTAATATTTTTAAATACCCATACTTCCGAACCGTAAAAGCTTTAATATAAAAATGTGGTTATTCTTTGTATTTGCGCCTTACTCATTTTTTTACTTACATCAATAGTCTGAAAAAAATTTGCTTTACATGATTATCTTTTTCCTTGCAAGTAGTCTTGCACGGGAATTATTTACATAAAAATTTTAGGTTTTTTTATTTTCTAAATTTTTATTTTACATTGCAATAAACATTATTTAAAATTGAATCATATTGTTGATCCAATACTAAAACCGGAATGAGTAAAATATAGGGATTGAAAACTGGAACTGTTGAACCCACAGTTTTCAAAAGCGGCCAATCCCTAGAATTTGGCCCATTTGTGGTTTCATTATTGGACTGAATATATATAAATGCAGCATTTAAATACTTGTGTTCATTCATTAGTTGTTGAGTTATTTAATTTTTTTTACCACAGAACCAAAAGCTCATTTAATTAGCTGTTTGAAATGTATTTGTTTAAATACAGAAATCCCTTTTAGCTTTTTGTTTTATCATTTATTAGTACACAACAACATTCATCTGCTATTATAAGTTTAAGTAATCATATATTAGTAAAAATTCTTGAATATTTTTAGGAAATGCCTTGTTTTAATTGAAATTTATATGGTATTGTATTTTAATTGAATAATTTTTTTAGCGTTTAAGTTTAATGATTTTAGTGTGGACATTTCATTAGTAATTACAGCAAGAAAAAATATTTTCCTAGTGTTTTTTATTTGTTTTTTAATTTTTATTTCTCTCTAAATTTGCTGCAATTACTGAATAAGAAATCAATTTCAAACAAATCAACCTATTTGTGATAGATAATTTTTATATTTTAGCAGCATTACATTTGTGAGTGTGTGCCTTTATCAATGTCCCTGTACTCTAGAAAATGTTACTCCTTTGTAATACTCATGTTGAATTATAGTTAAAAAGTTTTGTCCTATTAATGACAACATTTTTAACATATTTTTGAAACAGTTTTATTTTTTAAGGCTGAAAAGTTGTGGTATAACTAGTGGTAATAATAGTTTAAGTATTATTTTAGAGTTACAAATTACCTTTGTTTTAATCGATAATTGTGTACTGTAAATATGGTTACTATCTGTTGTACTATACTATGGTTACTACATGCTGTTATCTATCTGTTAGAAGACTTTAAAATCAAAAGAATATTACAAAAGCAATACAAAATTTAAAATTAAATTGCATTTCTTTTCTGCCTTTTTTTTTTTAAATATGGACTACACATTTTCAAAGCTAGAATATAGGTATTAACCTTTTTGCATTTTATAACATTAAGTATCAGTTAACAAATCTAGAGATATATTGAGGCCATGTATAACATTTTAGTCTGAGCAAATATAAATGCAGTTTTTAAATTAAGTTTCTTACATTTTGTTAATTTTGTGTTTCCAAATATTTTGACTTGTGAAATGTAATAAAGAATCTCTTATCTGAAATTCAGACAATCAGGAAAATACTGATTCATAAAATCACATTGGTCTGTGAATTAAACTGATAGTTCCCTATAACTTGTTTTTAATGGAAGCTTATAAAAAAAATATACAAAATTTTGTAAGTCAAAAATCATTTATTTTCAGTTTAAAATTATTGGTTCTAAATTTTTTATGAAGTTGGTAATTTTTAAGGATTAAAAAGATTGATACAGATATTTTCAGCCTTGCAAATGCTTCATTAGCTAAGAATTTTCTACAAGAATGAATTCATTGAATATGTAAAACATCTGTTTGCTTAATACATTTTGATATTTATCCTGCTTTATATTTCAATTGTTGACACAAAAAAAATTATATTACATTTATGAGGTGATCATTACATAAATAAAAAACTGGGAAATCCTTAATATGGCTGGCCTTAATACAGTTTATGTGCTCGTAATTTGGCCTAAATGTTTTAAATTTCCCTCTATCATACCTAATTTTTTCTATCACTTTAGTGTTATTATGATATAAATACGAGATTTCAATATTTTTATCTGCTATACTAGATATAAATAATTTTATGTATTGTGTGTGAATCATATTGAGTTGTATAATACCAGAGCTGTGATACTTTAGTATTTTTTTTATGAAATACATTTCTTTCCATTACTGTATGATATAAAATTACTTATGTGTTAATTAAAATTTGTTGCATTTAGTTTTTTTTTCTAAAATAAGAATTTTTTTATCAAATACCTTTTATATACAATGCACAAACCAGTAGTTCCAAATAGTAATAACAATGCAAAATGTTGAAAATTTGAAAATGTGGTTGTAGAAAAAATATGTATATGTGTATACTTTCCTGAAAAAAAACGTCACCTGACTGTGGTTCTAAAATACGATGCCCGTCGCCAATAGCCCTCGTGTAGCTCTAGTGCGACGATAATTCAAACCTAACCTAACCTGAAAAAAAACATAGAAACCAAGAAAACACAATTGTTGTAGATGAAAAATTAGTGAGTTTCTATTCTTACATATATGATTAATGTATTTATCTATATAATGTACATGTCTGATAAAAAAAAGACTTGGTTATAATTACTAAAATATTCAAAGTGCCACTTGGACTATAACTAGTCAGCTTTTAAAAAAATTTAGTTGAAATAACAATGTATTTTATTCTTAAAATAATATAGATTGTCCAACATTCCCAAAGGTGTATTATATGTCATGCCTTGTGCTTTTATATTTTTGTGCAGTTCAAATGCCATTAATCCAAACACTATTTCTAACAAAAGGTTTTCCAAAGTCCATGACACACTGCAAACTTTAAGTTATGTTTATTAATATATCATACACCAGTATAGATGTGCCTCAGGGGAGAACATAGTTAGCGGCAGCAAAAAAGAGCAATTCTTAGTATTGATTTCAAAAGGCTCTAAATAATTTTAAAATTGTTACAAAAAAAAAAACAAATTGTACCAAGTTATACATTGTACTTTTATTATTACATTTATACCTAAGAATCTTATTTAAAAAATTTATTTATTTTTTTAAAAAAGACATATTTTGAAACATACAATTACGAATTTTTAGAAATGCAAGTATGTTTTCGGTACAATTTCTACAAAAAATATACAATGAATATGTATGTAAAACTTGTTTGTAATGCAAGTAAGCAGTTAGATTTATATTGGTCACCTGTTTTTTTGGCCTAAAATAATTTTTTAATTTGATTTAAAAAAACATATTCTAAATTCTGATTTTCAACGCAGAAAAGTGTAAAATAATAAAAAAAATTAAATTTGTAAGACTAAATCAGGTGACATAAATAGATCTAAAATGATTTTTTAACACACAAAAAAAACTATTAAAAAATATTTAATAGATTTAGAGAAAAGTGTGCCGATGTGTTGAAAATTATAGTTTTGAGAAAAACGCGAAAAACAAATACAGTCAATCACATTAGCACGAACTCGAAGGGACCACCGAAACATTTCGTGTTAACCGAATTTCATGTTAACCGTCAGCAATTTTTTCTTGCATTGAACCAGTGAATAGTTTTAAAAAATCAACTTAAAAAATTCTTATTTTATAATATAATACACTAATAATACAAGAGCATACAATAAGTAAATCAAAGGAGGCGTGGCACATTTGTTTATTTTTATAATTTTAATTTTTTTATAAGAAATAATTAACCGATCGATACAAAATTGGTCTCATTCGATAGATCGGGCTTCCATCTATCAGAAAATACTGGTTTCAAAGCTTCAGTTTTTTTTGTTGTTGTTGTTGTTAACTATGCTCTCCCCTTAAGTTACTAATGAAACTATATACCTAGCTGCAAAAATACAAAAATTCTAATATTCATTATAATTCTTTGTATACAATTGTTAAATTTAGTTGTGAAATTAAGATAATTTTTTAATATGTTAATTCAACAGAATTTTTTTTATTAATCAATTAATGTAAAAAAGGTTAAGTCCATTGATACTTTCCTTTCTCTAAAATATTGAAAAGTGTAGTTAGAAGAATCTTTAATGATTTTAACCCCTTTTTTTACATTTATGTGGTACAAAAAGCACATATGCACATTTTTGTATTAAGCAAAATGTTCATGATTAAGTTTTGTGAAATTGTCAAGGTTTCGATTTCCATTTTTGTTTCATAATATTTGTTCACATTTGTTGAAGTTTAGCATTAGTGCCTTGCATTATGTGATTTTTAGCTTTGTGAATTTTTTTATTATTATTTTATGGAATTAAGGATAACTTCCATTTTTGGGTGGGATTCTTTTCGTTTTAATGCGTTATGAAAAGAGGCAATTATATTACATAATAAATAAGTTATATTATATTCAATTTTGTTCATATACTTAATTGGCTTAAAATAGTTGTGCCTGATTATTAATACTTACCACCTTTTTGTATAATAAATTTATTATATATGCATTTTTGCTTCCCATAATTCTAAAATTAAACTTTTTCTATCATTAAGAATGCCACAATATTTGAAATTTCATTTGCAACATCTTCATTTTTAAATTTTATGTTAGTACTGCATGGTATATATTTGTGCAGCTTTTGAATCCAGACCACTTGCTCCAATACCTCAATTTACTTTGATCAATCGAACAATTAAGATATTTCAAGATAGATCATAGTATCGTCCATTTGTGGTATAAGTTTAAATTTGTTTTTATAGCTATAAATTTATTGAGCCTATTTAAGTGTGATCTCTCTGTGATAGCTCTATGGCATATTTCCTTAAAATAATCATGAAATAAAATCTATTCCCTTACATTATAGATTTTAAACCTTTAATTAGAAATATTATTTTTAATAAAATATTTTTTCATTGTATAGTGCTGTTTGAATCTTATTGCCTAAGATAGATTAAGAATAGTTTGTAACTTGTTGTAAGTTGAGTTATTTAAAATATATTTATAACTTGCATACATGTTTCTTTTTTAAAAATTTCTTCATTCAAAAAATATTTATCTAGTGATTCTATATTATTAGTTAGATTAAATATTAATATATTTTTATTTGCATCATTTTTACTAGGATAAGAAAAATTATATTCATACGTAATCCAACTAGTATAATGTAAGTATAGCCACTTTAATCAGTTTTCATGTGACACCTATGCTTTTGATTTAAAATGTTTTATATATATTTCAAGTTATAGTCTCATTAGACAAGACAATGTGATTTGTTAAATGTAATGAAATAACAATTCTATTTTAATAAATAATTTGTTTAAATGAAAGAAAATATAACTAGCAATAATTTTGTATTTATCTATACCATCCTCCTTAAAAGAAAATAATTTGTTCCATTAATAAAATTTCCAAAGTAAATTGAAACATTACTTTGTTAGAATTTTTTTCAATAATTGTAGAAATTTTATCTGTAATACGTCTAAAAGAAAATAAATGTATCAATAATTCTTTTACAAAAAATATTCCAAAGTAATTCACAACAATCGTTTCATGGTTGTTTTTTTAAAGTTTTTCACTAAAATCTTTTAAAAAATAATTTTATGCCGAATAAACTGGTTTAACCCTTCAGTTTTTGTGTTGCGTTTGTTAACATTGTTTTAAAATACCTTTTTAACACAAAAACATAAATGTACCTTTGAAAATAGTGCTAAGATTTTTTTTTTCCAAATATGATATTCATTTTCAGTTTCTTAAGTTCATTTATAATGTTGTGCCTCTAGGGTTTTTCTTTACTGTTGCTAGAATAATGTGAAATAGCTGATGTTGGTCACAATCAAATGGTTCCATGTATCTTATTTCCTGTATGTTAAAATGTGCCTTTAGTACTTGTGAAATACATGAAATATTATATGCCTTGTTGATGTTATGTACTTGAGATTTCTTATGATGTGTGTATTATGTTAACAGATTTTAATTGTTGAACAATTGTTAGTCTGTATCGTCGTTGTAAATGAAATTTTTAATTTCTGCATGTTTATTGCCTTTTTATTGTGCTTTGTCCTATTTATTCATTTTATTAAATGTTAAACATTTCATTGTTGGTTCATTTTTTAGTGTGATTTTATTTTCTTGTACTTTGCAATGCAATTACATTTATTTACATATTTTACAAATAACTTTAATTAGTCACAACATACAAGGTAAAATGACAATTGTCATTATAAACACTCAATCACAATGTGTTTATTCGTCCATTCAAGGTTCTATTACTATAAGTCAGTGTATAACTTCATTCTTCACTTTGTCATTCTTCGGGAAACCAGTCCTCGTCAGCCAAATTCTCTGACGCAGGAATAGGTAAATTATCAGGAATACCATAGCTTATCTGCGAGTTGTATCCGTGTTGGCATTGGCAGTTGCTGAAGAAACCTTCATACCTCAACCTAACAGTTTCCTTTTTCTTGCAACGTTGGTATTTTGGTTGCTCTATAACGTAACTAGAACGCCTATTATCTACTTCCTGAAATTTGTTAATAAAATTAGTAAAAGTTATAACAATATAAAGTGCAGATACCGCTAGAAAGTGGTGACACGAGAGGTAGTAAGGATGTTTGCTCCCGTCCTGATTCGGCTGTAGTAGGAAACAAATATGAAACCATAGTTTTTAACTTCGAATATTTTTTCTTTTTAAAAATCGTCAAGTAAGGAATCTGACTTTCTCTGCCTTAAGATTACAGGAAGGAAGAAAACATTTGATCTCATGATAGATAAGTTCACTGACGAGCTAAAATCATGTCAACTTTTAAGCTATCTGACTGTTCAGTTTTGAACTTTTTGAAGATCTGTACAAGTACACGGCAAATGATAACGCCTTAAGAAATTTAAGGATTATCTGGGCAAAATGTTTAGCGAAGTCCCGGGACATGGAGTCGGAAGAGCCCAAAACCATTGTCTTGTCATCATTCCACTTGCTAATCCATTAGATGCTCTGGAATCCCTGCTAGAATCCCAGACCCTGTCATTACCCTAAATGTCCCAGGGGCTGGGGACCCCAGTCGGTTAAGCACTCGCCTAGCATGCGAAAGGTCCCAGGTTCGGGTCCGGGCATCGCCAAAATAACTGCCGACCTATAAACGGCCCGTGCAGCCAATAATGTCCGACAAATAATACCTGATCGTGTAGAGGAGTGCACGTTAAATGTGCTCCAAGTCCCAACGCTGTGTACGATGTAGCCCTTAACAGTTCCATTGGGTGCCTACTCAAGTGTCAGCTCGTCACTTGATTGTGGTTCTAAATTACGACGCCCGTCGTAAATAGCCCTCGTGTAGCTCTAGTGCAACGATAATTCAAACCTGCCTAAATGTCCCAACCAAAACCATAGCAATGATCTTTCTCTGAGGAAAAATTAGAGACATCTGATCAACAGAGATTCTTCATTCAAGTTCAAAAAGGAAAAAAAATTTCCAGGTTTTTTTTTTTTAAACCTGGTTCTCTGCCCCCCCCCCCCCCCCCCTTGTGTCAACACTTACTTATAGTACAAGCACTGACAACATAGACCAATATATTGAGAAAAATGCCATTAAACTTAACACGTCACAAAAAAAAACACAGCAAAAAACATGAATATTTCCGGCTTGTGCTATGAACAAAACCATAAAAATTGAAAAGCTTCATAAAGCAAAGCCATATGTTTGGCTTGTATTATTGCATTTTTTTCTATATGCATAGTAATTAAGTAGATCATGTGTCTCAATTTTCACTTAGTGTCGATGATGAAACTTTTTTAAGACTAAAAAAAATTGCAATATTTATAACTTTTTAAAATTATATTTCTTTAGCAAATGATTATAACTGATTCTTCCATACTTCAAAATTTTAAATTTAGCAAAACTATAAAAATTTATAAATTTTTACAAATTATTTGTTGGAAGAGTTATGACATAACTTTTAACACACTTTTAACTGCACATAATATGTGCACTGTGCAGTTAAAAAAAAGTTTCAAGTAAGCTTACCGTTGTTTTATAGGTTGGCGGTGGTCCACAAGTAACCATTTTATATTTCATTTCGCTTAAATTTAAGTTTTTTTTCTTGGCTAAAAGCTCTAGAAAGGTTTGATAAGAATTAAAGTTGAGAGATTTCTTGAATCTGAAACATAAAAAATACACACAATGAGTTTAAGAAATAGAAAATACAATACCGAACATTTTATTAACATTTAATTTTAAATGCTTGCTCATAGTATTGAAACAATGTCTAAGTTGTATAAAACATCATTAGGTCATTGTGATAATTGCGAATATTCTCTATGTGAGGATATTTCTACAATAAGCTGTGAACCTTCTACTAACTTAAAAAGTAAGGGGCTGGAATTACACAGTTGGTATAACATTGGATTGGGGCTGGGGAGCCCAGTCGGTTAGGCACTCGCCTAGCATGCGAAAGGTCCCTGGTTCGGGTCCGGGCATCGCCAAAATAGCTGCCGACCTATAAACGGCCCGTGCAGCCAAAAAGGCTCAGGAGTTGGCCTTTTTACTTGTCAACAGTTATAAATTTCGAGGCCCGTCGCAAATAGACCGCGTGCATGTAGCTCTAGTACGCCGTTAATTCAACTTACGAATCCAGCGACTTCGAACGTAATGCGCAATCAGAAATATTTTGAATTTTTGGAAACGAAAAGCATTATGAAAAAGTTCGGATTTCATCAATCCGGTGTTAAAAGTAGTGTATAAAGCAACGTTTTTGCATTAAGGGCAGGCGCATTAATTAACTAGAGGGGGGGGTCGGAGGATTTTGGAACACAGCTGTAAATAAAAAGGTTGACCCCCCCTCAGAACCTGAAATTTAAAATATGACCCCCCACCCCACCTCGGAAAAAAAAATTACTTCAAATAAAACATCAGATTTTTTTTTACAGTTTTCCAGCATCCATCATAAAAGTTGATGGTTTAAACAAACTTACACCGTCACACTCCGATAAATTGCTGGTTTGGCAAATTTTTGATCACGAAGCTAAATGTTGCATTCTAGATCTACTGCCACAAGGGGCAGAATCGAAGAAACAACTTATTGGAATGCAATATGCATGCATGATGATGTAATGTAAGCAAGCTGTGAAGACAGCTTTTCAGATGATTGATAACATTTACGCAAATAAAATGTTTAGTAAATAGTAAAATGTATCATAGTTGCATTGTGTCCTGAATGTAATTTTATTCGTAGGTTGGGTCTACATTTGTTACGGTTTGAAAATTTAAAGATAATATTACTTTATCATTATCATAGTAAAAGCAGTAGTTTTGTTTATGGCGAAATTTCATTAAATAATTTTTTGTTACGAAAATTGTTTATGTTATCAAAAGTTGGGAATTGCTGTTGGAAATAAGCAGATTTTTTTACAACTGGGATTGACTGCCTTGCTTGTAAGTTGAAAAAGAGAATCTTCAAATGTACTATTTTATTTTGTTACAGTTACTTAGTATGAAAAGTAATGCGTTACAGGTTCTTAATACAAAAAGTAACGATTCACAGTTACTTTTTGAAATTTCAAGTTATAAGAAAAATTGAAATAATAATAAAGCTCTTACCATTTTTCAAAGTAAACCCAAACTAACGTAACATAAGCACAAACAAAATGCTGAAATTTTAATAATAAACATTTCAATTTTATTTAATTTCAATCCTTTACGCTAAGTCAGCCGACAACGAGTCCACCAGAAAACTCGCATGGAGGTACTGAGAGAAAAAGGTGTGAATGTCCCCCCTCTTCGAGGGGACCGACTTTGTTGTTGAACACAAAGGAGTTTGCACTGGTCGAAACTTGACAAACGACAACCTGCTTGACAGTCAGCGTGATTTATTTCAGAACACTTGTTTTCGGCAGATGCCTGTAATTACGGGTTTTATTATGTGATACCTGGAAAAGTAAGCAGATAAGAAGAAACATTCCTACTTCAGCAGCAATTCTTGCAGACCGTCACGCCTTTAGCAGCCAAGAAAAGCTTGTATTTCGGGAATGCGAAATGTTCCCTTCTTATGAATGGAATTTCGAAATAGCCGTCGGAAAGTTTGGGAAAAGTAACGAAATTAGAATATTGACACCTGACCCCCCTTTTTGAGGATAAATTTCAATCATGACCCCCCCCCTATAATCCTCCGGCCCCCCCTCTAACTAAATAATGCACCTGCCCCAATAATCATTTTTATATGATCGAGTCCCACCGAAGAACAAGTTTATCCGAATATTTACTCAGACTGAGTTAAATTCACTTGTTTGGAGTGATCCTGTTGGAGGTTTAACACAGAAAGGATCCGCTCCAGTAGGAGAAAAGCATTTTCAACACTGGAGGAGTGAAAATTAACTCAGACTGAGTTAAAATCGCTCGTTTGTTTTAAGAGTGTACTATATTTGTTGGAAACAATTTTAGAACTTACTTAGCTATTTGCTTGAAATATATACCAGTATCCGTCGTACTGACACGTCTATTGTCCACTATTTTAGCTTGTCTCAACCACTTATCGCTGCTTGTTAACGTAATACTTTCTCCACTTCTATTTGAATCCCCGAATTTCGAGTACACATGGAATAGCTGTCGAAACGACATCATGTCGATCATCCAGAAGAATCGAGTTTCCGTATTTCCAGTTTCCGAAAAAGAACTCTTGATCTGGTGGTTGAGAGTTGAAAATTTCGCATCGTAGGGGTCATCGAAGGGCTCTTCTGAATCTGGAGTTGAAGTTCTTGAAAATAATGTAGGACGTAAGACACCTGCTCTGGGATAAGTGATTTCTTTATGGTCGTCCGTCATACTTCTTGGTGTGTTGTTGGAAGCTAACTGAAAATACTAATGACTCGTTTTATAAAGATTTCATAAATACAGATACAAAGTTATGACTATACTAACACAACATTCTTACAATAATTAGTCCATATAATTATAACTGCCTATTAAAAACATGTAACAATTAAAAGCCATAGTGAACAGTTTCTTTCAGATTGAAATAAATAACCTCTTCGTCGCTCTACTAGTTTAAAATTAACTAATAAGATCTTCAATAACGGTTAAAAAAAATTATCTTATATTCCCCTCCCCCGACCACCATAAAAATCATATTTTGATAGAAATGTCAATGTTTATTCTTTATTCCCAAACTACTTTACAAACTGAGCCACGATTTTACTTTTGATAACCATATCTTGCTTATTTATGAGCTTCTATTCAATTAATTTTAAAATACCTCTTTTACAGTCAATCTACTTGCCGAGTAAGGCTTGCTAAAGCACCTTGGATCATGAAAATGAAACAGGGCCGCATTCTTAAATATTACAATTTAGGCTGCATCTTAGAGTGGTAAATTTTGATGGGCGGAATTTGGGCATTTAGTGAAAATCTAAAATTTAATTTATGATGTTGAATATTGACAGGCTGTCCGTCTGTCTGTTCGTACGCCCCTTCCAAAATCATTTCTATCAGTCGTACCTTAAAAAATAATTTTTTGTTAGAAAGGTATAACCTCAGATACCCAACTTTCATGTTTTAGTCCGTCCGTCTGTATGTCCAGAGCCAGACGGACATATGACAAAAAATCAAATTCAAACTAACCAGAATTTTATGCAAAAAATATAATTCTTTGCCGCTCTCTTAGTAAAGCGGTAAGGCATTAAATTTTTTGCAAGTTACTAGGGGGCTCCGCCCCCTGCTCGCTATCGCTCGCCAACCCCCTAGAATTGCTACGCAATTCCTCTTTGTTTGCTCCGAAAACAAACATTCAAGACTAATAAGTGGGTACTGCCAATGCAGGAATGCTCATCTATACAATCTGCATTGAATAAAAAATTCTTCCTGCTCATTAAACATAAATTATTCATCATCAGTGAAAAACGATTTGATTGGTGGATGCGATGACGTCAAACTCTTAAGCTTATTTAGTTACCACTTTTGGCTCAGTGCGTTTATTCTTCACAAAAAACATTTAAAGAACTGATTTGGTGATTCATTCACTGTTTACTAATTCAAAATTTTTGATTTCATACTGCAAAAATTAATTAGAACAATCAGGAAGATATTTTACTTAAAAGGTCCCGACCATCGAGGGGAGTGCGCAAGACGAAAAAGGGAAGATGCATCGGCTTCGGCTGTTTTTACCATAGAGTTAGGAAAGAGGAGCAGAGGGGTCTATCCAGAGACATTAAATAGAATGGACTGCGCATTGGCAAACCTAAAGTGTCCTCATCATCTAACTTACACAGTCACATGACTGTGTCACGTTTGGCTGGCATGTATGGCGAGTTTACCATTTGGCGAGTTTTTCAACAACGACCTGAACACATGAGGCCGACAATCTAATGGTATGATAAAGAAGCTTGGAAGGGAACAAGGATGAATCGCTAGTTTTTTAAGATCTTCTTAATAGATATCAGCATGGCCTGATTTCCAGCAGGGCAAACGGGGCACGTGCCCATGGCCACCTTAAAGGGGGGCCCCAAAACTTCCCCAAGAACATTTATCATTTATGCCCAATACAACTGCCCCAAATGTTTTAATCTGGAGGAAACAAAAACAAAAATTAAATTCACGAACAAAAACATACTATGAAATTGTGTTTAAACCCTGAATTGATCAATTCACAAAAAATAATAATAATAATATATATATTTTTTTTGGGGGGGGGGTGGGGGGGTGGGGAGGAATTAAGCATGCTTTCCAATCTAATTACTACGGCTATTTTTTTAACACTGTAAGATAGGAAAATACACGAAAATATTTTATCGATATATGTTTCGAGGCCCCAAATTCCAAATTTGCACGTTCAAAGTTTGCACAATTAATTTAGTTGACTTGGCACAAAAGATTACTTATAATTAGAATTCTAACAACATTGACTTAATCATGAATATGATTCTTCAGTATAACAGAGCTTTTATAATAAATTCCTTCGATAGAAAGTATAGTTTATAAAGAACACAATTACTAAAAGTATGCAGAACTAAATAAATTTTACCTGTGAAGGTGTAAAAAATCCTTTTATTTATACCTCTCTTTACAATTAGGAATTGCACATGCATTGGCATATTGCACAAAACGTTACTGAATTAAGAGTATAACATTCACAATTGTTTACAAGCTCAGAGATCAAAAGAATGTAATTAAATATTTATTATAAAAGCCAGAAGAAAACAATAAGAAATTTGCTCTAAAAATCGTCTGCAAAAACATTAAAAAGACACCGAACGAAACGGTAGCGTTAAGTTGCCACATGTAGCAACCTTTCGCCTCTTGTTTTACGACATAATGCTAATTTGCAAGGGATGGCGGTTTTTGAGAAAAAACGGTGTTCCGGTTTCCATCGGTTTTTTGCCTAAAAAACCGCCGCATAAAAAACAGTTTTTTTCTGTCAAAACCGGAGTCAAAACACCGGTTTTTCAAAAAAAAAAAAAAAAAAAACGGTTTCAGTTTTAAATCCCTAAGCTGCTTTACTATTGAAGCGCAGTCCATTCTATTAGGTCGCAGTCTTTAGGTCTATCAGTTCAAATTTATTGAAGCAGGGTTGTCAGATTTTTCGAGTTACTGCTCATAACAAATCCCAAGATGCACCGCTTTAGCAGTTTTTTCAGCTGCCGAGAATAACATAGTAGCGTCGCCAATAGCCCTCGTGTAGCTCTAGTGCGACGATAATTCAAACCAAACCATAACATAGTAGCCGAATCTATGGAAACTGTCATTGAGGTAAACGAAGATGCACCGCTTTAGCAGTTTTTTTTCAGCTACCGCGCATAACATAGTAGCCGAAACTATGGAAACTGTCACTGAATATCCCAAGATGCATCGCTCTAGCCTGCTTCTTTTGTGCGGTACTGCACACATACATATAGACCGCTTCATTCTCTTTCCTAACTCTATGGTTTTTTACTATCCGTGGCCGGAAACTCAAGACCGATGCCAACAGTTGAAAAATAAGCTAGTTTCCGTGGGACTGCTCCAGGGCATCACGTAGCTCTAGCGCTAAGAAAAGAACGCTACCCACGGGACGCAACCTGAAGCAGCCCCGGCACAAAAAAAAGCACACCGCCACACTTACTTTCATCGTTTCTGAAGTTTTTGATTGGCTGAAGCCGCGTAAGTCACGTGGTTTTCAAGCGTACGACAATTACAATTTTATATTATATAGAGAAACAAATAATTAACAATCAGATAATCACATTGATCTATATTTTAGGACTTCGTTCCAAACTGAATTAAAGCAGAAATAAATTTTGCTTCAGTTCGTGGAGGTCATACCCTTCTATCAAAAAAAAAAAAAAACTTTTTAAAATCTGACGGATATAATCGATTTCGGAAGGGGGAAACTGACGGACAGACAGTACAATAACTACTTTTTTATTTATTTATTTTAATTTTTGAATTTTAAAAAATGAAATTTTTTAATACTTTCAAATTTAAAAAAAAGTAGGTTAAAAATGAAAAAGTAGGTATTGACATGCTGACGATGTCCGTCTGTACCCACTTCCGAAATCGGTTCTATACGTTGGATTTTAAAACTATATCTAGTTTTTTTTCTGTTTGTTTGTTTTTTGTTAGAAAGGAATGACCTCAGACACCCATCTCCCTTTTTGTTCCTCTGTCTGTACGTCCGGACGGAAATCTGTCTACTGTCTGACGGCGAATTCCCCATTGAAATGTAATTTTAAGTCATTTCAATTGATGTTGCCACGTCCACAATGACATGAGAGATTTTTTAAAAATATTTCTAACAAATTTAGTTTTGTCTAAAATCAGTTTGGAATGATGTCATAAACCGTAGCACAATGTGTGTGTTTTTATTGTTCATTAATTGCTGATAACGAAAGCGGCAAGTCATTATATATTTTTTTTGTATAAAAGTCATTTTAGTTTTAATTTATATTTCTTAATTTTTAGTGCAATTTGGAGTAGTTTCCTGTTTTGATATTAATAAATATTTAAAACTGGTTGCTAGGATTTGACTAAAGCAATTTTACATAATTATTTTCTGAGAACTGTAAATAAATTAAGCAGACGATATATACTACTAATTTAATTTAAGAAATAAAATTAACGAAAATAGCTGATTTGGGCTTTAAAAGTTTAAATTAGAATTAGATGCTGAGTTAGGCGATTTT
This sequence comes from Hylyphantes graminicola, assembly GCA_023701765.1. Taxonomy (NCBI): domain Eukaryota; kingdom Metazoa; phylum Arthropoda; class Arachnida; order Araneae; family Linyphiidae; genus Hylyphantes; species Hylyphantes graminicola. Next base: position 7,033,585 of record CM043123.1, read on the forward strand.
TTTTTTCTATGTGTATAAATCTTGTGTAGAAGCGTGGTCAGATGACATTTACTGTTAAAAAAACCTACTTGTTTTCGGATAAAAATTTCAGAAAGTATTCAAAAAGCAGGAAAATATGCTATTTTAGGCTTTTTAGAACCTTTTGTTTTAATTATCGAATTGAAACAATATAATTACGTATTTCAATACACAAAAACCTGCTTAAATCCATTACAATTCACATTCTAACAAACCAATGTATATGATAAAAATAATCGTTAAGTTAAAAACAAGATTCATCCTCTAAAAGCGACATAATTTGTCTTATATCGCAGCATTTTTAACGAAACCCTAAGATTGGTATTAATCTAATTCCTTACGCTTATCAAATATTTAATACTAGATACAATGTCGAGAATATATTACATTTTCTGTTTGTAAAGCTCAAATAAAAATTTCATTTACAAAATTTATGCTTAATATTAAAACTGGATACAATTTGCATGGTATGAGGAAAATTTTTAAAATCCTCTCGATTAATTTGAATAGTATCCACCTATGATCTAAACCTTAAGCTATGTTATGTAACAAATTCATGTTATAATTTCAAAAAACTTCAAATTCCCATTGAAATATACTGATGAAAAAATACATTGCAATAATGCGAATATTTTAAATTTAAGAAAACTACTTTTAACTTATAAATACAATGAATCTATTAGTATAATATTCATTAAAAATCAACATTTTCATTCGTATTTTACTTACCTTTACTAACCGAGTTTGAAGCATTTCTTGTAGATGGCAAATTAGAACATGTCAAATTACATTTGTGTAAACTCTTATCTATAAAATTTATATCGCAACAAATGTATTACTTTCAAGAGGAATTCTAACATTTTAACAAGACCATGCTTTCCTGTGCGTCAGGACATTTTGCTCACATAGCGACAAATGTACTAGTTTGTTTTTAGGTATGACCTTGAAACTTTTGTCTCTCTCACGCTTCAGAAAATCCACCACATTAAACCGTTTAATCAGGATAATGTAATAACCGCGGTACAGAGAGTAGAATTATTGATCGGACCATTTTATTAAGTAAAACATGCATTAGAAAGCAGTGTCCGACTGCCAGTCGATATTTGCTTTTTGGAAAATTGGAGTTTAAAAATAAAATTGTTGCGATTAAAAATAGGAAATTACGAATAATGTATCATTCTTAAATTAGTTGACCCCGTCCAAGGTTACCTTTACAAATATGGTCCATCGACAAATTTATGAAAAAGTGTAACTTTGGACGGGGTCAACTAGTTGATATTTCACAAACTGGCTTTTACAATTGCTTATAATGTGTTCAAGTTGGTAATAAAAAGTTGAGAGAGCTACAAGTAAGATATGCTACCACTTACAATGCGATTTAAGAACTGGTTTTTAATTTGGGCTGAAAATACGTCGCACTAGAGCTACATAATGGCGGATCTAGAACTTCAACATGGGGGGGGGGGGGGGGGGGAGCTAGCTCGGTGGCTCAACCGCGGATGGGGGGGGGGGATGCGGTATATATTTTTATGTGAACTAATTAGTAAATGTTTCAATTAACTGTAAGTGCTCCTTAATTAACTGTAATGTACATTACATATTTTCAATAATTATGTAAATTATTAAATATTATTTAAATTAGTCATAATTAAATCATACAAATTAGTTTTTATTATTTATTGTAAATTAAATATTTATTAAGTATTATGAATTAATTTATAAAATAATAATGACAAAAAATACATTAAATGTTGTAATTTAAAGTTAATCTGAATTAAATATTTCATAAGCAAGTACGACTATCAGTTCAAAATAATTTTTTCAAAATGTATTGCAATAAATTGGGAATAGTAACTGTTTTCTGTAGCTTAAATATAAAATTAGCATTTATTATTTTCTGAACATAATAAAAGCTCTCTCTTTGAACTTTATTAAATTCAAATATTTTAGCGTTTTACGTACTAGTAAATTACAATTTTAAAATAGGAAATCAGGTAATAACTAATTAAAACAGTGTATTTTTAAGAATTTTTACGCTGCACGAAATTTTTTATAAAGGTAGTGAGATAATAGAATAATCACTCGTACGAAAATTAATTTCTCAAGGTAAAAGAAATTCATATTAAAATTATTAAACTAAATTTTTGCAGAAGAAATATAGAAAGAAAACATCAGTTTCAGCATATACTACACCCATAAAAACACAATTAAAAAGTTCAAATGAAGTAATGGCATAGTTCCTGACGCATGGAAAATCCTTCTTTTAACATTATTGCTTTAACAGAACGCAAAATTTTGCTGTAATTTCATTTTAAAAGTCCCAGTTCAGTATTAAAAATCTTAGTGGATATTTTATTCATAGTTTACACATTAGTAAGCATTGTTACCAAAAATTAGTAAAATTGTTACCATTTTCTATCATAAATTAAAGAAAACATGTTCAAATGTCTTTTATAATTATACTAGAAACTTAAGAAATAAAAACCCAATTATTTCATTTCAATTCTTACAAAATGAGTTTTTACACTATTGACTTGCTGATTTAATCCTAAATAAAACGTGATTTTGACTATACAAAAAAAAATTAATCACGTGTCTTTGTAAATATTTGAACTCAGGGTAAAAAACGCAATTTACTCTCACTACATGACCTATTATAAGAAAAATTTTATCCAGTTAAAACACATCACATAATGAATAAGTCCGAAGCATAAAACGAAAGCAAAGAAAAACAAACAATAAACTACTAATTACACTCATATTTATTAAATATGTGATTTCCGTGTTCAAACACACCTTTTTCGAAACAAAAGCATTTTATGTTTACATAGCAATAAAAGAAAAATCATTCTTCCCAAATGCAAAAATTAGGAGTTAAATTTCCCGTAATTAAGCATAACAGCTTTAATTTATAGATTTGTCGGGATTTCGTCCCTTTCGGTATATGCAGATGATTTTGATGGTTAGTATACAGCAGGTGCAAATGTTTAACTGAAAAATACTGAATTTACTGATGCATAAAACATTTATTTATGCTGATTCTATTAGTCCCTATTGAGACTGTGGTGAGTTAAGGAATAAGAATACTTTTATTAACTGTTGTAGTTTCTACTTCAGTGATTTGCTTTGCCTCATATTAAAACTAGTCAACTTAACTAATCTTAAATAAAATAATAATGTAAATTGTGTTTTTTGAAATAAATCCAAAGCATTTATAGTAAACATAAATTTTTTTAATGTTTTTCATACAAGATTATTGGAAGAGATACAAGTTTTTATAACATCATGTATATAAAAATATACTTTCAAAAATATGACACATCTCACTTAAATTTTATGATTATATCTAAGCTTTTTAGGCAAACGCAAATATTTTATAAAGATATTTAAATATTATTTGTAAGGAAATCATTTAAAAAATTGTATAACTATTATCCATCATTAAGAGGACTCCCTTGGAATTCCACTTCTTGAAAATCGTTATGTTATTCCTATGGAAAACATTCGCAAGTCAATTACAGCCACAAATTTATTAAAAAGTTACCAGTTTCTTGTATCATTGTAAAGAACGAAAGGAACTAAAAGGATAAAACTGATTTGTTTTGTGAAAATCACATATTTAGTATTTTTTATATTTTTTTTAATTAGAACTTAATGCTTACTCCATTTTTTACACACTTCAAAAAAATTATTAAAAATACTAAATATGTGATTTTCACAAAATAAATTAGTTTTATCCTTTTAGTTCCTTTCGTTCTTTAGAATGATACAAGAAACTAGTAACCTTTTAATAAAATTGTGGCGGTAATTGACTTGTGAATATTCTCCATAGGAATAACATTACGATTTTCAAGATGTGGAATTCCAAGGGAGTCCTCTTAATAGAATATATTATATGTAATTTCTTAATTTTTAATAAATTGAAAATTTTAAAAAACGTGGACATGATAAATAAATATATGTTGACATTTTAAATATTTGGAATGTGAAAAAGCGAGATCTACATATTGGAAAAAGCTATTCTATTTTTAGTTCACAGACAAAAGGTTAAAATTTGTAAAAATTAGGAAATATTCATTTCGAACTAATTTTTTCTTCAATAAAACATTATTTAACAGTTAGTTCTATAAAAAAAAACTTCTGAACTGTTTATGACGTCTATATTTAAAATACATTTAAAAATGTCATCCTTAAAAAAATATTATTACATCCAATGTAAAATACCAATAGCTTTTAACAAATTTGTATAGAAAGTTAATCATTTTACAGGAAACATAAAAGGTACATGGAATATAAAAAAAAGTACAAGAAGTTCTTAAAAAAGGAGGCTATCAATAAATGTTGTCACAATCATAAATAGGGACATTTTTCTGCAACACTTTGAGCCCATTTAGAAGTGGGTTACAAGAAGTGTTACACCACTCGCATCTTAGAATATGGAAATTTATAGAATAAAAAAATTAAAATCTAAACTATGAAAAAAAGTGGAAAAATTAATTTAAGTATAAAAATCCATGCATTTGGCATCAAAAAACGTATTGCTTTATTTATGAAAATAAAATAATTTGTCTGGAAAATGAATTATTTGACGAACATAATATTGTTTGTGAGAAAAGTGTGACATAAAGAAAAGAGTTAAAAAAATAATAAGAAAAAAATGACATTATTTATAGACAGCTCCCTATAATATATTGTTAAAAAATTCAATTGTTACAAAAATTCAATAGTTAAAATTCAAAGCATACACATACAATAACACCTTTTTAAAAATTTAAATTTTTATAATCATACACTGTGATGCAAAAGTTTAGACAATGACTTCATTAATCTGTAAAATTTAGAATTGTGTAAGTAGAATTACAAAAAAAAAAAACTTCTGTATCACAATTCTAAATTTCACAGCTAAATGAAGTCATTGTCTAAATGTTTGCATCACAGTGTACGATAATATATTTTTAAAAAATCAATTACATACATAAGCTATATTTACAAGAGGCCTCCTATCAATAAAAAAAATGACTGTCAAAAAAAAAAAGTCATTATCATTTTAAAAGAATTGATGTTTTTATTAAATAAACCATAGCATGAAGAAGGTAAAAAAAATACTAATAGTAAACATTTATAATACTTCTACACAAAAGCAATACTTAAAATTTAAGAAAAAAACATTTCACTTTTATCATACATGCAAAAAAAAAGTTAGAATTATCTTTATTATCAGTCCAATTTTTTAAATATGTAAGTATAAAATATATTTTTTAAAAATTCGATTTTTTAAGTATGCATGAACCACAAGAGGCCTCTTATATAAAAAAAGACTAACAATTTAATGACAGAGTCATTATTTTCTAAATGGTAAAAACTTTTTTAAAAATCAAACATAACATGAAAAAGGCATAAAAATAATCAAACCATCATTAAATGTTTTAAATACTACTACAGCACTTAAAGTTTAAAAAAAAAATTACATTTAACTAGTTCAGTACAGTTTATAGTAAAAATATTATTACCCTTTAACTTGCATATTGAAAACCACACTCGTGTCCTTTCAAAGATATGTAGTTCATATGTCGAACAGAAACTGTGCCAGCAACCAATTTTCTTTCACCGGATGAGAGAACACAACTCAAGAAAGGCAGTCAATGGTCATTTGATAAAAGTAGAGTGAGCAGTTTCGCAAAGACTTCTCAGCTTCTCCCTTTCTTTGGAAAATTTAGCACCTGAAAAACAGAAAATACAATTGTCATTACCATTGCTTAGGCTTATATAAAAAAAAAGCAATATTCTTAATTTATCCCTCTGGTTACTGACCCGCCTGGGATTAGATTTGCACTTGGTTACCGAGTCGGATGGTTGCAAGCGCTTTTGCAAAATCCAGGGGTGTTGTTAGGCAGTAGGGAAACAGAACTCCTTATTGATAAATGAAGGGTTCCATATAATTCCCATTATAAGATTTCATAAAAACTTATTTCGTCATACACATTATAAGATAATTGAAGGGTTCCATACAATTCCCATTATAACATTTCATAAAAACTTATTTCGTCGTACACATTATAGAAAAGATCGACTAAAACATAACATGATTTTGCACAAAATGTTCTTATATAGGGTGAGTGCACCAATATTTAACCAGTTAGTACCAGTATCTGACCGAATCAAGGAAAAATAAAATAGTTTCTATAAAAATATAAACTAAAAAACATTTTCAAATTGCTATAGGAAATTTGGCTGAGTGACTTCTAATTAAATATTACAGATACCCAATAAAAATATTTCATATTCATTAATATTCAAAATGAAAAAATAACTCTAAATCAAAAGATATATTTTCTTCTTTATATTTATTTTGTATTAAAAAAAAATATCATTTGTTTCACAAAAAGTAATCCTTTTCTCAGAGTAATAACAGGTAACAATAAATTTATGAATATACAAAACCAATTGCATACTATTATTTTCCCTTTATATGCTCATTGATATATTTAATAACTTATAATATTTTAGAAATGTAAAATTTTGCTTTAAAGTGTCCATTGTGAATATCAATAGACAAAAAAAATACAAAAATGCAGGTGTATCCCCATTCCCTGCTCAACCAGTAATTATTTTTCTTGAAGAGACCCTCTCCGGTGACCAGTTGACACCTGAAAAGGTTTTTGATGAATAAAAACTGCCAGCCCAACAAACTTTTTGAATAGTCCATTCTCGATTTTTCAGATAAAAATAGTTTAGTGCTCCGAGGACACAAGATTTTTTTAAGCTTGTGGGTTTTTAGAAATGTAGGTGTTAACCTAAACATAAAGAAGACAGTGAACATAACAAACTTACAAATACATCTTACTACTATCATACCAAGCAAATCTTATACTTTAAAATACATTTATCTTAAAACTAAATAAGTAGCCCTTTTATAATTTAAGACTAGGAATTGAATGATGCATTAGCACCGATTGATACAATTTATCATTTAGTGGCCGATGTTACTTTAATTTAAAAAAATTAGTCCATCTGCTAAGAAAATATTAGTATGCCAATGTTTTTCAGAAAAAAAACATTTATCTAAACCCTGGTAATATTTGAGTAGTTAAAACCCTGGTTTTCAGTAAACAATCGGCACCTGCCAAAAGGCGCCAGCAGTCAATCCCTAATTAGGACTAATGCTTTGACTAATATAATACATTTGCATCTAAATATGGAATAGAATTTAACAGATGAAAATTAGAAAATAAAAATACAGTCATTATTGTTCTTAGTCTGTAAATATAATTGATCACAACTTAAATGTCTCAATGCTACTACACCAAACAATACTTACATTTTAAAAAATGAATTTCAGCTTCAATTTTTATCTTCTTTTGATATAGGTATTCTTCTTAGCTGGTTTGGTGGTTGTATTTCTCCTCGGTCTTTCTTCCAACACAACAGGTAAATGTCCACTCAAACCATTGTATCTGCAAAGCGTAGCTAAATCCTCAACTTGATCAATTTTTTCGTTATCTTTTTCCAACACAGCATCTCCATCTGCAGTCAAACCGTTGTAAATGCGAAGTGTCGAAAAATCCTTTTCCTGGTCAATTTTTCTTTTAAGAGTGGAGGGAACAGGCTTTGCAATACTGAAGGAATTGTCATTGGAAAAGGTTGGAGAAGCATCCTCATTAACAACGACTTGATTCAAACGCTTCCTTTTTTTGGTGAATGGAATTGAAATCGTTGTAAGGTCTTCATCAGCTTTAGTTGAAGTTGACGGTCTGCAGTTCAGCACGTGGGTTGGAGTCCACTGTCTATCAACTATCGAGTCTTTAGATTCACGTAGAAACCCTTTTTTACCACTTGATGGCCAGTTTGCAGGACGGGCACTGGAACTTGACGTTTTCAATAGATGTTTAAGATGCTTTTCTGAATCCCTAAGCTTCTTAATTTTTGTATTCTTAACGCCCAGTTGATAAACTAACTCTCGATTTTCATGCTTTAAATTCAATATATCTTGTTTTAGATTTGAATTACTTGTTTCAGAATTCTCCAACTCGTCTAAAAAGTAGAATACGCTACATTTTGCAAAGTTAATATATCTTTCTTTGACTACATCTTCATTTTGAAGATCTTCGATTTCAGCCCTGGCTAAGGATAGTTCCCTGTCTTTGGATTTCATTTCAGCGTCTTTCGCATCCAGATCATTTTTCAAAGTTGCTATCGGTGGTAAAGTGTCGTTCTGGGTTGTATTAAAATATAGCTTCATAACATTATTCCTCGTGAGGTTCTTTCTACATTCTGGACATGCTTTCGAACTGTCAATCCATTTGAGTATACATTCAGAGTGGAAAGCATGCCCGCAGGGAGTAGCATAGATATCGTTTCCTTCGAACAAATCCAAACAAATAGGACACGAAAAATTCATTTTAGTTCACAGGAGAAACTATCGAAGTCCGACAAAATGAAGAGAGTAATAAACTTCTTTGAGGAATGAGTAATCGATTACTTTATTTTGCTTACGACTCCTGGCTGATCAATCTGCATGTGTTTAATTCTATAACTAAAAGTTTTGGGCTTTTTAATCAGATTTTCATTAAAATAATTTGTAACTCGTCAATTTGTTTACAAATATTAACATTTGGTTGGTTGGTTGGTTGGTTTGACATATATTTTCAGGCTTGTGTGCTTGGTCGCAAGGACCCGCTTATAAGCCATCGTCAAGTAGGACAACACAAGACACACACATACACATATGACAGATGTTGCCATCTGTCGCCACCTCCACAATTTAGACATGTCCCTGAAGGGGAGGGAAATTTTCTCCAGGAACCTGTACCCATGGTGAACTGCGCAATGACCGACCACAGGACTTTCGGACCCAACAGATTTTACGAGCACGTACTCCGCATATACTCGGTAGGTCTTCAGTGGCGACCGGGTCTCGAACTCTCAACCTTCTGATCTCAAGCTGAGACCCTTTGACCACTAGGCTCCCTACAGCCATATTAACATTTCATGTGATTTCAAACCAGTAACAGAAAAACGTTTATTGATGCCAACATCATTTCGGTTACTTAGTTTTGAATGAATTAAAAATGTGACGAACTTCCACGAAGTAGCTTAATATTTAAAAATTTTGTTAACTATTCGATAGTTAGAAAATAGTATAAGAAACAGTGAAAAACAAGTTTTTTGGATCAAACTCTGCAATTTTCCCCTCAAAGTCAAAGGAAAAACTCTAGCCAATCACAACCTGCCGTCAATGGCGCCACGAGACGCGTAAAAGAAAACAAAGGCGATTATGAGTTTCACTTTCAAATAATGGATTCCCTTGAATGTATTATATGTGATAAGGTATTTAAGAGGAAAAAAACCTTAAAAAAACATTTTAAAAGCGTTCCGAGCGATGTTCAAAAGTTATAATAGTATCGAACTATAATGAACTAAGATAAAGAAGGATATAAGTTGGCGCGTATCAGTGTAATAATTTTTTTCACAATTAATTACATTTTCTACTCAGGTTAAGTTAATGTTTAAATTAAGCCTTAAGTACATGATCGCATATAAAAATAGTGTAATACTTTTTTAAGGAAGAAAATAAAATACGAAAAAAATTTAGTTTTGTTTGATTAGCGTTGCACTAGAGCTACAAGTGGACTATTGCGATGAGGGTTTTAATTCTTAACAACGGTCAAGAATTTAAACAAATCTAACTGACTACGTGCAAGCAGATATGGTGCATGTTAAAGCAGATTGTGGTCTGATGTCTTGTTTTTATATTTAGTTAAATATAACGTTTCTCTATCAGTTGCACAATGGAATGCCAAAAAAGGATTAACTTGATCAAATCCTGCACTACTGAACATACGAGATTACACCTCGAGACAAAGAAGACATTGCTTGATGTTCCCACTTACCCACTATAAATAATTAAGTTCTTAAAATGCATTGGATTTGGTTGAATTAATATCGCAAACGAGTACTATGATTGGAAATGCAATTTTTTTTGTTTATGTTTCAGTGAAATGTTTTTGGATCCAGTTCCAGATGAATTTTATTTTCTACCCAAGCATAAGGCATATGCTTATAAGTGATATTTTAAGTAAACGTAAAATGTAGCATTAATATTTCAAAATAAACGTTAATGAATGTTTGTTTCTTTGCAACTGACTATTTCTGTTTAAAAAATGAAATATAAATTACTGATGAAACATAAAAATACTTGAAAGTGGTCTTAAACTTATAAATTTTAAATCAATAATTTAAATTTATTCCTACTCATCTGAAAAGTCAGGGAAATTTGGGATTTCCCGAAATGGCTGGACAAATTTACGTAATTAAAAAACATAAAATGTACTGCAATTTATAAAACAACCATGCAAAAAGCTTCACAAACCGAAAATTTTGGACACTTTGCTTGATCGCAACGAATTTCAAGTGCACCAGCTATCGCTGAAATATTTTTTTTTATGTTGGTACGGAAATAATAATAATATACAACAAAGATTTCTTCCTAAATTAACAGTTGCTTTTGAATCAAAATCATTTTTGAAACAGATGCAAATTTTATTTTTATATTGGTTTTAAAAACTATGACAGCACAAATGCTTCCAAGTTCCATGGCACAAAAAAGACTGTCCTTTCACGAGACGCCGGGCGACAGTACAGGTCTCCGAACAATGGTGCGGTAAGTTCATATCACAAAGGCTCGGCCGATTCTGGGAATTTCACCCCTGACATACCTGATACCTGAGGGGAGGGAACACATGTTGAGCATGTGTCCCTGTTCAGAGACACATGGGGTTGGACGTAATACGGCATATAGCTTAGTTTGCTAGAACGGCAGGGGCGGACTGGCCCGGGCGGCTAGTCGGCGATCGCCGAGTGGGCCAAACTGCCAAGTGGGCCAAAAACAATATGATAATATTCGTTTAAGTGGGAAAAAATCTACAAATACTTGAGTGTGTATTAAAACATACAAAATAAGTGAAAACAACTTAATATTTTTGAAATAAATTTAAATTAAGTCTAAAGGGCAAAGGGCATACCACCATTGAGCATAAAAGGGGCCCACATTTTTTTCAATCGGGCAGAGGGGCCAACTTTGCCTCTGAAACACCCTATATTACACATAAAATGGGCCGAAAATTTTTGTTCAAATTGAGCCCAAAGTGATTATTATTTGGGCCTATTGGTCCACATTGCCTCTGAGGCTCCCTATACATATTATATATAAAAAATGGCCTATAAATTTTATTCGAATCGGTCACTTGGCCTCTGAGGGCCCTCTATATATTATAAATAAAAGGGGTCGATATTTCTTTTTCAAATAAGGGCGCAGGGTCCCACCTTTCCCTCTAAGGCCTCTTATATATATTATACATGAAAAGGGTCTGATTTTTTCTTTCAAATTGAGCCCAATATGTGGTCCTAATTGGGCACATTGCCTCTGAGCTACATATATTTTATGAAAGGGGCCAACAAATTTTATAATTCAAATAAATCTACTAATGGAAAGTCAAAGTTTAAAATGCAAAAGATGCTTAGTTTGTGCCTTCAAACTTTTGCATGAACTCAATCTTTATGGGCCGATGTACCCTTCAATTGCACAGGGCGTACAAATATATCTTGACTCTTTCATGCACACAAGTTTCAAATGAAAGCTATTTGGAAAAAGCTATGGATGACAAGGCTTGTAACTCCAAGGCTTATCTAGGCTTGATCAGGGCCGTGTGGTGCTATGATGCAGAGAGGCGGCCGCATCAGGCGGCAATTGAGTAGGAGGCGGCAAAATTCGAGACTCTAATCTCCACTTTTTAAAAATACTGTTTAAAAAAAACTTAGTAGCAACTAAATCTGTGTAAAATAAATACTTCTAAATCCTCAAATATAAAAAGAAAAAGAGCGGCAATTCTAATGAATATCCGAAATCGTGACAGTGAGAATGAAAATAGATTCAATACAGGCCCGAGCTGGCCAGAGGGAGAGAGCGCGGTCTGCAAAAAAGCCACTGCATGTTTTTTTTATTTGGGTAGTGGGAAGAGGGACTAGGTTCAGGGCCGCCGACAGGGGGGGGGGGAGGCCTAACTAAGCATTGCATAGGGGCCCGTAAGAAGTTAAAGGGCCCGCGCCAATTTTTTAAAATTTAATCAAAAAAATGAAAAAATGAATTGCAAAAAAAAATAATAATAATAATTGAGGCCAAAAACTTTACTCCAGGTATCATCCGAGCCGACATGATCCTTTACTAATTGAGGCCAAAAGCTAGTTTTGTAAGATTAGTTATTATTATTGTATTTTTATTTGATTTCTCAGCAATTTCTTCTAATACGTTCTATTTCCTTCTTTAAAAAAAAAAATACTTAACTTGCGAAATTTTTCCGTATTCATTAATGTATTTAGGAACTAGCGGGGCCCCTAGAAGACCCATAGGGGATATGAGTTTTTATTGGATTTATCAGCATTTTTTTTTGTTCAAAAACGTTCCAATTCCTTCGTTAAAAATAATACTTAATTTGCGATATTTTTCCGTATTCATTAATGTATTAAGTAGCGGCGTCCCTAGGAGACCCATATGGAATATTAGTTTTTAGTCAGATTTACCAATAATTTAAACTTTAAATATTTTATTTAAAAAAAATGTAGAAATAAGACAAGTTGGCTTCTTCAAATTCGTAATTAATACTGTAATGTTCCCTGACACTTCACTGGTTTTTTTTGTCAAAAATGTTATAATTTAATTCTTTTTTAAAAACTGAAAAATTGCTTTTCTTCACAAGCAAATTTCATAAAAATGGGCCCTTATCAGTTCCATGTCATGCAAGGCGGAAATTCAAAAGGCGTCAATTTGGCTGATGGAAAAAAAATTGAAAGGTTTTACTTTTTGCAGATCCTGGTCCCGTTACAAAGACGACTGAGCCAGATTTGTTGAATTGTATTTTAATATTTTTTTTTAAATCATATAATTTTTTTAAGTTGAGAATTTAATCGTTAACCATAAGATTCTTGAAGAAAACAATGTAGATTATTGGGGCAAATAATTTATCCAGTATTTTTTTCCCCCATGAATAAACAATTTGCTTCAATAATCAACATTATTTCCTTTGTGAATCTTCTTATTTATCATGCGTAAAGTTGAAGATATTTTCTGAATATTCATCGCTCCAGTTGATAAAATAAACACAACTCAAAACAAGCAAGTCAACACAAACAAGCTGTAAAAAGGGGGATAAATGGAAAGATCCCTGTTCCTCAGGCTCACTACACTCGATAAGGGCTTGTTCGCTATCTGTGGCAATAAAATTACCCCCGTTTTCCACGAAACGGGTTGCGTTGCAAGGGGGTATTTTTACTTCCGCAGGGCCCCACTCCTACTTTCCGTGGGAAAGGATGGTTGGTGTTTTTTCTCGTAACCTCCACTCCAAGAACAAAATCCGAATCACTATTGTCCAGCTTCTGCAAAACTTATCTGTGATTTTTATCAAAGCAGGAGATGAAACCTTTTAGGTTTTATGACCGAAGAAGAAAGGCAGGGTGGACGGTGGACGATTGGAGCAGAGGGTCCTTGTTTGAAACTTGAGACAAGTATTTTTACGACTTGTACACTTTGCTTTCGAAACATTTTCCGAGAAGCGGTAGTACGTTTTCTCAGTACTGAGTGCTTGCCAGATGTTTGAGGAATTTCTTGGACGTGGACTGGCCATTGGGACAAAAACAGATAAGACACTAAATTTATTGCTGCTACGTCACTTAGACTTAAACCAAGGCCGTCTTAGACTCTTTGGTTTTTTGGCAGTATAGTATTTTTTTCTGTGTTGAATGTTGATTTTTTTTAACGCTCTCTCTTAGTGGATTTTGACGCGTTTTATGTAGTTCATGAATTTCTGAATTCCCGTTTATAGGTAAGAAATTAACAAAAATTCATTCTCAATCAATGTCAATTCTTAATTTAGTTGTACTTTCGTAAAAATATAAATTTCTTTTTAATGTGCTATTTTTATAAATATTTTATTTAGGGGAGACCGGGGCACAATGGACCACTTTTTCATTTTTTGCGCTATAAGTACGAAAATATTCATCCCACTTGTTTAGAAAAAGGTGTATATATTACATATATATCCTGGTTTAAAAATACCTTACCTAAAAACTATACTTTAAAGTACTTTTTTCTGAATTCAATTTTTTATTACAAGTGAGAAAGTGGTCCATTGTACCCCAGGTTCGGGGTACAATGGACCACATAACGGGGTACAATGGACCATGTTATTTTTTGCTGAAAAAAATTTATCTACTCTTTTTAAAGATTAAAATACATGTAAAATAAGTATTTTATTTGAATTTTAAGTATCCAATTGCATTAAAAAAATTTTTAGTGAGAAAATATACTATCAGTCAATATTGAAAAGATGAGGAAAACAAAAAAGCATTATCGAACATTAATATTTGCAAATGAAAAAAAAAATTGTAAAAGCATAAAATTTTATCTTCAAAATTATAAGATCACTTTAAAGTTAAAACACTTTTTTTATTACTATACACAACAACACCAAAATTGTAGGGCCAAACTGTGAATCGAAGAATCTTCGTTTTTATGCGAGATTAATTTTTTAACCTTTTTAAAGTCTTCCCTAAATCAATGTGGTTGAATATTTTACTAAAAAAATCATTGTGGTTGAAAACTTTACTAACAAAACTTCAATTTTGTGCATTTTACCAATTCTGAGAAAATTTGTTACTTAATTATTTATAACTACAACAAATAACTCAAATTTTTGTTAGTAAGAAAATCAACAGTAATCAAATATTAATTTAAAAATTTAGGATATTGTACTTCTGTTATGTAAATGTTGAAATTTATTTTACAACCAACTAAAATTTCTAAACTTTTTGTTTTAAGTAATTTAACACTCTAGTATCACATTCGATTTTAAAAATACATTTCTCATTCAAAGCACTTATGTACTGTTTGAAGTCATAATACATGAACTAAAACATCTGTTCACCAATAATTTGTCACTTCTGGTTCAAAAAAAAAAAAAAAAAAAGGCACTACCTATTAGTAGAAGGGGGAAAATCTATTACATTCAGAAGTGAATGTCAGGATATATATTAAAATATTTTACTATTATAGCAAATTTAACTTTTAATAATTAGGAAGGACTTGCATCACTATTTTTTTTATTTTATTTTGAAACTAAAAGTATTTCTAAAGTTGCATGGGGTACAATGGACCATGGTCCACTGTACCCCAGATTTTGTGGTCCATAGTGCCCCATATCGTAGTTGAACGAAAAACAAAATTAAAATATGCTGTATTATAATTTCAGAAATTTATTTATAGATTATAAAGAAAGACAAACATCTTGTCTTTCAACTAAGCTAAGCCACTTTGTCCAACTAATGTTACTTTAATGATGAGAAGATAATTTCTAGGAGCGAGCTTTTTTACTTTTACCTGGTTAATACACATCAGTGATAAAAAATGGCAAATGTGTGAGCTAACAACATGCTTTTTCTTAATAACTAGATCAAGACTGTTATGTCATCTTTTATTTATAATAAGAGCTAATTTGGAAAATATACAAAATAAATAATAAGGGGTGGTTCATTGTGCCCCTAGGTCCATTGTGCCCCGGTCTCCCCTAAAGCAGATGTTCAGAGAGTAGTTGTTTTATTTTTGTAATCAATCAATCACGAATCGTTTTTTTTTTTCTCTTAGAATTCTAAATCTATGAGTATGATAAATCAATTCTATTTTATTGTTTTGACAACTTTTTTTTTTGTATTTTTGTTTGAAACAAATTCAGTTTGTTTAAAACAAATAACTGTTACATAATTTAACAATTCGGACTCTTTTGCTTTTTATTGCTTTATAATTTACTTTTATTCTTAAGAAATTGTCGATATATACTTGATTGATCTTTACTATCACATCCTTTTATAATTTTAATATTGTAGAAAAGAGGAAAAAAGAAGCCGTTGGGAAAAAATTGACTTTCTTTACATTTAAAAGAGTTTAGAAAAAAAAATCAAAAGCGGCATTTTAATGATTTGCATCATATGAAAAAAATATACCCCACGGCCCTGGGCTTGATGAATATTTGTAAAATAAATGTATATAGATGCTATAAGGATAATTAAAGATAACATAACTTCTCCTTTAGATTTCATATTGATTTTTTTAAACTTTTAATCAAAACAGCTTGATTAATTAATAAACATACACATCGATATTCTGTGTTATGGTATGATGGGCCACAGTCATGACTGCGCCGAGTGGGCCAATCTTAGCCAGTCCGCCTCTGTAGAACGACATAGCTTAATCTAGCAAACTTGTGCTTCAAAAGACTTTGCATCAATCTCTTTATTTTCATTGTTCAATAAATAAAACTTTTTTTCAAAAATTAAAACAATTTATCACGTGTAAAGGAATAAAGGCAAAAGACGATTTGTATTTTCTTTTGCTTCTAACTTTTAATTTTTGTTGCATTAAGACATTAATGTCTTTATGCAACAAAAAATAAATTTGTTATCGTATTCGGAAACTCAAAATGTTTCCAAAAGTATGAAAACGAAGTTTTGCTACAATTATTAAATAAAATAGATTTTGATGGGTCAAAAATGACTGAATTCCACATTAAATTTGCTTAATATAACAATTCTATAAGTAAGAAAGACTTATTATACCGTCAAATGGTAGGGAATTTTCTGCACTTCAATTTGATATGCTGTTTTCTACATAAATCGCAAGCTTTCTTGTACGTACCGTAAAATGAAAAATCGCAAATAAAACCTTTTTTTATGGTTATAGGTAAAAAAAAAATTTCCCCACAACTTTAAAAAGTTGGCAAAAGTTCAGGATTGTATTAACACCTTCGAAAACATACCATGAAAATACCAAACAACAATTAATAACATTTTCCCATTTTTAAAAAGATTTTTTTTCTAAATGTGCAATTACTTTTATTTAAATTGAAATCGTTTAGTTACCAATTATCTTTAGTTAGAACTACACTGTAAATGTGTTGGCAGTAATACAGAACTGTAAATGCAACTTTTAAAAAAAATTAACTGATATTTATATAAAACTCTTGAATTGTACATGTACAGGGTGGTTATAAAATAACGCTCCCTATTCGGAGTGGTCTGTAGCTTGAAAAAATAGTCCAAATGCAACAAAAATTGAGACGCTTACTAATGAAGAAGGGGGGAAAAGAATGGTATCATAAAAAAAGACAGAATCCTAAAAAATAATCATAAAAATAAACATCATAAAAAAACCTCGTCTCTTGACCAGAATCTAAATTACGAAACGTCGTCAATTATGGCCAATTACTGCCAACACAGCTAATTACGCCTCGTAATTTAGAACCCTGGTCAAGAACCGAGTTCCTTTTTTACGAAAAAGAATGGAATTATAACACAGAAACTCGTCTCTTGACTAAGGTTATAATTGCGATGAGTAGCCAATTACGGCCTACACATCCAATTACGCCTCGTAATTTAGAACCCTGGTCAAGTGACGAGTTTGTTTTTTATGATTCCATTCTTTTCCCCTCTTCTTGCCGCCCCGGTGGCACACTCGTTAGGATTCTGGCCTTTGGAGCTGCTGGGGTCGGGTTCGAATCCCGGTCAGGCATGGATGTTTGTGACCGACAATAAATGTTGTTATTTGTCTATGTGTTTGTGTCGTCTCTTTCTTAATGTGTCGGGGTAGGGTAGGGTATTTTACATATATATTCTGACTTGTGTGCTTGCTCAGTGAGCCGCTTATAAGTCTTCGTCAAGTAAGACAGACACAGAAAGATTTTTTACTGTCACAAAGAGAGGAACATACACCCAGGGCGAAGGCGGGAATCGAACCCGCGCCCGTTACAGCACGCAGACTGCTGGCCTGCGATGCTTACCACTCGGCCATCCGGGCCCCCTTAATGTGTCTCTTGTGCTTGTGTCATTTCTGGGGCTTAGTACAATAGACTTAAAGTCGCAGTGCTTGGCGATCTTGCCCCCCACCAAGAAAGTCATAAGTCATTCCCCTCTTCTTTGTTAGTAAGTGTCTCAATTTTGGAGTAGTGCCACTTGCGACAGTCCCATTTGCGACGAAGGGAAAAATCCTCAAATTTATCCTTTTCGCACCGTAAAAGGGGAAACTATGGAGGGTCTCATAAAGGTGGCGAAACTTGGCGTGATGAAGCATTGCAGTAGCGCCAATACCTGGGAGTTAGTGATAAAAATTAGCAGTTGCCCCCCATTCGGTATATGAGTACCTTTTTCGTTGTAAGTGCCGCAAAGTGCGTGTGGCGTCTGGTGGTTGGGGGGGGGGGGGGGGGGGTTGTAATTAGGTGGTCAGACATCCTGCTTTTGACGGGACAGTAACTTGGTTGGTATCGCTGTAACACTTTTATGTTACTGAAATAAAATGCAAATCAAATAGATGACTGCACTTTATTTATGAATGAGTATTGTTAAAAACATAAATTTTATTTTACGATGCACAGTGGGGCAAAGGTCTCAATCGTTTCCAAAAGTAAAAATTGAAACTTCGAATTTCCATTTTATATTAAGTCCACATTCAAACGATAATTTAACTCATTAAAAACCGAATTAAAATGCTTTTTTCCGACATAATAATGTTTTTATAATTGCGAGAAAAAAATCCGACTTTTACATTATAATTTCAATATCAGACGCGTGCAAAAAGTTAGACTTTATTAAACAGTGTAAAAAAGTACTTTTTTCACCCAAAAGCAGTGAAAAAAATACTTTTTTTTCACTCTTTTCATAAGATACCAACATTTCAAGTTAAAACTTCTATATCATAATATTAATAAAATCCAGATATGTATCGATCTACTTTTATTTAAAGATAAAATGCGCGTGAAATATTTTTGGACCAATGATAATTTTTTTCACACAATTATAAAAAATAGTGTATGAAACACGTGTGAACAGTAAACTTTTTGAAACACGTGTCATTATTTCACTCGCTCGTGAAATAAAATCCACTAGTTTTAAAAAGTGTTACTTTTCACACTTGTTGCATAAATAACTATTTTATAATTGCGTGAAAAAAAATACGATTTTTACACAATAATTTTTATACTAGACGCGTGCGAAAAGTTATGCTTTTAGGAAACAGTGATAAAAAATTACTTTTTTTCACCCAAAAGCAGTGAAAAAAAGTACTTCTTTTTCGCTCTCTTTATAAGATGCCAACATTTCAAGTAAAATTTCGATTTCATATTATTCATAAAATTCAAAGATTTATCGATCTGCTTTACTTAAAAATATTATGCACGTGAATTATTTTTGAATCAATGAATTTTTTCACGTAATGGGTATATTTCTTATGATGTCAGCTCTCCTACCTACGAGTTCATTGGTTGTTTTCTTTTACAAAGTGTTGAAACAAGCTCTTTGATTTTTTTATAGCGTCACGCGCTCCGAAATGAATATTTTTGAACCAATGAGAATTGATTTTTTCATGTAATTATAAAAAAAATAGTGTACTAAACACGTGTGAACAGTTAACTTTTTAAAATACGTGTCATTACTTCACACGCTCGTACCTCGCTCGTGAAATAAAACCCACTAGTTTTTAAAAGTGTTACTTTTCACACTTGGTCACGTGATATGCCACTGTAGTACTTTAACTACTGTCTCTGTGGTTCCTAGCTACCAAAATTCAGGCGATTGGCGATCCCGACGCCTGGACCAAGCGAAGAAGAAAGAGAGAAACCGGTGGTAGCAAAATTTCATTTTGTTTCTTCGTTTAGAAATAATTAAAAGAAAATTTATTTTCATGGGATACTGCTGGAATTATTCAAGCGTCTTTTGATGAATTGGTTACTTGTTTGTATTATAAATTTTGCGTTCAAAACATTTCATAACGGAATCGTGAATTTTAAAAGGGGCCAATGTATATTTGCAGCAGTGTTTCCGATTTTTTCAAAACACTATAGTTTACAGAAAAAAGCCCTTTCAGAAATTCGCGATATAATTATTTTCTGTAACAGTTTACTGGTATATAGTTATTCTAACAGAGAGCCATTTATTATAAAATTCGCTTTTCGAAGATAAAAAAAACAATATTTTTAACACATTATTAATTTAATAATTGTATCTCAAGTGAAGATTAAAAAACTACGCATTAATTTTAATTTGCTTTAAACGTAAAGTGCTTTTTTTTTCAATGAAAGCACTGTTTCATAGAGGTAAAGTTCACCAACGAAACAGATATTCCCAATTTATATATATATTTTTATTTTTGAAAGTTAAGGGGGGCTGGTGAGTAGGGTGGTTCGAAAAAACAAAATTTTCGAGTATCAACTTCAAACCGGTCGCAAAAGTTGCGTATCGTCATGCTGATTAACGGAAAAATAATTAAAAAATTCTAAAGTTATAAATATAATAGGCCCCGTGGGTTTGAAGTTTCATAAAAAAAATATAAAAATGACTAACTTCGAAATATCAGCCAAAATTTGCAGATAAATTATTTAGCTTCCAAACTGCATTTTTTAGGTTTGAAATACTTCATTTATTACGAAAAAAATTGCTTCAAACATATTTGTTTGTAATATTAAGTCTCACAAAAAATTGAAAATGTACAAATTTGAAGAAATTTTGAGATTTTCCTTGCTCTCAAAACATAAGCTATTTTGGAGAAAACACAATAAAAAACATTTTACTACATTAAAATAAAAGATTTATAAAATATAAAGTCGGTTTAAGCAGGAAATCGGCCTTATATTCCTAGAAAGTCAGGGCCGTCGCGTGGTGCGGGGCCCGTTACCCCTTATTCTGATGGCTTCCTATAACAGTGAACAAAAATGGAAATCAGCTTTGAATATGGATTATAACATTTAAATTAATTTATGTTTGTCTATTTTAAAAGAATTCCTGTTAATGCAACGGTTTTCTACTGGTACCGGTATACTGAAAAAAAGTAATCAGTTCCCGATATTTGGACAAAGGTTGGTATGATAGATAGCCGAGATACTTATTCCAGCGTCAATGTCTCATTTGACAAATTTCAATTGATTGGTTATCAACCTCGATTAAATATGAAAACTTTGTGAAAGGGAAGTATAATTTAAAAGACTTATGTTTTAACCAGTTATAGCAATTTTAAAACTAGAATTGACAGCAAACTTAATTTTTACACTTAAAATTCAATTTTTTTTTATTTGCTGCATTAAAAATTAAAATTCGATGAAGTAATGAAGTTTTTAAATAAAGATTCTCTTGCTGGTACCGATAGAAGAGGGAAAATGGGAGTTATTAACCATTTATACAACTTTGTTCGTCAGTCGGCACTTGAAAACAGATGTAACGCATAAATCTGGCTGGCCACTTGAGAACGCACGCAGTTATACTCCAATAGCTATAGCTTATATCATAACGAGAAGGCGACGAGAATTCAGTTCTATACGGATTGATTTCGATTGAGTTCAGTAAGAATTGTTGTGAAATGTCGTCTCAGTAAAAGAAGTTTGGTACCAGGCAGAAAAATCGTTGTAAAATTTTCGGTTTTCCTAAGTATGTTACCAGCATATGAAGATGTGATATTTTATTGCTTCGAAGAAATCTCATCTCATCCAAATGAAAAAGTAGAATATTTTTTAAAATAAATAGCAGACAGTGTTGCTGTACTCGGGTTGAAAAAAAAATATCATAAGGCTTTCACTCCAGTTGCGCCGCGCATTCATATTGTACACATGATAAAACTGTTTAACGATAAGTATTGCAATTTGAAAAAAACTTACAAACATTTCAGTAAAGGAGCAAAAGTTATCATGCTAAATTGAATGAATTCGTAAATGAAGCTCAGACAAATGATTGATATTGCAGCATGTAAGTGTAAAATATATATATTTTTTTTTTTGTGGATGCGGCAAAAATGCAAATAATTGTACTTGCCTTGCAGTGGTAGAATGCAAATGGTAAAAAGAAAATATTTTACTGAGGGCTCAAAACACGTGTTGCAAGCAATCGAAACTTCAAGTTACTTGTTAGAAAACTTATGCAAATTTATCGATCCTAAAAACGAAAAAATACCTATTTTGAACATTCTGAAAATGTGCTATTATCAAAGATCGCAATGATATTCTAGAGCTGGGCTACAATGAAATAATAAAAGCTAATATCAAAGGATTAAAAAAAATCTCGCATTTTAAAATTCTCAATAACTTTAATACTACTGATTATATCGAATTAATAAATTTAGATGCATGTGTAAATTATATCCACCAACCATTTTGAGGAACGTTAGTAACATTGAAGTGTTATCACTTATTAAAATGTTGTACGAGCTCATGATTAAAAGTAATCAGTTTTCTACTACACTCAATCAATCGAAAAATGTGTTAAGCTTGTAATACAGCCCCAACTAAAATATATGGTCAATAATCTCGAAATGGTTTCATAAGGTATATTCTTTTGTTTAGAAGCCATATGCAGAAATGTCATACAAATCTCTTTAAATGCATTTACTTGGAAAAGAAACACTAAAGAATAAATATCTATTCACGTTTATATAATTGGATATCTGTGTATTAAACTTAAAGACAAAAAATATGGTTGGTTGAGTACACCCGCAGGATGAACTCGAATTGCAATCACCTCCCCTTGGTGAGTTCTTGGTCATTTCATAAACTAATAAATAAAGTGGGCAAAGAGCAGCATTTAGGGGAGTTCTTTTAATTTAAATATGCAATTATAGACTTATTTAAATGTTATCATCCATATTCAAAGCTGATTTCCATTTTTGTTCACTGTTATTTGGAGCCATCATAATAAGGGGTAACGGGCCAGCACCACGCGACGGTAATGACTTTCTAGGAATATAAGGCCGATTTCCTGCTCAAATCGACTTTATATTTTATAATCTTTTATTTTAACGTAGTAAAATGTTTTTTATGGTGTTGACTCCAAACTAGCTTATGTTTTGAAAGCAAGGAAAATCTCAAAATTTCTTCAAATTTGTACATTTTCAATTTTTTGTGAGACTTAATATTACAAATAAATATGTTTGAAGCAATTTTTTTCGTAATAAATGAAGTATTTCAAACCTAAAAAAAGCAGTTTGGAAGCTAAATAATTTATCTGCAAATTTTGGCTGATATTTCGAAGTTTGTCGTTTTTTATATTTTTTATGAAACTTCAAACCCACGGGGCCTATTATATTTATAACTTTAGAATTTTTTAATTATTTTTCCGTTAATCAGCATGACGATACGCAACTTTTGCGACCGGTTTGAAGTTGATACTCGAAACTTTTGTTTTTTCGAACCACCCTACTGGTGAGTCCAGTCGGTTAAGGCGTTCATCTTGCATGTGGAAGGTCCGGGGATCTCTAAAATAATTGCTGAAAACGACTCGTGCAGCCAAAACTGTCGAACGAATAATACTCCGTGTAGAGGAAGTGCACGTTAAATATGCTCCAAAGATCAAGCTGCGTTCTATGTCGTCCTTAACTGTTGCTTTGGGTGTCTATTCAGGTGTCGGCTCTTCAATTGACTGTGGTTATAAATTGCGACGCCAATAGCCCTCAAAACTGCCAATAGCCCTTGTATATCTCTAGTGGGACGATAATTCAAACTAAACTAACCTAAAAAAAAGTTTCAAAAACCATGTGTTCTATAAAGTGCTTTTCATAAACGCGTGGGAGAAAAATAGGTTTATTCAACAAACAAATGGATCAAAACTTTGGAAAAAGAATAAAATTATGCATACATAACGAGCGAGGTAACTAATTTTCTCATATGTTATACAATTTAATTTATACCCGAGGTTTGGATACATCTTTATTATCACTTGCGAAAAATATTTTTAGCATTGCATGCAAGATTTTTTAAGAACTTAGTAGTTTTCCAAATTTAAAAGAGTTATTTATCTCGTTTTTATTATAAATTTTTCTATTATCGGGTTTAAAATTTGGATGCAATGTAAAAAGAAACAGTACAAAAATTGCCATTTTGCGCAATTGTGCTTGATGAAGAATATTTCACACTGGTTTTTTTAAAGCATGACTACACACGATTATGAATTTAAATAAGTGGAATTTTCAGCTCAAGATTATTAAATAGTTATTTATGTAAGTGGTGCGTAATGTTAGTCTTTTTTTAAGCAAGTTGAATACATCTTTCACTACGGTGAACTCTGAATGAAATTACTATATTCAAGTTTAAAAAAGAGTAATTTAAGCACGTGCCAAGTATTTATAATCCAGTCAAAAATATAGTGAAATTGCTAACAAAATTTTATTATTCACTTGCAAACATTTTTCTTTACTCAACAAATATTGGCATTGAAAACTTCCCCGATAACTGTAGTAATTTCTGTTCCCAAAACAATGCGCTAGTTGTAATATGAATTCTATTAATACATTTCATGTCGTGCAAAATCCCTCTTATTGTAATAAATAATAGCTGATATTTTTCTTATTTCTCAATGGTTCTTCAAATTTTTATTCGCACTTGAAGTGCATAATAAACATGTATACGCATTTGTTCGTAAAGAAGTTTTTACGAACCGGTAATTAAAAAGAGTTACTTTAAAGACTATAATTGAATTTTTAAAAAAAAGAGTTTTTTTTACGAGATAATAAAAAATACCTTAACTTATAGATTCTGATGAGTTAAGTAAAATAAAATATATTAAATTAGAAGAAAATTACATTTGGTCAGAGCAGGAAAAGTGCTCCTCGCATAAGCCGAATGCTGAAGATCTTTATTAATTTGGTAATACGTAACTTTAAGCACTTGTTGCATAAATATATTTTATTTAAGATTTCACTAAATTTTCAAACAAAAGCAACTTATTAACAATAATTGTTACTTAACTAAAAGGAACTTTAATGATATCTACGTTCTGCATTTTCCCCTACTTATATGAATAAAATGTACTTAAAAATTAAATGTTTATATATATATATTTTTTGCATGATACAATTATCTTTAGAAAAGTGGTAGAAAACGTTATAGAGCACATATGGTATGCACTTGCACATGCAGCCTCGGGATAGTTTTGGCCAGAGCAACTCTAGACATCCTCTGTCCCGCCCCGTCTGTCATCTGGAATTTCTTATCGTATTGCAACGAGGGGTTGGTGTACAAAATAATTTTCTTTCTACCTCTTTTTCTCCCTAACTAAACTAGTGGGATAAAGAAGCCAAGCTGTAGCTAAATCGAATTGAAACATAGGGAAAACGAAGTTAAGGGTTGTTAAGTTTTTCACCCAAAGTCCCTTACTAATTAGTCAGCTATAGGGATTTTTTTTCGTCGCATCTGGGACTGTCGCAAGTGGGACGACACGCTCAATTTTTGTTGCATTTGGATTATTCATTCAAGCTACAGACCACTCCGAATAGGGAGCGTTATTTTATAACCACCCTGTATAATAAAAGAAATAATATCGAAAGTTTTGTTTTGATTCACCAAATCTACAAAAAGGGGCTTTGGAGCCCAGTCGGTTAGGCACTCGCCTAGCATGCGGCAAGTCCCAGTGCGTTGTCGCCCTTAACGGTTTCAGGAGTCGGCTCGTCACTTGACTGTGGTTCTAAAATACGATGCCCATCACCAATAGCCCTCGTGTAGCTCTAGTGCGGCGATAAGTCATTCGTCTTATAATTCATTCGGCGATAATTCATTTCGTCTTTATAATTTAATTAATTGAATAACTGTATCCAGCAACTTTGAATTCAATTTATTGCTCATTTATTTAATTATGTTATAAGTTCTCGAGTATTTTGTTCAAGTAATCAATAATCAAATGTTTTGTCAAGTCAATAATCAAGTACTATTTTGTATTTATCTGTGATTGTACTTATTTTGATTTTGTATTTATTTGTAAAAAAAAAGTTTGAAATTTGTGTAATAAGTTTCTGTTTAGCCACAACGAGAGTGTATTCTAGAAGCATAAGGGGGCTGTAGGGAGCCTAGTGGTCAAAGGGTCTCAGCTTGAGATCAGAAGGTTGAGAGTTCGAGACCCGGTCGCCACTGAAGACCTACCGAGTATATGCGGAGTACGTGCTCGTAAAATCTGTTGGGTCCGAAAGTCCTGTGGTCGGTCATTGCGCAGTTCACCATGGGTACAGGTTCCTGGAGAAAATTTCCCTCCCCTTCAGGGACATGTCTAAATTGTGGAGGTGGCGACAGATGGCAACATCTGTCATATGTGTATGTGTGTGTCTTGTGTTGTCCTACTTGACGATGGCTTATAAGCGGGTCCTTGCGACCAAGCACACAAGCCTGAAAATATATGTCAAACCAACCAACCAACCAACTAGAAGCATAAATTTTTTAAATACAAAAGTATTTGCTTATTTCATCTTTATAATTTAATTAATTATATAACTGTATCCATCAACTTTGAATTCAAATTATTGCCAAGTTATTTAATTCTGTTATAAGTTCTCAAGCAAATTTTGATAAAAATTTTAGACAACTTTAAAGTTTACTTAAACTGATTGAAATTATTTTTCATCAATTGTAAAAACTTTTCTGTATTTCACATAGTATATGTCAACATTTCATATCGTTCTACTTCATTGTTGTTAATTCACACGAAATTAAACGTATTAATGGGTCATAGGAATCTTAAACTTCAAAATTTTCGAACGTTAGAAGCATAGTTTGCGATTTCATGTAATTTTTCAACTACTCAATATATAAGTATAATTTTTACACGTAATTCTATAAGATTTATTTATAAAAAAATTAAATTTATGAAACTGTAGCCAAAAATAAAATAAACGATAACATACATAAAACTATTTACAAAATTGAAAACATTTGGATTCGGCTTGCGCGCCACATTTTGAGGTCAAAATTGAAGAAATGACAAATAAAACGACTTTATATTGTACAAATATGTATACACATAAAGACTTATACCTGTTTAAAAGGAAAATAAAACAATATTTATTAATGTATTTTTTTTTTTAATTTTAATAAATTAAATAAAAATTTCCATTCTGTAAATAGTTTTATGTTTGTTATCATTTATTTTATTTTTGGCTAAAGTTTCATAAATTTTAAAAATTCTTTCTCAATAAATAAATCATATAGAATTTTCATATAAAAAATTATACTTATATATTGAATAGTTAAAAAAAATTACTTGAATTCGCAAAGTATTCTTGGAACATTCGAAAATTTTTAAGTTTAAGACTCCTATTAAACCTTAAAATAACTTCAAACCAATTTCCTTTTCGTAACATGTTTGCGAACTTTTTTTATGTATAACTAAGAAACTTCATAAAATAATTCTAAATAATTATTACACAAGAAAAGAATTACAGTTTAAATGTTTAAAAGACTCTATAAACAGTCTACGAAACTTAAGAATGAAATCTCGTAAGCACATAGTAAATAAAACGTTCCAAATACTTTTAGTTATGCAGAGTCGCATCGCTATAGTACTGTTTATAAATATCCATATTGAGATGGATAGTGCACGTTAAATACGTCAATGTCCAAACACAAAGATGCCGCTTTTTTTTAAAAGTTTTAATGTCCACTCAGGTGTCGGTCACGTCACTTGACCGTTGTTATCTTAGTTCATTATAGTTCTATACTATTTTTATTCTGCTTTTGAACATCGCTCGGATCCCCTTTCCTCTAATTTCTGCGCCACACTTCTACATACCCCCCCCCCTTCCTCTTCCGACACACACTCCAATCCATATCCACAAACAATTACAGCTATATGAACCCTCCTCACTCCCTTGTCTAGCCCCGTGTAAGGGAGTGCACGTTAAATATCCTTCAAGGTCCTAACGCTGCGTACGATGTCGCCCTTAACGGTTGCGTTGGGTGCCTATTCAGGTGTTGGCTCGTCATCTGACTGTGGTTCTAAAATACGACGCCCGTCACCAATAGCCCTCGTGTTGCTTTAGTGCTACAGACAGCACATGTGAATAAATACAAACATGTATTTGGAGTCGCTTCATCAGACACTTAAGCAAGTCTACATGAAAGGAAACGTCGGGCAGAGATTGGATGTGCTGCTGTTCCATCTAGCAACTTTAGTGAGGGACAAAACTTTCGACAGGTTCAGAATGTTGATCAAAGGTGGATGCCCCAAGAAGGCCCAACAAAATTTGAAACGGCACAAGGAAAGCAAATCAATATCCCCAAAAGATATTGAAGTCAAAGGGGCAGGTTCTTGATGGAATGTGCAGTCAGAAACGTGTCCGGATGTGAAGTATGTCGTAAAGAAGGTACCAAGTGAAGAAATACATTGCAATTCTTGCCATTTGACATGCTATTATTGTTGCATCTGTGTCCATAGCTATGTTTGCAACTGTTTGGACAATCTGGTAAGGTACAATATATGCAAGCATATTCATGCTGTACACATGACCTTTTCTTCCATTGCATCTTCGTCTACATGCTCCACGGTTTTGCCTGCGGAGAGCAGCATTGTGAACAGTAATTCCTTCAAAGATTATAGCAATATAGTTCCTACTGACGACACTTCTAAATTAAAAGCCAAGATGCAGTATGCGTTAACCTTACTGCCAAAGAATTTGGAGAAGGATAGACAACAGCGAGTGAATTCCCTTTTGGACAATTTGATTGAAGTATTTGCAGAAGGTGCAGTAAAACAAAATAACTTAGAACCTCCAAATAAAAAAAAATGAAACTACAACCTAGATTGTTTTCTACAAAAAAGAACTTAAACAAGTAAAAAATACAATTTCAAAACCTTCCACCACTTATAAAAATTCCATTTTAAATGCTGTTCGTAAAAATGAAGAAACTATACATATACATTCTGGTAACGATCATACTTATTAAATCTGTAAATAAACAATTGTTAATTATTATTTGTATTATGACTTTCTATTTGATTTACCTTTTCAGTTTACATTGTCATTTTTTTTTAATATTTCTTTTTTTGAAAATTAAATATTTTTTTAACAGATTAACAATGGATGTCAGACATAAAATATTATATATGTACACTTTGTACTATTATTTTTTTTCTTTGACAGTTTTGGAAGGAAGAAGTATTTTAGTGTTGGTCTTGAATTATATGCACTTAAATATTAAACTATATATAATTGAAAGTAATGGCAAATCGTTCTGGTAATTTTATAGTGAGGTTCAAGTAATTTTCTGGTGGGTGAAAATTTTAATTACATACCTGATATCTAAAAATAGTCAACTTCACAAGAAAGCAGTAATTATATACGAATTTTTTTTTATTACTGTGTCCCAAAATTTGCATTTTTATGTATAAAAATATACTAAAATAGAATTATGGTGAAAAAGGAGTATTTTGGAATTGCTCACACTTCGATTGAGCAGTTACCAGTGGGGAAAAAATAAGTGGGGGGATGCCTTCAATTGGAATGCCATACACCATCCCTCCCTCTATGCATTATGAATTTGAGAATATAAGAAGTGGGGGACGGGTAGCCATTTTCTTGAAAAGTGGGTACCCCCACTTTCAGCACTGGCAGTTACATTACTTTAAAGACATTTTGTGTATTCTGTGAATTTTACAGCAACATAAGGTAAATTACTGCATCAAAACGAGCAGCGACCTGAAAGTGTTTACCTATACAGATCATGCTAAATGTGGGTACAATTAAGACCTTTGCAATAAACTAAATAAAATTTTAAAAAAATCTCGTGGGAGGGTCAGGTTTGGGTACTGTCTGTCAGTAGAGGGGGGGGGGGGGTCAGATTTTAAATTTCAGGTTCCAAAAGGGTGGTAAACTTTTTATTTACAGCTATGTTTCAAAACCCTCTGCCCCCTCTACTTTTTTAATGCACCACTGCCCTTAGGGCATTTACAGATTAATAATTACTACTACAGCTTTTTAGAATAATCTATATATTTTTAGGCCATGCACTGAATAATGTAACGTTTTTATTCACAGTTGTTGCACCGTTAACATTACAATAAAAACGTTATGTGAATGAAAAGGAGAAAATACTGCCCTAAATGCAAAAAGTTTTAATGTTAAATTTAATAATAGTTCTGATCAGTCCTACTGTAGTAAATATATAAAAAGGAAATATAAAAGGTAGTAAGTATTTAATAGGGGAGAGTATTGTACCTTGGGACACTGACAATTTCTAGGAATCTATCGGCAATATTCATGCATTGTTTATTTCTAATAGTAGCCTTAACCAACATACATCATCATAATAAAAATTAACACTAGCATCATTGAATTGATGAATTGGTGACACAAAAAATATTTCATTACCCCAAAGTAAATACTTTTCTCATTCTAAAATAATTTTTTTTACCTTAGTACTCTTACAAAAAGTCAACTGCATTTTATTTTCTTCATAAAAGAGAAGATTTTAAAATATTTTGGTTGTGAGAAAATAATGATAATGCATTTAGATTGGCCACTATCTTGCTTTTATTTAAACCATGTAGTGTATTGTACCTTGGGACAGTATTAATAATTTGATTAAATTCTTAATAATTTGGATAAATAAAAATATCTTTATTATTTATTTTAAGAGCAATTCCACAAAACATGTAAAATACAACTCAGCTTTGTTTTGGATATATTTTATATTGATTGAAGTTTGAAAATATAATTCTGGCAAGACCTGATGAATCTTTTTCCTTCCATGTGATGAAATGTTCTAAATAGCACATTTTCTGATTTATTTTGAAATAAAGTTTGTTTCCTGCACAAATTAGTTCAAGTGTATGACTATTGACTGAATTATAAAGCAAGTCCCAAGGTACAACATCATATTGTACCTTGGGACAGTTTATCCTCTTTACTTTAAATGAATGGCAATTTTTTAATTTCAAGCTGCCAAAATTTAAAAATATATATTAAGGAGGAACATAATGGTGTGTTGAAATGCTGCTTTGAAATTTTTATTTTGACAATAATTATCGAAGAAAAAAATTAAAATGTAAAAATTGTCCCAAGGTACAACACTCTCCCCTATTTATTAGGAATAAAATTTTATAATTGCTGTAGCACACTTCTTTTAAACTTAATTATTTACACAATTTGAGAATAATACATCTTTAAACAAACTTATACCAACTATGATGAAAATGTAATCCATTTCTTAACTTTACATAACCCTTAAATAAATATTTTAAATACTAAATTAAAATGTGTGTTTTTCTTTAACTAAGCACACATTACCACACTATTTTCATTGGTTTAGCACTTCTATTTTATTTTTTTTTTTACAAAATAAGTGGTTAGAAGCATATAATGAATAATACAGATGGTTGGATTATTGAAAGTAATATTAGTTAGTTATAGTAGTTAGTTAAAAGCTTAAGTGGTTTTTTTTTAAACCAAACCTTTTAAGTTTAGTTGGTATATTTAAAGAATAAAATGGTTTAATCAGGAAATCTGTGAACCTACCCTTGAAGCTAAAAACCAATAGAATACCAAAGATCCAAAAAGAGCACATTGGACCAACCACCTTGAATAATTTTTTTAATGAAGTCATAATGTAATATAAATTTATACCAAAGGTGATCACATAATGCCCCATGTGTACATATATTATTATTATGAAAAAAGAAAGAAATTACTGTTGTAGAAAATAGAGGAAAAAAAACCACTTTTTCGAGGTGAATGTGCATTATAAACTTTTGCTTTCTTATTTGAAAGCTAATAAAGGCTAAGAAATATTTAAAAGCACGCATTTTAAGCTTCAATTTATGATATAGAAATTAACTATAAAATAGCATAAGTAAACGATAGAAAGCATTTGATAGAAAATGGACTAGTGGGGGCACATTGGACATGGGGTTCATCGGATCCCCTGAAGAAACAATAATGTTGTTTTATTGCTTTTTTTAGTATGTTCGGTTGCCGACCTTCAAAATATCAGCAATATTATTATGAATATTGACATCAAGAGCTTTTAATGTGTGTGTGTATGCGTAAGGCTAATAGAGTAGGCAGTCTAATGAATCTAGAGGATTTTATTTGTTGAATCTAAAACTCAGCATTTGCACAACCCATTTAAGAAATTTTAAATTACCCAAAGCTAATTTAGGTGTCATTTTTAAGGTAATGACACAAACATGCAAGCGCAAAATATTTCAAACCATGTTAAAATATGCCCCCTTCTCCCCTACTGAACGACCAATTGCAGGACAAATTAAGTTACACGAAAAAAAAATTAAACACTTTTTTTAAAACTAAAAAATTAAAAGTCAACGTTTTTATTCTAAGCAGGCGTTAACAATTTTCACAATTGGGTCTGGGAAACTGAGTCGTTGCGTTGCTACGAAGATAGAAAATTAACTATGATGAACATAAAGAAAAAGTAATAATGAGAAAATATTTTTTTCATAATACACTTATGGATTAAAATAATTTTAAATGTACATAAAATGTCGCTTTTAAATACGCAATCCCTGTGTTATTGTTAAATTGTTTAAAATTTAATGAAAATTAAGAGTTAAATGTTAAATTCATAAAATATTTATTAAGTTTTTCAAACATTTTATTATTTTAAGACCCATCATTATTTCCAATCCAATATTACAAAAAAAAAAAACTTTTTAAAATAATAGTAATTTCTTCATAGAGATCTCTATGAAATTCCCTACACCTCTCAATATAAAATAACTGTAACCGTAACACTTGGCAATCACAAACTATTTGACGAGATTTGTGAAGCGATAAAAAAAAATATTTTGCGACTGGTAACACTGGCAAGGGTAGCTTAAATTGTCCAATGAGCTTCTCCTGACCCGTGGCTTTTAGACATATGTTTCTGTTTCTCCCATTTGAAGAGTTATCCGGTCAAAAAAGAGGAAAAATGTGGGGGGAGAAGTGTTTTCTCCAAAATTACTGACTTTCAAGAGCGGATATCTCGAAAACTATACAAGATATTAAAACACTTGAGGGGTGCAGCATGTAGCAAATTTAATCAGCTTTCATTTTGTGTAATACAATTATATAGCTAGAACTCATAGTTTTAGAGATATAAGCGAAAAACCGAAAAATGGGACATTCAACCCCCCCTCCCCCCCCTTCAGCACAGGGGCTAGGGGCGGGGACTTTTGATATGTTTACCTCCTAACTAGTCTAAACAAAGTTATGAAGTCAAAAATTGTGTTCCAAAACTTTCCCTCTAGACCCTTTTTTCAGCCTTCGTAATTGCCTGGACTACTTGGAAAGGAACAAGAGATGAAGCAGCCTTAGGGCAAGCACATATCTCACCCTCTATCAATCAAAGGAACAAGGATGAATCGCTAGTTTTTTAAGATATTCTTATTAGGTATCAGATTATTCCTTTGCTTTTGTACGTTTACTTAAGATTACTTGAACAATTGAATTACGTTGACTCTTTATTAACAATTAATTAAAAAAAACATAAGGTTTTGCTGTAATATAAGTTGGTTATGGACATGATGAATATTTTCTGCCGTCTCTATAACTTCGTTCTAATGGGCCGATTTAAAAAAAAAATATATTTTTTTGTTGAAATATTGATTTTTCCTTTATGTTGCAATAAATCAACTTTCTAAAACACATCAATATTTTCCAAATTCAACAAATGTTCTACTTTTAATATATAAATAACTCAAAAACTAAGCTTATCAAAAATAGGTTTCTTTTTGACCAAATTGTACAAAAAAAAAAATAATAAATAAATATTTTACTTCTAAACTGTCAATGTTCAGACCATTATATTAATTGACTTGGCCCAAAAGATTAATTATAATTAGAATTCTGACAACGTTGACTTAATCATGAATATGATTCTTCAGTATAAAAGAGATTTTAGAATAAATTCCACCGATAGAAATTATAGTTTGTGAAAAACACAATTTTTAAAACTTTGCTGAACTAAATAAATTTTGCCTGTGAAGTGTGACAAAACCTTTTTTATACCCCTCTTTACAAATGAGAAATTGCACAGAGCATTTGGCATCTTGCACAAAACGTTACTGAATTAAGAGTATATTATAACATTCACGATTGTTAACATGCTCAGAGATTAAAAGAATGTAATTAAATATTTGTTATAAAAGGCAAAAGAAAAAAATACGAACTATGAGAAAAAATGGTCTGCAAAAACATAAAAAAGACATCAAGCGGCTGTGATTGGTAGAAACATATGTGACTTTGAAATAGATGCAAGTCACCACTTTGGCTTGACAGCTATTTTTAGGTCTGTCGACAATTTCGAGTAATTCGTAATGTAACGATAGCGTTAAGTTGCCATATGTAGCAACCTTTCTCCTCTTGGCGATTTTTGATGTTTAGGACATAATGCTAATTTTAAAGGAATGGTGGTTTTTGAAAAAAAAAAAAACGGTTTTCCGATTCCTGTCGGTTTTTTCCCTAAAAAACCGGTTTATGGGTCCATCCGGCCTCATAGAAAAGCCGTTTTTTTTCTGTCAAAACCGGGGCCCAAACACCGGTTTTTCAAAAAAACCGGTTTCAGTTTTCTATCCCTAAGCTGCTTTACAATGGACAATTACAGCATTTCCAAACATATTTTATTTCGACTAAGCATAGGGAGAAACTCCTTAATCTCGCATATTTCCGATTTTTAAGCGCAACTTATTTTTTAATTAATTTTTAAAGTTTTTGGCGCGAAAACAGCGATGTCGTCATGTGACGTCATCTGTTACGAAATGGCTACTGCTCGCTACTGTCGTTTGGGTAATCGCAATAGTAGTGCTTAGTGTTAAAACAATAGTTGTGCAAGCGTACGAATACAACTGCACAAAAGCTCAGATAAATACTTCATTACCCAAAAATAAATATGCTAGAAACCAGTGGTGCAAAGCCATTAAAACAAGTTTATTGCTAGTACGAAAAGCAAACTTTCTTATTTAAAAATGAGTTTTTCTGAATACAATACACTTAAATAAGAAATAAAAATATACATAAAACACTTGCAAGCTAATTTTGTTCATTTAATTGATGATGTTATTTCAATAAACACGGTTTTAAAACATTAATACGCTATTAAGAAAATGTAACAACATATACCAATTTCAACTTTTTTACCTATTAAACAGTATTTTGAAAACTTAAATCGCTAAAAATCTCTATAATTGGTATAATATTGCAGAAATAATGAAAAATAACAGCCTTTCAGTTGCATTTTTGGATGGTATCCTATCATAATTTTCATTGCTGCACACAAGAACTGCTTGAAAAATACAAATGAATTTTGTGCCTGGCAATTAAAATATTAATACATATGTAAAAATATGCATAGACCTGTGTAATGTTGGGTTTGAAAAGTTAGGTCCCGAATAGGTGGAGGGGTACAACAAAAAAAAAACAGGACTTTAAAACAATAAATAGTGTCAGAGGGGTGAATATGAGTTTTTTCATGTGGTAATGCTAGGCGAAAAATAAAAACCCAAAATTTAGCTGGCAGCTTAAATACTCACTGAAAGTTGGGAGTACTAGGCATCAAAAGAAAGGTCTTAGCCTCCATAAACAGAAAATACCAAAAGTTTTGGCCCCATATGGCCCTAAAGAGTTTATGGTCCAAATGTGTCTTTTAACATTGCATGCACCGGCAGATGGCAGTTATCACAAAGATAGAGGCCTGCATTTAAAAATATGCAACTACCTGAGCCAAGTTGGGTTTGAAAAGTTAGATCTAGAATAGGTGGAGGTGTACAACAAAAAAAAAGACTTTAAAACAATAAATAGTGTCAGAGGGGTGAATATGAGTTTTTTCATGTGGTAATGCTTAGGCAAAAAATAAAAAACAAAAATTTAGCTGTTAACTTAAATACTCAGTTGGAGTGTCATACATCAAAAGAAAGGTCTTGGCTTCCATAAACAGAAAATACCAAAAGGTTTTGCAAAAAATGTCCCTAAAGAGTTTAGGGTCCAAATGTGTTAATATTGCATGCATCGACAAATGGCAGTTATCACAAAGATAGAGGCCTGCATTTAAAAAATATGTAAATACCTTTGCCAAGTTGATCAAATTTAATCAAATTTAAGCCAAACCAAGTTAATCAAATTTAAACATAGTTTTTCTGTCAGTTAATGTGTCAAAACTGTATATTTTTTATAGTAAATATACTTTTATTAACAAATTCAGGAATTTAAATTAAGAAAAGAGCATTTTGTAATAAACTAGTTTGCTTTTCTACTCTTTACTTTCCCATTTTGGTTTAAAATTATTAGATATTGAAAAACAGAAAAGAAAACAACATTCGAAATTCAAACCTTCGAAAAGGTAAACAAACATTCACGAATTCGGAAGTTTCCTTGGCTCATAAAAGATGACGTCACAAGCAAATGGCGTACCGCTTTGTGCATTTATTCTTTTATTAAATTATAGAAATATTTTTTTTTGAAATTTTAAGTTGATATTCGAAACCAGGAGCATTTTTTCTATCGGAACCAATAGTTTTTATAACACTTTGAAAAATATGCAAATTGTCCATTAAACGCAGTCCATTCTATTTTATGTCTCTGGTTTCTCCTTGCGCGTAATTAGTCTTTTGTTTTCGACGAACTGATTATTTGCTTTGCATCAAATTGTTACTATTATTGTTTGTAAAATTAAGTATCATAAAAAATGCAGTTATTGATCTGTAATTAATTCAATTACAAAACTAGTTATAAAATGAAAGGTTATGAACCAACCTTGCTGGGCCTCTGGCCTGTTGTTGGTCGACAATTTTTTTGTATTTTGTATTGTAATAATTGAAATTTACTGCCAAAACTTCAATCATACATATTCTCAAAATGAAAAATTAAGAGTTTCTTTACGAATTGAATAACTATTTTTAAATGGGTAGGGTATTTAATAGTTTTGATTTGATATACAACACTAACTTGTTTCATAAAAATATTTTAACTTAAGAAAATTGAATTTAAAGTAATTAAATTTCTCATCAAATTATAAAATAGCTAAATTTCCTATAAATTAACTAATACATAGCTATTAGACCCATAAAAAAGATGTAGTTAGTTTTATATTTAAAAAAAACATGCTTGTATTTCTTTATTATTGAGGGAATTATTTTTAGCTTTAGATTTAAAAAAAAAAATAAATTTCATAAAAAAAATGTTAGATACGATTTTTTATGGAAAAATGATAATTTTTAACACAGAAATTTTAAAATTAGATTGGAAATCAAAAGGCAAATGAGAACAGCTATTTTAAATCGAGATTGTATTTTTTTTAAAATTTGACCATGACCAATGTTTGTACCACGAAAATTTTCAGAAAGTCTTCAAATTCAATACAAATTGTGATAAATTGCCCAATTCGACATCGAAATGTTACTCGAGAACAGTCCAATCAGAGTGCCTTATTTCATCGCAATAGACCATAGATTTAAGAAAGCCTTTCCTCTCTAAATGGACGAACTGAGTAGGTATTGTGAACATGCCTGCGGCAATGAATGACACAGAGCAAGGTTGCACACTTGATTGAATTAGCAAATTTACCAAGTGACTGTCATATTTCAAACCACAATGTTGTAACAGCATAGTTTACCTACAAATCAATATGCATAATAATGCATCATAAAATACCTACATTACAAACTTAACTCTTATAGTATATTAGTATTTTTTTTAAATAAATAGGGAGAGCACTGGATATCAACATGCATAATATGAATATAAAATGTGTCAAATTACATAAAATGGCTTTTAAATCAAGTAAACAACGAAATTAAAATACATTTCTAGCTATTCGTACTTTTCCCATGCCAAAAATACCAAAATTGAAACAGAGGAGAAAGTTAAACCGTGATTAAACTCCCGAGAATGTGTAGTGACTGAAGATGTCAGAAATCTACAATCTCGCTATATATTCTTGGGAGTTTAATCACTGTTTCAATTTAATTTCTGCTTCAATTTTGGTTAAACCTTCTAGCTTTGACTTTTACGGAGCCTACTTCCCACTTTGGAGTAAATATCGTAATTTTTTTAAATTTTCACTTGTGACAAATGTTGAGGCATCATGCTTGACATATAAAATGTGTATTTTTATTTTTTTCCCTTGTGGATTAAAACTCAAAAATTTCCCAATTATACCTTGTTTTTTAGATTTTGATGAGGTTATAGTTGGAACACCTTTTTAAAGAAATATTTATTTTAAACTATTTTTTTAACAAAACATTATTTAAAACTTCAATAAAAAAACTTCTGAGCTGTTGGTGATGTCTATATTTATAATTTATTTTTTAAATTTTCACCCATAAAAACATGGTCATTACACATTCAATATAAAATAACTTCAGGTTTTAAAAAAATTGAATAGAAATATAGTCATTTTACAGGTAATGTTAACATTAAAGGTTTATGGAATAAAAACAGTACAGGAAGTTCTTTTAGAAAAGGGGCTATCTATATTGGAAAAAAAAAATTCTGTGACACTTTGTGCCCATTAAGAAGAGGGTTACATGACATGTAGTATAATTCACATCAATTAAGAATTTTAAAATCAAAAGATCAAAACTTTAAAAAAAATTTGGGGGAAAAATTTATTTACGTATCAAAATCTATGCAATTTGGCAACAAACAGATTAACATTAAAGAACAATATTTATTTATGAAAAAAATTCCGCAAAATATTTTATTACTGGCTAGCATAATAGCGTTTGTTGTGAGGGTGTGACAAAAGCAGAAAAGGGATAAAAATAAGGAAAATAAGCGTTCACGCTATTTATGGACAGCTCCTAATTATATATAAATATATAATATTAATTTCTTTTAACATACAATAGTGAATTTTTAAACAAAACCATTTTTATAGACATACAATAATATATTTTTTTTCAAAAAAATTCAATTTTTATAAGTATACAATGACACATAAAAAAATCAATTTTTACAAGAGGCTTAATATAAATAAAAAAGACAGTCGAAATAAAATAAAAAATAGTCATTATCATTTTTAAAAAATGGGTGGTTTTATTAAATTAACCATAGCATGAAGAAGGCAGAAGAGCAATCAAACTAATAGTAAACATTTATAATACTCCTACACAAAGCAAGAAATATATTTTTTTAAAAATTAATTTTTTTACTTATACATGAACCACACAAGCCTCCTATCAATAAAAAAAAAGACTGGAAATTTAAAGAGTTTTTTTTTCTAAATAAAAACCTATGATGTTTTCTACAAACATAATATGAGAAGGCAGAAAAATAATCGAACCATCATTAATATTTATAAATATTACTATAGCACTAGAACATTTGAAAAAATATTTTACTTTAACATTAAACTAGTTCAGTAGATATTTTAAATAGTTAAAATATTATTACCCTTTAACTTGCATTTTGAAATACAACCATGCCTTTCATGTCTTTTCAAAGCTATGTAGTTCATATGCCAAACAAAAACTCTGACAGCAACTTTTCCCCAAGGTGGAAAAACAACTCGAAAAAAGGAAGCTTTGGATGTCTGTTATTACGGTTGAGCGAGCAGTTATTATAAATAATTCTTGTGCCAATACAGCAGATTTTCATTAAAAAATTAAGTAGGAATACAAGTTAGGAAAAACAAGGAACATAAAATTATAGTCCTTATCATCGTCATTAGTCTGCAAAATTGACCCTAACTTAAATGCCTCAATATGCTACGACACCAAACAATACTTAAATCATAATTTAAAAAATTCTTTCCACCTAAAAATTTAGCCTTTTTTGACATTAGGGTTCTTTTTATAAGGTTTAGTCATTATTCTTTCTCGTGCTTGTGCCATAACAACACGTTCATGTCCACCCAAACCATTGTAGCCAACACGGGTAACAGAATCTTCGTCATGATCCATTTTTCTCTTAAAGGTCGAGAGAACAGGCTTTGCAAAATGAACATTGAAGGGATTGTCGCTTGACAAGGTTGGAGAGGCACCTTTATTAACAACGACTTGCATCAAACGCTTTCTTTTTTCAGTAAATGGAATCGAAATTGGTGTAAGGTCAGAGTCTTCATCAGCTTTAGTCGAAGTTGACGGTTTACACTTCAGCCCATTGGTTGGAGTCCACTGTCCTTCATCTACAGAGTTTGTAGAGGCACATGGCAATCTTTTTTTACCATGTGATAAACAGTTTACTGGACAGGGACTAGGAATCGATGTTTTCAATTGCTGCTTCAGAAGCACTTCCGTTTCAAGAAGCTTTTTGATTTTTGCATTCTTAATGCCCATTTGATGCAATAGTTCAACTTCCCGTTTATTGGATTCTTCTTTTTTCCCTTTCCAACTCAAAAGTTCCCGTTTTAGAATTGAACATAAGGCAGCCATGTTCTTTGCGACATGCCCACCAACTTCTTTTGATAGCAATGCCCCTTGTTCTCGCAGAACCTCTTCGGCTTCTTGCTGATTCCCTTCCAGAACCGTATGAATGTGACTAAATTGGGTTACTTGACTTTCTAAGCGATCATTTTCTTTAGTTAATTGTTGTACCTTGGTTTCTAACTTGTGGATTCTTTGCAACTGCAATTTAGCAGAAGTGAGCTTTGACTCAGCCTCAAGATACTTCTGATACATTGTTTGGTGCATTTCTTCAATTTTAGCGGAATGTTCTTGAAGGTCTTTAATTTTAGATTTGGCTAAAGAAAGTTCCATGTCTTTCCCTTTAAGTTCGGCATCTTTCGAATCGAGATCGTTTTGTAAGCAAGCATTTGCGGTGGGTAAAGTATCATTGTGGGTTGTATTAAAATATAGCTTTATAACATTATTCCTTGTGAGGTTCTTTCTGCATTCTGGACATGCTTTCGAACTGTTAATCCATTTGAGTATACATTTTGAGTGGAAAACATGCCCGCAGGGAGTAGCATAGATATCGTTTCCTACGAACAAATCCAAACAAATAGGACACGAAAAATTCATTTTAGTTCAGAGGAGAAACTATCGAATGTCCATCAAAATGAAGAGAGTAATAAACTTCTTTGAGGAATGAGTAATTGAAGATTCTATTACTTTATTTTGCGAACGACTCCTGGCTGATCAATCTGATGTGTTTAATTCTATAACTAAAAGTTTTGGGCTTTTTAATCAGATTTTCATTAAAATAACTTGTTACTCGTCAATTTGTTTACAAATAATACATTTCATGATTTCAAACCAGTAACAGAAAAACTTTATTGATGCCAACAACATTTCGGTTATTTTGCTTTGAATGAATGGGGAACATTCATGTGATGTCACGCGGTTTGCTTTCCTACACCTCTCGAAACACGTAATAAAGTTATCCTATACAGCTCTCGAACCCCGTGCTAATGTTTTCCTACTGCTTTAATTAACGGTTGCGTTAGGTGCCTATTCAGGTGTTGGCTCGTCTTCTGACTGTGGTTCTAAAATACGATGACCGTCGCCAATAGTCTTC
Organism: Hylyphantes graminicola; assembly: GCA_023701765.1. Lineage (NCBI taxonomy): Eukaryota > Metazoa > Arthropoda > Arachnida > Araneae > Linyphiidae > Hylyphantes > Hylyphantes graminicola. The sequence continues at coordinate 7,074,884 of CM043123.1, forward strand.
GTGTAGCTCTAGTGCGACGATAATTCAAACCTAACCTAACCTAACCTACTGCTTTAACCTGTCTAACCTCTTTTATTTTTACCCCAGCTATTTGGAATTGAAGCTCAGGTGGATATGGCCGTGAATGTCCAGGGCCATCTTGAATAGGGAACGGGCCTGAGTGCAGAAAATATTGCGCTATCATAGTGGGCCCACAAGAGAGCATTTTCTCCCGTGAAGGAAAGTGCTGTTTTTCCTTCGTTACTTTCTACCGAAAGTTTTTTATACATCGTGAAAATGAGCTTTCAAATTTATTCAAATGAATTGTAGACTAAATATTGATTTCAATTAATTAAATGCTAAATATTAGTGTATTTAAACTGAAAGATTAGGTAATCTACACGTGTTTTTAATAACTTACGAACTTAAAATAAAGAAGTATTTAAAAGAAAGCTGCATATTAAATTATCTTACTAATCTTTAAGAGATTAGCAAGAAGCATATAATTTTTGAAATATTATTAGAAACATATTTTAAAAAAATAAAAGATTTTTTAACAGAAAATCAGAAATAAAACTTAAATTATAATGAAAACTAACCTTATTACTTTGCAAAAGGAGATTTACAATTTTAGATCTTTTTCTTTTATTATTCATATGTATTTTTTTACTTGAAATAGTTGACAAATTATGATTTTTTCTCTTTCTTTTTGTAAAAGGATTTCCTTTGCTTTACAACAGCAAGTCAGCTTACTATTTTTTTTTTCATATAGTTTACTATAGTCACATAAAAGGATTAGAAAAAAAAATATTTATCATTTTTAACAGAACTTTAAAGAAATCAAAAATCAAACAACCACAATTTTAGGAAACAAACATTTTATTCATCAATATTTACAATTAGAATTTGATATCTTTTATCGCTATTTGAAACAGATGACAATTTACTTTTTTGTTTAGTTCCTTAACTTCTTAATAAAAATTCATCCTTCACCCTTCCTCATTACAATAATTATTGCTAAACATTAGAAAGAAATGGCAAATATTTTGTACACATTATTGTAGGCATGCTTTTACAAAAAATAATTTTTCCATCGTTTTGTACATTAAGGTTGTTTTCAGATCAGTACTTCAAAAGAATTTATCTTCATATTTTGAAATTATTGCTTCAGATAGTCACAAAAACCTAAAAAAAAGAAATGGGGTTATGATGACCAGATTTAAACGACATCTTTTCTACTCGTAACACATAATCTGTAACAATACAATAATGCAATTTCATAGAGTCGAACATAAAAAAAAGCGCCCCAACATTCCTCTCAAATTTATACATCGGTATGTAATGGGTATTTATATTTCCCTCATCAATAATATATGCTTGATATGTTATTTACTCGCCACATGAATAATGGGATTCCTAAAAACCGAACACCAACGATAGGCCACTATACTATAAATAGGTCAAATCACAGAAGTTCGGTCAGTGGGATGTATCCCTTTTAATCATAAAAAAAACCCATTTTGGCATGCACATTATTTGAAGCGGTTGTCATACATAAACAATATACATATCAAAATTAAATGATAAATGATATGGTTAACGAAATCATCATTTCATCCACATGTCATATTTTGTTATAGAGTGGTTAAATAATTTCACAGACTACTTCAGCCCAGCTTTAGTGGCAGCCGCCGAAACTCAGCCATTAGGCATTAACTACCAAAACATGTTTTACTCATCATGTGCATACAGTTGGAAGATTCATTCACAGTAAATGGAATAGTTAATAATTTAAAAAAGAACGCATTTACCTTGAACTTCTTTAAAAACTAGATATATATTGACTATTACTAATTTAATTAGCAGTAGCTCAAACCTTTCTTACGCACCCTGCGATCACTGAAAACTGTAAACATATCAAATACCAATAAAGTGCAGAGAGATACAGTCAAACCTCGATAACTCGACTTCCTACAAGTCGAATAATCAGCTAACTCGAACTTTTAATCAGGTCCTGAATCATGTCTATACTTTTCTTTAAAAAACTGTCTCAATAACTCGAAGTTAACATCTTCTAAGTCGAAGTTTTTGTCATAGATTTCACATGTTAAAGACACATTCAGTTAAAAATTAAATTTCAATTCAAATTAATCAGCATGTTGTATCCATGCCTGCGAATGCCAACAACCTTATAAAATACAATTACACTCAACAAGAAATGTTTTTTTAAATGAAATTTACATGGAGTTTTAATAAACCTTTTGACCCCAATCTTCACTTGTTGTTTATATGGACTATTAAATAATTGAAATGTGTATAGCTATAGTTTTATGGCCCATATCAAACCACTTAAACCATGTCTGCCCATCTTAAGTGACAGTAGAGAGAAATAGAATGTAACTTCTGTAACTCGAACTTTGGATAAGTGGAATATTTTTGGGGATCCCCAGGGACTTCGAGTTATAGAGTGTTTACTGTATAATTTATGTCTTTCACTTCAATTCTTTAATAAGTTATGCTATGCACACTGTATGATAAAAATGGATATCACAAGTTCCATGTTTTAGTTTTATTTTGCATTTAAATGGGCAAAAAATATATTGTAAAACTGCAAAGCACTTTTAAGCCAATATGTATGATTTAAAACAGTTTCATAGTGAACAATAATGGCATACTTTCAATTCGACCTTTCAGTTAGTGTACACAATTTTTAAATGAATGAAGAGTTAAGTATTAAATAGTTAAATGCAGAATACAAAGAGTATAATATTGAAGTTCTATGCACAATGTGTCTGATTTATATATTTTTTAAAATACAAGTCAACTAAATTACTATATCAATATATTGAACATGAATGTAAACAAGAATCTCTATCAAATTTTAAAACACTTAAAAAGCAAAATAAACATGCAATACCTCAAAATTAAGGACAAATAGTCAAGGAACACATATTTTCATTTAATTATACGGTATTATTTTCATGGGTTAGTTAGTATATAATATAAAATAATCACAAATGAATGTTTACTTTTTTTTATCCCTTTCGAAAATGCATTCTAACTCGTTTCAAATCAAAATTATGCTGCCATATTTTAAGGTAAATCCCAACTTGATAAAAAAAAAGAACAAAAAACATAATTTAGCACAAAACAAAAGCGTTTCTATAACAAACTCAACCCGCTTTGTTCAACAAAGCTCGTTAACGTTAACACTAACACACACTCAATGCTTAAAGAAAGTCATAAATACAGTCATATAATTAGAACATAAAGAGATAAAAACTTTCAAGAAGTTACCTGTAGGTTAATTTGAAGATATTTCCTTGTTTAATTAAAAATTATCAACACAAAATGAAACATTAAAGTAATGCTCTAGACTGGGAATCTGTAATAGTAGCCAGTGGCTACCAGAATGAAAAAAAAATGGTAGCCACATTTCTATTTTTAGTAGCCAGTTTTAAATTTCAGTATATACGACAAAAAGAAAGTGCGATTTTCCACAAAAGAAAATTTTATTAATGACATTTTTGATATGATAAGATTGACAGTTAAAAAGTATCAAACAAAATATGTAGTATGTGATTGGCCATTATTGTTAGGAGAAAATTATTTTATGTACAATCAGTTCAACTACTATTCGTTTCGGAGAATTCTTGACGTCGCCCACGACCCACGATTGTTCATGAAATTTTCTCATATCAAAATTGTTTAAATGAATAGTTGAGATCTTTTTCAGATGTAAATCAATCATCTGTAGATTGCCGAAATCGTAAAGCAAAATTTAAAAATCAAATTTGCATTTAAGATTTTCGTCGCCCAGCTCCATTTACGTCACACGGAGGAGGATGGAAAATTTATCGATGAGCAACAACTGTCATCAAGTCTATTTCTTCCCGACAGAAACGAATAGGAGCGTTTTATTATTTTATAAATGCAGCTTCAGTATTAATTATTTGTTGAACAAAAAGGAACAATTATGATCGCCACATTTGGCGACTTGGGTTCGATTTTTAGGTAGCCACTTTCGATGTAATAGTCTCCAGTTGGCGACTGGCGACCGCTAATCTAGAGCTTTACATTAAAGTTCACAACAATCCACATCATACACGCTACGCTACGATTTTGGGCCCACTAGTATTGCGCAATATCTCCGGTGGCAACCTGCAGTTAGGCCCGTTCCCTATTCAAGATGGCCCTGGAATGTCCCCCATTGAATATTTGACGAAACTTTGAAACTTCCATGAAGTAGCATATTATTAAAAAAAAAATTTAAAAACTATTCGATGGTTAGAAAATCGGATAAGAAGCAGTGAAAATCAAGTTTTTTGGTTAAATCTGTTTATATAGGCGCGTTCACATGGCCTGGGAAATCGCCGGCGTTTAGCTGGCTAAGATGAAAACGCCGGCGTTTCGGAAAAGACGTATGGGGTACGTCACATCCTGTAGGGGTATTGTTTGTTTTGATTTGATACTCGAGATGTTTTTTGTACTGTGTATTCTTTTTTAACGTTACTTTGTTAGTGATGTCGTCGCAAGAATAACTAAAAACAATTATTTTACTAAAAATTCGTGGACAGACATCTATCGATTTTATTGATGATGAAGAAAGTAGGAGGTTGATGCGAATAAATAAAATTATTTTAGAACATTGCAAGTGGCGATAAATGTAATTAATATCACAAAATACAAATCATACTTCATTTTTTTTCAGACTAAAGAAAAGATTCATAGCATGCCATACTGATTGATTTCAAAATAAGTGGCAACATTTTAATTGAAAACATGCATCTGATGATTAATTGCAACTAAAAAAAATTCTCTCTAAATATAATTGTGATGCTGAAATTGTTTTGATTCTTTTATGGAAAGTAGAATTTATCTACAAAATAAAATTTGAAACACCTAATGGAAATACAAGGAAAACTTAATAAAAATTCTATAAAAAACATAATCAGGTTCATTTTAAGTATGCCAAACCTTCAAGTTCTTTAATATTGACTTAACGTTTTTTTTTCTTCAAGTTTATAACTTTTAAGTTGTAGTTTTCATCGTCAATAACGATGAAAAATGATTTGAATGATCCTATGAGAAATAAAACTAATTTACAAAATAAACACACCAACACTGAAACAAAAATTCTAAACAATTCAAAATTTTTGTTAAAAGTAAGTTGTTTATGAAAAAAATCAAATTTAATCATTGCCAACCCTGCTCTAGATACACATTAGAAAGTAATTTGGGACCTTCTTAACTAGTTAAAAACAAAGTAACAAACAGCAGAAACTGCATCTTCATTCGAAACTCCAAAGCCGAGCACACAAGCTAGAATATATATGTACCTACCATACCATGCCAGAGCCGAAATGCATCATGGGGGTGGTAGTGAAATCGCTACTACTCAGGGAGTGGGTACATTTTCGCACCCGCAATTTTCCCTACAGATGAATTTTTTTCCCCAAACGCCGGCGATTAGCTGGCGTTTTCTATGCATGAGAACGGGGCCTTAGTGACATGAACTTAAGCAAACCAAATATTGCATCAAGCCCATTTCACACCTGCACAACTACTTGCAACTGAGGGCTGTAAGGAGCCTAGTGGTCAGGATATCGGACTCGAGATCGGAAGGTTGAGAGTTCGAGACCCGGTGCCACTGAAGACTTATCGAGTATATGCGGAGTACGTGCTCGTAAAATCTGTTGGGTCCAAAAGTCCTGTGGTCGGCCATTGCGCAGTTCACCATGGGTACAGGTCCTTGGAGAAAATTTCCCTCCTCTTCAGGGACATGTCTAAATTGTGGAGGTGGCAACAGATGGCAACACCTGTCATATGTGTCTGTGTGTGTCTTGTGTTGTCCTACTTGACGATGGTTTATAAGCGGGTCCTTGCGACCAAGCACACAAGCCTGAAAATATATGTCAACCAATCCATACCCATACTTGCAAATGCAACTCGTAACTTGTTGTAACCTGGTTTTTCGGGTTTCCACACAAGTGCAACTTTTTAATGGGTAATGTAATCGTTTCCGGCTGCCTATTTCTAGCCTCCGTCAGGAGCTTTAACACAGCCAATAACGTCTCGTAATTTAGAACCCTGGTCAAGTGACGAGATCGACACCTGAACGAAACTTTTTAATGCACGGTGTCCTATGGGAGTTGCAAGTAGTTGTGACAAGGTGTGAAATGAGCTTAATTTCAGCACTGTGTTTAAATGTCCTCCAGTGACCGAGAGTGATAATCAACAAGCCTCACCGCGAGAAGGTTCTGTCCTTGTCCTGGCCTTACTACAGACATATTCGCTAACGCTGCGTACGATGTCGCCCTTTAACGATTGCGTTGGGTGGGTGCCTATTCAGGTGCCGGCTCGTCACCTGACTGTGGTTCTAAAATACGACGCCCGTCGCCAATAGCCCTTGTGTAGCTCTAGTGCGACGATAATTCAAACTAAACTAAAATAGACATATTCGTGCAGGATAAAAAAAAAATAACTATCTAGAAAATTACTGGGGTGACCGAGTAAGTACACTGCGATTTACACATGGATCTGTCCCTCTGTGTACACCTAGTTTTAGTGAATCCACATCGCAAAAGCGCTGTTCTACCATTTAACTAACACCGTTTAGCTTTGAACTTGTCTTCTGTAGCACATAAGATTATTTTTTTGCTTAACGCATTGAGTGCTAAGCTATCGATATAAATTGAGGCATTGTTTCACTCAGTGATGTAACTCTCCTGTTCTAATTTTTGCATTTCCTAAGATTTCATTTTTGGCTGTTTCGATTTCACTGTGAACATTTTAGAGTTTTTTTTTATGTGCAACTTGTTTTTATTCCTGCTATAGTTATTAAACAATATATTTTTCTTTCTTTTTTTATGTGGAATAACTTTTGTTTTGGTATACGAAAATGAGTTTTCTAAGAATATTCACTTAATACTTTTTTAAATGCCAACTTTTGCTGTGCTGTTGGTTTTTCAAATCATTGCTTGAAGAAAGCTTGCATAGAAAGAAAAGTTTCTTTTCATTATGACAGTCATTTTGAAAGTGAAACCGAAACAACCTATGAACGCAGGACACGGAAAAATTAAAACAAGACCGTTAGATCATTTGACATTTTACCATTAAATTTCAAGTATGGAAATCAATAACAAAACGTTAAAAAAACTTCGGTTTAGATATTTTGTCTTATGCTGAAGATTTAAGCAAAATTGTGGGACAGCAATTTAACGTAATCCACGAACAAGGAACATTTCTAGTTCCACTGAAAGAAAAGCTAGTAGACAACATTCTTATCAGTAAGATAAATTAAAAGCATTCCAAACATATACGCTTATTTTACAAAGTTTTTCGAACTTTCAGGCTTCTAATTGTTAATGTGTAGAGAAAAATGCAGATATAAACTAAAATGTACTCTTCCTATAATTCATTTTCATGATTGGAAAATCACTGTAGCTCTATTCAGTGTGTTTGTTCAACACTTTTGTAATTACGCAACTGAAGAAATCAAAACTCAGGGACATAGTTCAGGGATGAGAAATCCTGTTATAAATATGAAAAGACAATTTTGTTGAATTTATTTGATGCTAAATGGTATTACTTTAATTTAAAATTCAAATGATTGAAATTTTGTGCAAAAAAAATCTGGTTTTGAGTACCAAAATAAAAATGTGACGTTCATTACATGGAAGGGTAAAGTATTTCCTGCATTATTTTATGTTCTAAACTATTTTTGTAATATTTTAGTTGATAAATGCTACTGTATATGTATATTTGTGTAAGAACACTTACTGTATCAAAATAAAAAAAAATAAGAGAAATATTCTTTTTTTTTTCTTCCAGAAGTTAAGCCGCATTGACATTAAAGTTAAAATCATGATACAATTACCATTATATATTATATATATTTCAGCTTTTTGTGTTTGGGAAATAATAGAGTTGTCACTTGTAGATCAAAGTTGACTTGTGGAGTATGTAAGAAAAAGCATCAAATTTCTTTGTATTTTTCTGAAATGTTTAATGATCATCATTCTTTAACATGTGATGAAAATATAGTGTAACACAGGTTTTTACTGCTTTAACTCCCAATGCCCTAGAGTTAATTTCGAAGGAAAGTCACTCTGACCAGACTGTAAATTTCTATGCTGAAACCAGTACAAGTAAGCTGGGTTCAAAATTGGTTTTACATAGTATTAGCACTGTTTAGATAATCGATAAGTTCAGGACACTTTTTGTTAGATAATTGCAGCTAGTCTAGTTTTGTGTCCATACAATATGAATGTACCATCAGTGCGGGTAACTTTGGTAAAAAATCATAGCCTTTTTTACAAAAGACAAGTTAAACAACAAAACCGATTTAAACACTTAAAAATCATTGTGCATTCTAAGTATTGTATACTTTTAAGAATAATTTCCAAGCATTTTTGTTAAATTAAGAAAAAAAAATGGTGTTAAAAAAAATTAGGACACGGTTCGGATCCGGGTGGGTAACTTTGGCCCAGCATGAAATAAGTAAGAAAAATACTTTTTAAAATCCTTAAAGGCTGTATTACAGAATTTAATAGCAATACTTAAATATAAAAAATAACAAAGTTATTAGATATATAGTTATTAAAAATGGTATATAACTCAACATTTACATTGCAGTGTAGTGTATTGTAGAATGACTTTATATTATGAATATCAGTATAGATTGTCGCTTAAAAGAAAAGTGAACTTCAATTTTACTAAGGGAAAAAAACTTATTTTTAGAAGCAAGATTTAACAATAAATATTTGTATAAAAAGCAAACGATTTTGTTGTAAAAAGAGAAAAAGAATGTATTCGTAATTGGTAATTTGAAAATACTTGCGTTTTGACATTAGCGATTTTGAATGTTTTATGTTTCTTGCATTTTGTCTCGATCTTTTTAATGTTTAAAATTGTTTAATAATTTGAAAAAATCGTCTAAAAAATGGGTCATCATAAAAGACTTCTTCAAAAATAGTTATACAGAATACACTTTTACATACATTTCTGAAAGTGCTAATTTCTATAAAGAAATCCTTACATTTTGGACAAAAGTTACCCGCCCTCAACGGCAAAAGTTTCCCAATTACAAATAAATATAGCATAAAAAGAATTCAACTTATAAAACAAATGGTGTGATATTTATGAACATAAATAGGGGAAAAGTATAGAGTATTTTATAAAGCCATTTTCAATAATTTTGTTCCACACTAAAGTTGGAAGACATAGAATTTTGTCATTAAAGGATCAAAATAACACAAACGTTATTTGGGGTATTGCCAAAATAAGGATGAGAATGCTTTCTTACATGTAATGAAAGGCAATGCTTCCACTTTTCCAAAAATGTAAAACAATTAAGATAAGATAATTTTATGAAGAGAAATTACGAAGCAAATCTTTTTACCGAAGGGTGGACCAAAGTTACAATCCATGGCCAAAGATACCCGCTTTAACGGTATTAAAAAACATGACTTTAACATAGCAAGTTGAGGGATGTTGTGTTAGGGTGGAATAACGCTACCTGTAATGGGAGGGTTCAGAATACAAGTGAACCAAATCCACTATTTGTCACTTTCGAGTTAGTAGCGCAAATGCATGAACTTGGGTCATTCTCTGTAAAAGGGACAAATTGGTATCCCGAATATTTTGCTTTTTATTTTTAAATTATATGAATGTTTGTGAAAAGGCTCATAGTCTAGTTTGCTTCACTAATTTTTTTTTTTAAAGTCTGATTTAATTACAGAAAATTAAGTTTAAATAGCAGATCTGTCACTCCATTAAGCTGTTCCTACATGCTTTTATAACTTTTTACACCATAAAAAAAAGTTTTAATTAATACAATCTTTTTTTGTGTTGTTTTAAATGACTAATTTTGGTTTAACTATTTATGGTAAATAAGTTTGTGTAGCTTCCAATGAATTAAAACTGTTATGTTATTCTGGAAGGATTGTGGCTTTGAAATTAACCATCGTTTTGTTCCATGACTGATAACAATATTATAGTACTTTATGTATCAAAAACAGCACGCATGTCTTTTACTATTGTCACTGCCTTACTCTCCTTCACCAATAACATATAAGTTTCTGCATTTTGATCGTGAGATTCATTGTGAATAACAGTGCAATAAATGCAGTGATTCAATTAAACACGGAAAAACATTAAATTTTTTATAGCTTCAAAGAAATTGGCAGGCTTCCTAACATTAATAGTTTTTTTAATAAAATACAACAGTTGGACCTATTTTAGGTTTCATTTCTAAATACTTCCCATAACATTGCATTTGGGATAGCCATAACTGAATATTTCATCAAGTTTATACTTTCATTTTTAAATAGACCACACTAAAATTTAAGTGGGACACACACGAATCATTATTCACTCTAAAAAAAAAACTAAATCACATAGTATATTTGTTGTCTTGTAATCAAAAAGGCAATATAATTATGAACTTAAAATATTTACGACGAAAAAATTGTATCGAATATATCGTCTAACTATAACAAAATACCTAAAAAATTTAACATTAATTCATTACTAACAATATTAATACTTAAAACAGTAAAAACATTCCAATAAAATTGCAATTAGTTTTTCTCTCTTATGTGATTTTTAAAAACAGCATCAAACAGTCAATTTGCAGCATCAAAAAGTCAATAGGAGAACCTTATAGTTTTTGTTTTTGAATTTATAGTTTTGCTTAACTCTGAATTAATTTACTGTAAATTAAAAGTAAATACCAATATTTGAGATGCGTTGTTTCACAACCAACATATGGCAATTTCTTTTGACCAATTTAAAGACCTTACATATGATGATGTCAAGTGAAACAAATAAAGATAACAGAAAGGAACAAATGTCAATCAAATCTACTTAAAAAACGAACCGTTCCTTGTCCGTTTAAGTTGTCTTTGAACTTTTAAGTATGGTTTGAAAAGCCAGGGTAAATATTATCTTGTAAGATTTTGCCACATTTAAGTTTTGAAATATATTTTAGTGGAATTGAATTCCAGTTTTTCCCAATTTTACATTGATTTTTTTGCGGGGAAAATTACCATTGATTGAAATTACGTTGAAAAATTCAATTCTTCTCCTTATATATATATTACAAAATTTTAATGATGGCTGCTAGCCTTCATATTTTTCAAATTAGTGATGTACAACCCAAGGAAAAAAAACGACCTGACACAACGACCTGACCACATGCACAATCTAAAGTTATGATTAAGAAGCTTGGAAAGGAACAAGGATGAATCGCTAGTTTTTAAAGATATTCTTATTAGGTATCAGATTATTCCTTTGCTTTGTACGTTTATTTAAGATTACTTGAACAATTGAATTACGTGGACTCTTTATTAAAAATTAATTTTAAAAAAAAACATAAGCAGGTTTTGCTGTAATATAAGTTGGTTATTGACATGATGAATATTTTCTGCCGTCTCTATAACTTCGTTCTAATGGGCCGATTTTTTAAAAAAAATCTATTTTTTTGTTGAAATATTGATTTTTCCTTTATGTTGCAATAAATCAACTTTCTAAAACACATCCATATTTTCCAAATTCAACAAATGTAATATATAAATAACTCAAAAACTAAGCTATCAAAAATAGGTTGCTTTTTGACCAAATTGTACAAAAAAAATATTTTACTTCTAAACCGTCAATGTTCAGACCATTATATTAATTGACTTGGTCCAAAAGATTAATTATAATTAGAATTCTAACAACGTTGACTTAATCATGAATATGATTCTTCAGTATAAGAGATTTTAGAATAAATTCCATCGATAGAAATTATAGTTTATGAAGAATACAATTTTTAAAACTTTGCTGAACTAAATAAATTTTACCTAGCCGATCCAGCGGCGTAGTGGTTAAGGCATTAGCCTCTGGAGCTGTTGGGTCCGGGTTCGAATCCCGTTCAGGCATGGATGTTTGTGTTTGTCGAGTATATGCGGAGTACGTGCTCGTAAAATCTGTTGGGTCCGAAAGTCCTGTGGGCGGTCATTGAGCAGTTTCCCATGGGTACAGGTCCCTGGAGAAAATTTCCCTCCCCTTCAGGGACATGTCTAAATTGCGGAGGTGGCGACAGATGGCATTATCTGTCATATGTGTTTGTGTGTGTCTTGTGTTGTCCAACTTGACGATGGTTTATAAGCGGGTCCTTGCGACCAAGCACACAAGCCTGAAAATATATGTCTACCAACCAACCAAATTTTACTTGTGAAGGGGGTGTCACAAAACCTTTTTTATACCCCACTTTACAAATTAGGAATTGCACAGAGCATTTGGCATCTTGCACAAAACGTTACTAAATTAAGAGTATATTATAACATTCACGATTGTTAACATGCTCAGAGATTAAAAGAATGTAATTAAATATTTGTTATAAAAAACAAAAGACAAATATACGAACTATGAGCAAAAAATTGTCTGAAAAAACAATAAAAAAAGACACCAAGCGGCTGTGATTGGTAGAAACCCACGTGACTTTGAAATCGATGCAAGTCACCACTTTGGCTTGACAGCTATTTTTAGGTCTGTCGACAATTTGGAATAATTCGTAATGAAACGGTAGCGTTAAGTTGCCATATGTAGCAACCTTTCTCCTCTTGGCGATTTGTGATATTTAGGACATAATGCTAATTTTAAAGGGATGGCGGTTATTGAAAAAAAAAAGGTTTTCCGATTCCCGTCAGTTTTTTCCCCCTAAAAAACCGGTTTATTGGTCCATACGGCCTCATAAAAAAGCCGTTTTTTTTCTGTCAAAACCGGGACCCAAACACCGGTTTTTCAAAAAACCGGTTTCAGTTTTACATCCCTAAGCTGATTTACTATTGAAACGCAGTCCATTCTATTTTATGTCTCTGGTTTCTCCTTACGCGTAATTAGTCTTTTGTTTTCGACGAACTGATTATTTGCTTTGCATCAAATTGTTACTAACACAAATTAAGTACCATAATAAAATGCAGTTATTGATCTGTAATTAATTCAATTACAAAAATAGTTATAAAATGAAAGGTTATATGAACCAACCTTGCTGGGCCTCTGGCCTGTTGTTGGTCGACAATTTTTTGTATTTTGTATTGTAATAATTGAAATTTACGGCCAAAACTTCAATCTTACATATTCTCAAAATGAAAAATTAAGAGTTTCATTATGAATTGAATAACTATTTTTAAATGGGTAGGGTATTTAATAGTTTTGATTTGATATACAACACTAACTTGTTTCATAAAAATATTTTAACTTAAGAAAACAAAATTTAAAGTAATTAAATTTTTCGTCAAATTATAAAATAGCTAAATTTCCTGTAAATTAACTAATACATAACTATTAGACCCATAAAAATTATGTAGTTATATATTTTAAAAAAACATGCATGTATTTCTTGATTATTGAGGGAATTATTTTTAGCTTTAGATTTTTTTTTTAAAAATAAATTTCATAAAAAAAAAGTTAGATAAGATTTTTATGGAAAAATGATAATTTTTAACACAGAAATTTTAAAATTAGATTGGAAATCAAAAGGAAAATGAGAACAATTATTTTAAATCGAGTTTGTATTTTTTTAAAATTTGACTATGACCAATCTTTGTACCAGGAAAATTTTCAGAAAGTTGTCAAATTCAATACAAATTGCCAAAAAAGTGATAAATTGCCCAATTCGACATCGAAACGTTACTGAGAACAGTCCAATCAGAGTGCTTTATTTCATCGCAATAGACCATAGAGTTAAGAAAGCCTCTCCTCTTCCTCTCTAAATGGACGAACTGAGTAGGTACTGTGAACATGCCTGCGGCAATGAATGACACAAAGCAAGGTTGCACACTTGATTGAATTAGCATATTTACCTTGCCAAGTGACTGTCATATTTCAAACCACAATGTTGTAACAGCATAGTTTGCCTACAAATCAATATGCATAATAATGCATCATAAAATACCTACATTACAAACTTAAAACATAAGCTCGTATAGTGTATTAGTATTTTTAAATAAATAAGGAGAGCACTGGATATCAACATGTATAATATGAATATAAAATGTGTCAAATAACATAAAATGGCTTTTAAATCAAGTAAACAACGAAATTAAAATACGTTTCTAGCTATTCGTACTTTTCCCATGCCAAAAATACCAAAATTGAAACAGAGGAGAAAGTTAAACCGTGATTAAACTCCCAAGAATGTGTAGTGACTGAAGATGTCAGAAATCTACAATCTCGCTATGCATTCTTGGGAGTTTAATCACTGTTTCAATTTAATTTCTGCTTCAATTTTGGTTAAACCTTCTAGCTTTGACTTTTACGGAGCCTACTTCCCACTTTGGAGTAAATATTGTAATTTTTTTAATTTTCACTTATGACAAATGTTGAGGCATCATGCTTGATATATAAAATTTGAACTTTTTATTTTTTCCCTTGTGGGATTAAAACTCAAAAATTTCACAATTATACCTTGTTATTTAGATTTTGATGAGGTTGTAGTTTGGACACCTTTTTAAAGAGATTTATTTTAAACTATTTTTTTAATAAACCATTATTTAAAACTTCAATAAAAAAGTCGTCTTCAGTCGAAATAAAATAAAAAATAGTCATTATCATTTTTAAAAAATGGATGGTTTTATTAAATTAACCATAGCATGAAGAAGGGAGAAAAGTAATCAAACTAATAGTAAACATTTATAATACTCCTACACAAAAGCAATACTTAAAAGAAACATTCCACTTTAATCAAACATATAATAAAAAAAAGTTGGAATTATCTTTATTTTCAGTAGAATATTCTTATTTTTTTATATTATATAGCAAGAGATATATTTTTAAAAAAATTAATTTTTTACTTATACATGAACCACACAAGCCTCTTATCAATAAAAAAAAAAGACTGGAAATTTAAAAACAGTCTTTTTTTTTCTAAATAAAAACTTACGTTTTTTACAAACATAATATGAGAAGGCAGAAAAATAATCAAACCATCATTAATATTTATAAATACTACTATAGCACTAGAACATTTGAAAAAATATTTCACTTTAACATTAAACTAGTTCAGTAGATATTTTAAACAGTTAAAATATTATTACCCTTTAACTTGCATTTTGAAATACAACCATGGCTTTCATGTCTTTTCAAAGCTATGTAGTTCATATGCCAAACAAAAACTCTGACAGCAACTTTTCCCCAAGGTGGAAAAGCAACTAAAAAAAAAGAAGCTTTGGATGTCCGTTATTACTGTCGAGTGAGCAGTTATTATAAATAATTCTTTTGCCAATACAACAGATTTTCATTAAAAAATTAAGTAGGAATACAAGTTAGGAAAAACAAGGAACATAAAATTACAGTCCTTATCATCGTCATAAGTCTGCAAAATTGACCCTAACTTAAATGCCTCAATATGCTACGACACCAAACAATACGTAAATCATAATTTAAAAAATTCTTTCTACCTAAAAATTTAGCCTTTTTTGACATTAGGGTTCTTTTTATAAGGTTTAGTCATTATTCATTCTCGTGTTTTTGCCATAACAACACGTTCGTGTTCACCCAAACCATTGTATCCAACACGGGTAACAGAATCTTTGTCGTGATCCATTTTTCTCTTAAGAGTCGGGAGAACGAGCTTTGCAAACTGGACTTGACAAGGATCGTCACTTGACAAGGTTGGAGAGGCACCCTTATTAACAACGACTTGCATCAAACGCTTCCTTTTTTCAGGAAACGGAATCGAAATCGGTGTAAGGTCAGAGTCTTCATCAGCTTTAGTCGAAGTTGACGGTTTACAATTCAGCCCATTGGTTGGAGTCCACTGTCCTTCATCTACAGAGTTTGTAGAGGCACTGGCACATGGCAATCTTTTTTTACCATGTGATAAACAGTTTACTGGACAGGAACTAGGAATCGATGTTTTCAATTGCTGCTTCAGAAGCACTTCCGTTTCAAGTAGCTTTTTGATTTGTTCATTCTTAATGCTCATTTGATGCAATAGTTCAACTTCCCGTTTATTGGATTCTTCATTTTCCCCTTTCCATCTCAAAAGTTCCCGTTTTAGAATTGAACATAAGGCAGCCATGTTCTTTGCGACATGTCCACCAACTTCTTTTGATAGCAATGCCCCTTGTTCTCGCAGAACCTCTTCGGCTTCTTGCTGATTCCCTTCCAGAACCGTATGAATGTGACTTAATTGGGTTACTTGACTTTCTAAGCGATCATTTTCTTTGGTTAATTGTTGTATTTTGGTTTCTAACTTGTGGATTCTTTGCAACTGCGATTTAGCAGATGTGAGCTCTAACTCAGCTTCAAGATACTTCAGATAGATTGTTTGGTGCATTTCTTCAAATTGAGCTGAATGTTCTTGAATATCTTTAATTTTAGCTCTGGCAAAGGAAAGTTCCATGTCTTTCCCTTTAAGTTCGGCATCTTTCGAATCGAGATCGTTTTGTAAGCAAGCAATTGCAGTGGGTAAAGTATCATTGTGGGTTGTATTTAAATATAGTTTTATAACATTATTCCTTGTGAGGTTCTTTCTACATTCTGGACATGCTTTCGAACTGTCAATCCATTTGAGTATACATTTTGAGTGGAAAGCATGCCCGCAGGGAGTAGCATAGATATCGTTTCCTACGAACAAATCCAAACAAATAGGACACGAAAAATTCATTTTAGTTCACAGGAGAAACTATCGAAAGTCCACCAAAATGAAGAGAGTAATAAACTTTTTTGAGGAATGAGTAATGGAAGATTCTATTATTTTATTTTGCTTACGACTCCTGGCTGATCAATTGCATGTGTTTAATTCTATAACTAAAAGTTTTGGGCTTTTTAATCAGATTTTCATTAAAATAACTTGTTACTCGTCAATTTGTTTACAAATAATACATTTTATGATTTCAAACCAGTAACAGAAAAACTTTATTGATGCCAACAACATTTCGGTTATTTTGCTTTGAATGAATGGGGAACATTCATGTGATGTCACGCGGTTTGCTTTCCTACAACTCTCGAAACACGTAATTCCCTAACCACGTGTAATGTTTTCCTACAGCTTTAACCTGTCGGACCGCATTTTTACCTCAGCTATTTGGAATTGAAGCTCAGGTGGATATGGCCGTGAATGTCACTCATTGAAAATTTGAAGTAACTTTGAAACTTCCTTGAAGTAGCATAGTATTTGAATTTTTTTTTAAACAATTCGATAGTTAGAAAATAGGATAAGAGGCACTGAAAATCAAGTTATTTGGCTCAATCTGTTAAAGTGACATAAACTTAAGCAAACCAAATATTGCATCAAACCTGAAACTTCAGCACTGTGTTTAAATGTCCCCCAGGGACCGAGAGTGATAATCGACAATGCTCTCACCAAAAAGGTTATGTCCTTGTCCTGCCTAAACATATTCGTGCTGAATATTAAAAAAAATAACTATCTGGAAAATTACTGGGGTGACCTGTTACGTACACTGCGATGTACACATGGATCTGTCCCTCTGTGTATACCTAGTTTTAGTGAATCCACATCGCAAAAGGGCAGTTCTACCATGTAACTAACACCGTTTAACTTGTCTTCTGTGACACATAAGGCGCGTTTACATGAGCCATCGAATCCATGCATTGAAGAGCAAAATCAGCGATTTTTCCCTCTTGGGGATTAACTCCCTGACAGAACTGGAAATGCAGGGTTCATTGGGGGTTTTTCGCAAACCCTCCAATGAAGGAAGGCTTGATGTTTCATAACCATGGATTCGGCCACAGACTATCATTTGGGTTATAAATCCTGCTCGACCTCTTTTTCCCTTAATGGGGATTTTGGCTTTCCATGGCTCATGTAAACGCGCCTGCAGATTATTTTTTGCATAACGCATTGAGAGCTAAGCTATCGATATAAATTGAGGTATTGTTGGTTGGTAGACATGTATTTTCTGGCTTGTGTGCTTGGTCGCAAGGACCCGCTTTTAAACCATCGTCAAGTAGGACAACACAAGACACACACAAACACATATGACAGATGGTTCCATCTGTCGCCACCTCCGCAATTTAGACATGTCCCTGAAGAGGAGGGAAATTTTCTCCAGGGACCTGTACCCTAGGAGGATAGAAAGAACAGGAGTCGTCACGTGGCCTTCGGCGTGAAGCGAAAAAGCTTTCCCCTCCCTCTTGGGAGAAAGGGACCTTTATCTACCCCACTTTTACATGGTGTTCTATGGGAGAATTTACGATTTTTCATTTTAAATGAAAAAAATGTGATCACATTATGGAAAACGAATACGCATATGTATATTTCTAATATGCTCAGTAGATATACATGTATTATTTAAAATACAATAACAAATAAACACCCAAAAATAAGCGATATTAATATTGGTTCTTCTGGAAATCTTAAAATTATTTTGTTATAACTTGATTTTTTTTAAAATCTTTCATTAAATTTAAAAAATCTACTGTTCATCATTAAACGTTTAATATTTTTGATAGAAGAGATTTTTTAACGAATATATATTATAACTTTTATTTAAGTTGCATATGAAATGCGAAATAAAGTAATCTTATTATTATATTTTATTCGCATAACTTGCGTACATTCTTTTTATTAAACAATTTTAATTAATGATTACCAAGAAATGCTTGAAACTGATTTGATTAATATTTTTGATGTATACGTGTTAGTTTTAATGAAGTTAATGTATTAAGTATTTTTTTTTACCAATTTGCAATTATTACTGCGATACTTATACTACTAAACCATTAATACTTGTCGCTATTTTTGTAAAAAAAAAAATAGAAAATCAACTAATGGAATTGCCCAAATGAAGAACTCTTTAAAGTCAATCATCATTAAAGTTTGGAAAGTATTTGTTTTACGAAAATCGCTTATATATTTTATTAATTTCAAAAATTTTAAGGTACTTCTCCTCTCCCTCTCTACGCCATCACACTGAAAACCTTAGTTTATAGCAATTTGCGAAACCTCGAATTTTCATGAATTAGTAATAATTTATGAAAATAAATAATTAATGAAATCTATAGCATGATTTGCGCAATAATGAAGTATATTTGTTATGAAAGAAAAAAAATTTAAAACAAAATGGGTCCTCTTTCTCTGTCAGTAATCGGTACCATATAACTACTCTGCAAAACCCTTTACTTTTAAAAAAATTATTAGCCAGAAGAAAGAAAACTTATTAGATGTAGAGTTCAATTCATGTATGTATCAAAGTTATAACAAATATTTTTTATCTGCTCAAGCTTCAACAATTTTACCTATTTAACCCATTAACAATGACTATGGCAACAAAATTTGAACTATTATAGATCCAGTATAGATTTAAAATCTAATGTTTTTTTTTAAAAAAAAAACTTCAATTGTAAACATTGTATCAAAGATTATTTAAAAAAAAAAAGAAAAGTCTTTATTAGTGGATTTTCTATTTTATTCATAAAAATAGTGACAAACATAATATAAAAACCTGGTAATTAAATCTATTTATACAACTTTAATTGTAAAAATTCCATTTAATGTATTTTTGATTAAAAAAAGTATTAGTTGATTTTTTATTTTATTCAAAAAAAAAAAAAAAATAGCTACAAGTATTAGTGATTTAGTAGCATAAGTATCGCAGTAATTATTTCAAATTAGTAAAAAAAAAATACTTAATATATTAGCTTTCTTAAAATTAAAAAGTAGACATAAAAAAAAGTAATCAAATCAGTTTTAAGCATTTATTGGTTATCATTAATTAAAATTGTTTAATAAAAAGAATAAATATGCAAGTTATATGAATCAAATATACTAATCAGATTACTTTATTTCGCATTTCATATGCAACTTAAATAAAAGTTCTGTTATATATTCGTTAAACAATCTGTTCGATCAAAAATAATAACTATTAATGATGAACAGCAGATTTTTAAGATTTAATAAAAGATTTTTTTGAAAAATCCAAGTTATGATTAAATAATTTAAAGATTTCCAGAGAAACCAATATTAATATCGCCTAGTTTTGAGTGTTTATTTGTTATTGTATTTTAAATAATACATATATATCTACTGAGCATATTAGAAATATACATATGTGTATTCGTTTTTCATAATGTGATCATATTTTTTTCATTTAAAACGAAAAATCGTAAATTATCCCATAGAACCCCATGTTAACTAGGGGTAGATAAAGGCAGCTGCCTTCCCCCGGTTCCCCTCCTCCTCTGGCTTCACTCAGTTCCCGTGCGTTTGAATCCGCGTGACGACTCCTGTTCTTTCTATCCTTCTAGCCTGTACCCATGGGAAACTGCGCAATGACCGCCCACAGGACTTTCGGACCAACAGATTTTACGAGCACGTACTCCGCATATACTCGACAAACACAAACATCCATGCCTGAACGGGATTTGAGCCCGGACCCAGCCGCTCCAGTGGCCAATGCCTTAACCACTACGCAGCTGGATCGGCAAAGGTATTGTTTCAGTGATGTTACTCTCCTATTCTAATTTTTGCATTTCCTACGATTTCATTTTTGGCTGTTTTTTTTTGGCTGATTTCACTCTGAAAAATTTAGAGTTTTTGTGCAACTTGTTTTTATTCCTACTATAGTTATTAAACATTGTTTTTCTTCATTTTTTAAAATCTAGAATAATTTTTGTTTTGTTAAACGAAAAAGAATTTTCTAAGAATATTCACTTAATTTTTTAAAATGTCAACTTTTGCTGTGCTGTTGGTTTTTCAAATCATTTGTTGAAGAAAGCTTGCCCATAGAAAGAAAAGTTTCTTTTCATTATTATGTCAGTTATTTTGAAAGTGAAACCGAAACAACCAAACAACCTATGAACACAGGACACGGAAAAATGAAAACAGGACCGTTAGATCATCTGAAATTTTACCATTAAATTTCATGTATGAAAATCAATAAAAAACCGTTAAAAAACTTCGGTTTAGATATTTTGTCTTATGCTGAAGATTTAAGCAAAATTGTAGAACAGCAATTTCACGAAATTCACGAACAAAGAACATCTCTAGTTTTACTGAAAGAAAAGCTAGCAGACAACATTCTTATCAGTAAGATAAATTAAACATACCATACATATACGCTTATTTTACAAAGTTTTTCGAACTTTTAGGCTCCGTAATTGTTAAAGTGTAGAGACAAATGCAGATATAAACTAAAATGTACTCTTCCTACTATTCAGTTTTCATGGTTGGAAAATCACCGTAGCTCTATTCTATTCAGTGTCTTTGTTCAACACTTTTGTAATTACGCAACTTAAAAAATCAGAACACTCAGAGACAAAGCTCAGGGATGAGAAATACATCTTATAAATCTGAAAAGACAATTTTATTGAATTTATTTGAAGCTAAATGGTATTACTTAAACTTAAAATGGATGAAATTTTTCGCAAAAAATCTGGTTTTGAGCACCAAAATAAAAATGTGATGTTCTTTACAGGAAACGGTGAAGAACTTCCTGCATTATTGTGTTCTAAATTATTTTTGCAATATTTGAGTCGATAAATGTTACTGTATATGTATATTTGTGTAAGGACACTTACTGTTTAAAAAGAAAAAATTAAGAGAAATATTCATTTTTCCAGAAGTTAAATCCCAGGGACATTAAAGTAAAAATCATAATACAATTGCCATTACATATATTTCAGCAGTTTGTGTTCGGGAACAATAGAGTTGTCACTTGTAGGTCTAATTTGACTTAAGGAGTTAGTAAGAAAAATCATCACATTTATTTGTAGTTTTCTGAAATGTTTAATGATCATCTTCCTTTAACAGATGATGAAAATATAGCTTAACACAGGTTTTTAGATCTTTAACTCCCAATGAGTTAATTTCGAAGGAAAGTCACTCTGACCAGATTGTAAATTTCTATGCTGAAACCAGTACAAGTAGGCTGGGTTCATAATTGGCTTTACATAGTATTAGCACTGATTATATAATCAATAAGTTCAGGAGTTTGGACACTTTTTGTTAGTTAATTAGAGCTAGTCTAGTTTTGTGTCCATACAATATCAATGTTCCATCAGTGCAGGTAACTTTGGTAAAAAAATCATAGCTTTTTTTTACAAAAGACAAATTAAACTACAAAACCGATTTAAACACTTAAAATCATTGTGCATTCTAAGTATTGTATACTTTAAAAAATAATTTTCAAGCATTTTGTTACATTTTGTAAATTAAAAAAGATTGGTGTAGTTAAAAAAAAAATTAGGACACGATTAGGATCCGGGCGGGTAACTTTGGACCACCATGAAATGAACAAGAAAAATACTGATTAAAATCCTTAAAGGCTGTATTACAGAATTTAATAGTAATATTGTAATGTTTAAACATAAAAATAACACAAAGTTATTAGATATATAGTTATTAAAAATGGTATACAACTTATGATTTACATTGCAGTGTAGTGTATTGTAGAATGACATTACATTATGAATATCAGTATAGATTGTCGCTGAAAAGAAAAGTATACTTCGATTGTACTATGGGAAAAAAACATTTTTAGAAGCAAGATTTAACAATAAATATTTGTTTAAAAAGCAAACGATTTTGTTGTAAAAGAGAGAAACAATATATCGTAATTGGTACTTTGAAAATGCTTGTATTTCGACATTAGCGATTTTGCATGTTTTATATGTTACTTGCATTTTGTCTCGATCTTTTTAATGCTTACAATTGCTTAAATATTTGAAAAAATCATCTAAAAAATGGGTAATTATAAAAGACTTCTTCAAAAATAGTTACACAGAATACACTTTTGCATACATTTTTGAAAGTGCTAAAAAGAAATCCTTACATTTTGGACAAAAGTTACCCACACTTAACGGCAAAAGTTTCCCAATGACTAATATAGCATAAAAAGTATTCAACTTATAAAAGAAATGGTATAATATTCATCCCCATAAATAGAATAGTATAGAGTATTTTATTTAGCTATTTTCAATAATTTTTTAGGTGTTCCAGACAAAAGTTGGAAGAAATAGAATTTTGTCATTAAATGATCATAAGATAACACAAACGTTATTTGGGGTATTGCCAAAATAAGAATGAGAATGTTTTTTTACATGAACTGAAAGGCAATGCTTCCCCCTTTCCAAAAATGTAAAACAATTAAGATGGGATCATTTTATGATGAGAAATTAAGAAGAAAATCTTTTACCGACGGGTGGACCAAAGTTACCCTCCATGGCCAAAGATACTAGCTTTGACGGTATTAAAAAACTTGACTTAAACGTAGCAAGTTGAGGGATGTTGTGTTAGGGTGAAATAACACTACCTGTAATGGGAGGGTTTAGAATACAAGTGAACCAAATCCACTGTTTGTCACTTTCGAGTTAGAAGCGCAAATGCATGAACTTGGGTCATTCTCTGTAAAAGGGACAAATTGGTATCCCAAATATTTTTCTTTTTTATATTTCTAAATTATATGAATGTTTGTGAAAGGCCCATAGTCCAGTTTGCTTCACTTACAGAAAATTAAGTTAAAATAGCAGATCTGTCACTCCATTAAGCTGTTCCTACATGCTTTTATAACTTTTATCACCATAAAAAAAAGTTTTAATTAATACAATCATTTTTTGGTGTTTTTTTTTAAATAATCAAATTTTGGTTTAACTATTTATGGTAAATAAGTTTGTGTAGTTTCCATTGAATTAAAACTGTTATGTTATTCTGGAAGAATTGTGGCTTTGAAATTAATCACCGTTTTGCTCAATGACTGATAACATTATTATAGTACTTTATATATCAAAAACAGCACACATGACTTTTACTATTGTCATTGCCTTACTCTCATTTACCAATTACATACAAGTTTCTGCGTTTTGATCGCGAGATTTATTGTGAATAACAGTGCAATAAAATGCAGTGATAATTTTTTTAACCTGTCAGAGGTCATTTTTTCCTAGTAATCAGCTCTAATCACATTGAAAGCACAGACTTCGTTTACGCAATTTATTCAATTGATATTTTTCTTGATAAGATGCCAATATTCAAATGTTGTTATGACTTTAAACTATGTTTTTTAGTTGAATAAGACTAATTATATTTCTCTTATACATAATTATTGTTCAGTTTTAATTCAAGTATCAGGCACATAAAGTTTGAATTTACCAGTGGCTACTCAAGATCTGTTAAATTGAAGCCTCCAAATGTACAAAAAAAAAAAATAATAAGAATAATAAACCACAAAATACACACATACATAATTTGGTTGCAAAGTTGCACAAACATTTGAATTGCAAATCATTTAAAAATACTCTTGAAGTATATTTTTGTGTATTTTAATATTACAGTGAAAGGTGTTTTTGCTTTTAGAAAACTTTTGTAGGAAATTCTTGTTTGCATCTAATTTTCTCTATACTCTCTATTCAAATTAGATGTATTAAAAAAATTGCAAGGTACTTTGATAGGGTTTCTTTTGTATCAAAGAAATGTCCTAGGATTATGTCCAATATAAACAAACTTCCATCTTCTTACCGCCCCCCCCCACGCATTAAATAATACATTAGTTAAGGTAGGCGAATACCCAAAATTCTGACTATTGCTTTAATCTTTTCCAAATTTGGCATACTGATTTCAAATATAATGAATAACACCATTTGGCATTTTTTAAAATTTAAATATAATTTATTTATTTTAAATGGTGTTTTTCTACTAAAAAAGAAGCTTTGCACTAACAAGTCTACCACATTGAATTTTCTTCCTATAAACATTAATTATGTGTTAAATTCTTCGTTTTGAACTGATGCATGCAATGACCCTCTAGAGTTGCATACAAATTACAAGAAAAGAAGTTAAGAAAAATGTTATAAATTAACCACAAAAAAAGGATTTTTTTCGATTAACTTACACTTGGACATTAAAAAAAAAAAAATATTTACACCGGATGTTTGAGGTTCATGGCACAGATATATATTGAAATAGCATCTGTAAAAAATTTCAGGTAAATTAATGTAAAAATTTTTATACTAGAAGTGTTGGCGCAAACCCCTTTTTTTAGGTGAAAAACACCATTTAAAATAAATTATATTTGAATAAGAAAAAATGTCTAAAAAGCATTGCTCATTATATTTGAAATCACTATGCCAAATTTGGAAAAGATTAAAGTAATAGTAAAAATTTTAGAATTTTGGGTATTCGCCTACCTTAAGGTACATTTCTAAGTCCTATACCTTTGAGACTGACTATATATAAAAATAAGACAAACATTATAAACATGATAAAATAACAAAATATCTCTTTACTGCAGTCTACTTTATAAGTTACAAGAAAAGAGACTAGAACTAAACAGGTTATTGACTAGAATGAAAATCTAAAACATGCCACTATACAGGAATGCCAACATTTTGTCCGTTTATTTTCTTTCGAAGAACAGTTATAAGCCTTTCTAATCTGAAAAACAAAGTTTAATAATTAAATTACAATAAAATTCCTTATGTAAATAATAATAGACTGAAATTAAGGTTTATTCTATTTGCATTTCAGTAATTTATGAACTTTCAGTTTGGCCTATTATCTCTGCTAAGGGGAGTCGAATGGGTGTTTGGATCAAAAATTTTGTTTTTCTCTTTTTTTTTAATCTGCATATCAATACCTTTAAATTAAAACCAAGAATAGTGATTTCTGAGCAGTGATTTTCTTTAGGCATTTTTCAGAAACTCTGTATATCAGTTCAAAATAACTTTTTTTTTGGTGTTCTAGAAAAATAAGGTTTTTCTACAGTTAGGAAAATTTTTCCTCAGGAAATATAAAAAATATCAACATGTTTTGTTTTATTATTTCTTAACTTTAAATCTCTTTGATTTAAACTGAGGATATTTCACAGCAGTATAAAATAATACCTTTGCCGTAATTAAAAAAATAGGTATTAAAAAAATCCCAAAAAATCCAATTTAAAATTATATAATTTTTTTAACAGAGATATTTAAAATTCCTTAGTTTCAGGAACAAACTAAAAAATTAATGATATGTCATTGTTCCTGAGAAAAATGTTCCTAAGGTTAGCAAAATTAACATGGGCAAGATATAACCATCCCACTCCCCTTAAGCAGTACGTAAAAATTATATCAATCCAAAGGTTGTAGAGCATAAAATTTGCTAAAAAAATGTTTTGTATGTAGAATGGTTTGATATTCAAAGCAAACAAGCACCAAACAATGGAAAATGACGAAAAGTTTAGAAATTAAGTCTCAGAATATGTAAATAAGATAAGAACCATTTATCGTAACACAATTTTTCCCATTGAGATTAATATATATGATGCTCTTGAGGGGGACTCCATAAGCTGATCTCATCACACTCTTTTTAAAGTGTGCGAGTTTGCAGTTTCACTCATCTAATGACTTTCTACAAAAGGGAATTTTTATAAAAATTAACTATTGACTTGGAATGTGTTGAAGCCTTCATTTGCTTTTAAAACTTTTGATAGGTGTTGGAAATTATGTCGTCATAAATCATGAGTGACATAAATGGAGACATGCTTTATTTTGCAGAAAAACTAAGAAAAATTCATGTTTTAATTTGTTTTTTTTACCTTCAAATCATACTTTCAAATAGATACATTGACAATACCAAAAAATATTAAATATTTAATTGTAAACATAATATCAAACCAACGTAATAAATTAATGTAGAATGAACAGTAACATAATAATTTATATTTCACTTGATCATAGAAAAAATATTAATTTTGTATAGCTTCAAAGAACTTGGCAGGCTTCCTAACATGAATAATTTTTTTTAATAAAATACAACAGTAGACCTATATTCGGCTTCGTTTCGAAATACCTCAAATAACATTGCATTTGGGATAGCAAGATAACTGAATATTTTATCATTTTCTTACTTTCATTTTTAAACAGACCACACTAAAATTTAAGTGGGCCACACATGAATCATTATTCCCTTAAAAAAATAAAACTAAATCACATAGTATATTTGTTGTCTTGTAATCAAAAAGGCAATATAATTATGAACTTTAAATATTTACAACAAAAATATTCTATAGAGTATATCGACTAACTATAACAAAATACCTAAACAATTTGACATTAATTCATTACTAACAATATTATTACTTAAAAAAGTAAAAACATTCCAATAAAATTGCAATTAGTTTTTTCTCTCTTATTTGATTTTTAAAAACATATTTGCAACATCAAACAGTCAATAGGAGAACCTTATAGTTTATGTTTTTGAATTTATAGTTTTGCTTAACTCTGAATTTACTGTAAAGTTAAAATAAATAGGGTAAGGTGGAGTAAGTGGGCCACCTATTTGGCATAATTCGACTTTAGATCCTCATACTACTGGATGTAATCGGCCTAACAACTTATTTTTTTTGTGGTCCATTCTCTCGCATGTTATAAATGTACCTATGACAGCCTTAACACAAATTGGCAAAAAATAAATTTTAAAAATCTGTTTTTCCTTTTGGTCATCCGAGTGACCCACTTGCCCCGCAAGGTGGGGGTAAGTGGGCCACCCCCTAATATATTTTTACACATAACTGGTAGAGGTATGGTGGGGCAAGTGGAATAATCTACGTGATTTTTTGAGTGTTTGAAAAAAAAAAGTAATGATATATCTTCAATAGTTCCCCCATAGCAACTTTTTCTGGCATGCAAGCTTACTACAAGAAATAATACGTAAATTTTCATCTTGTCATTTTTGCATGTAGGCCACCAAAAAAAGTGTTAGGGCCTCAGATTTTAAACTGGCCTACGTCAATGAATAGGACTATGAATAGTGAATATGACTAACCCTATGAATCAGTGAATATGACTTTTTTTAAGTATATTAAAGAGTTGGGGCAAGTGGGCCACCCCTGGCCCACTTACCCCGCCATTGTGGTGGCCCACTAACCCCAAACGCGGGGCAACTGGGCCACCCCAATTTTCTTTTAACCTTATCAACATCACAAGTACATGACACTACAAAAAGATACTATGTTTTATAAACTTTCAAAATATATAACATTTTGTTTTGTATCATGAACCGTTTGGAAATAAATAAGAAAATAGTATGATGGCGTGAATTACGAAAAAATGCAATTTTAAAAAATTCCACAAAAAGGATTGTACCTTGTTACACACTAAATGAAAATTATGCCATAATGTTTCCTGCATCTATTGGGGTAAATACGTAAAACTATTGTAACAGATTATTTTTATGTCCATAATTCGGGAAATGCCAGGGGGGTCAGTAGCGGATTTCCAAATGTGCCGCCTATAGGCTGAACCAAAATTTGCCGCCTATAGGGTAGGTGAGGTGAGGGGACAGGGGACGGGGTGGGGGGGGGGGGAATAAAAATCGATTCAAAAGTTGATCACTACTGACTAATGGTTGATTTATCTCATTATAACCCGTTGTTCAATGAAAGTTAGTGCCCCTAAATTACTAAATTAAGTTTAGAAAATGCTGTAAGTATGTTTTTCATCAGTTAGATGTAATTTTTCTGACCTCTTACTTTAATGCTACATAAAATAGGGCTTGAGTTTTTCCCAAATTTACATTGATTTTTTGCGGGGAAAATTACCGTTGAATAAAATTACATTGAAAAATTCAATTCTTCTCCTTATATATGTTAAAATAATTTATTGATGGCTGCTAGCCTTCATATTTTTCTAATTAGTGATGTACAACTACAGGAAAAAATCCACCCACTGCTTCAAGACTGTCATTATACAGATGTTTTTTTTTAAGGACTGTCATTTTTTTCAAAGCAAAAAGCATCGAATTAAATCTTAGTATCAAAACTTATATAATGGGATGTCTAAGTTGGGAACAATTAGTATCAGTAAATGCTCATAGATGGCTGTACCTAAAATGTATTGTTACAGTTAAATTAAAAATGCCCAAGTCTCAGTGATAGATCAAAAAAAGATTAAAATATTACAAATTATTTCAAATATAAAATTCCAGTTAATATTTAGTTTAATATTTATTTAGTTATCTTTCAAAATATTTTGTGAATAATTATTAATTTATATTTTTCATTCAAGTAAAGTATTAACAGTGAATTTAAATGATGGTACATCGGGCAACAGCAAGATGGTTTGTAAACTGTAAATACAACAGCCGACATTCCTTTTTTATTATAAAAAAAAATAGCCAAAAGACGTCTTATTTTCTAAGAGAACTTTTGTTATTTCTGTACTCGCAACAAGTCAATCTATCGAGAGTTTATATAATTTTTTTTTCGGAATTTAAACCTTAACGCAATTATCTCTTCTGAAAATGCCAGCGTGAGTGTCTCGTAGATTCCAGTTTGGTTATGCTATAAGCGGGTAACTTTGCACTTAAGAACATCTACATATTTGAATCATCGCCAAGTTTACAATTCTAACGTCAACACTCAAGTGGCTATATTGAATTGAGGGCGATTAAAAAAGATTGCTTGCTTTACTCAAAACAACAAATGCAGCTCACTTTAACCCTCTGAGGTATAAAGATACATAAATCTGTCAACTGACTGTCAGATTTTCCAGCAACACACATAATTTTTTTTTAAAAAGATAAGTTTTTAAATTTTAATTATGGAAGAGTTATTAGTAAATCATCTGCAACAAAATAACAACTTAAAGAAATTAAATTTTCAGTTAAAAATTTACATTTTAATCTTATACAATCAAAACAAGTTTACATTTCAGCTAATTTGTATCCCTCTGAAGGCTAACCACCAACCAATGTATACTCATTTCTCTAAGAACTAGTAGTTACTATTGCTAGAAAAAACAGGGGGAAATGTCTGAGAATTCCCAGGTTTCATCTTGTCAAACATGCACCCTTTTTTAGAATGCAAAAATGGTTATTACTTGGTCAATGAAAGTGGCAACATGAGCCTTAGAATTACAATACTAAACTCCTCGGTGCAACAGCCCGCTAGTTGGGCAAAGCCGTGCCCATTTAGCTGATGTGACCAACAGCTCTGGGGTACTAGGCATATGTTTTGGCAAGGTTGTCAATTTTATGTGGAACCCTCAGCGTTTAGTTCCCAAGCATGCTTGGTTTTCATTTTATCGACCCACTAATGGGATGAAAGGATGAGTTAACCCGACACTTCATCTCCGGTCCATTGGCATGGCAATGCGAGGCATTAATACAATGCCACTGGGCCTCCTATTTTCAATAATTTGGCAAGTTATTGTAATTTATTTTCAATAACTTGCCAAATAATTGATAAAAAATACAAAATTTGGGAATTATGTTTAGTTTTACACACTAAAGGATGTTAAAAAAAATTGGATACTGCCATTGATTTTTCTTAAGTTGTTGCTTGTTTTATTGTGTAGATAGTTCCTTATGCAAATTCTGATACCAGAAATCAATTCTACACTTTTTGCTTTGAAAAAAATTATACATCTCTCAAAAACTGCCATACAATAGCAGCCGAGAAACAAGTAGTGGATTTAGTTTTTTCTCTCGTATGAATACATGAGCTCTAACCAGATAAGATGGGCAAATAAAATGACTTTGCGAAATATACATATATATTTTTAAATAACTTGACAAAATAGTGTAACGGTTATAGCTCTGGACTGCAGAGCTGGGGGTCTGGGTTCGATTACCGGGTAAGGCATGGTTGTAAATTATACTCATCTCAGTCTTGTAATTGGGTGTAAATCTGTTAGGCTGTGTGTCATAATAAATAAAAAATATGTACCATAATTACCTGCAACATTTTTCTTCTACACTTTCTCTTTTTGATGTTTCTTTTTCTAATGCTTTACTTAAAAACATTATTTCACCTTTTAACAGTCTAATTTCATCTGATGTAGAGTCGGCCGAAAACTGTTCACATTTATGATCATGATACGAGGACTGGAGACTTCTTTTAACTGTGTTGTTTATACCATCATGCCTTTGAAATAAACATTAATATTGACATTTAAAAAAGATTCATATTAATATAAAAGCACTTTAAATATCAGCTAAAACACAAAAACATTAGGGCAAATGGGAGGTCTTTAGACTCAGGTCTCTTATCACTCAAAGACTGGTTAAAAGTTTCAACAAACCAGTTTAAATCGATTTCATATTTTCCAATGTAATAAGTGCAGTAAACTCCCGCTATTCCGGAATGCTAGGGAAATTGACGTTTCCAGATAATGCAGATTTACTATTCTTTTTCTTAGCGGTCAAGCTTGGTGCAATTGACTTCTATTGGAAGGGATTGGAATTTAATGGTAACCATGTATGAATAGATTGTGTGTTTATAAAAACAGGGTGGCTACAGAAATTGAAATGTAAAATTCCCTGAGATTTCCCTGATTTCCAGAATATTTAAAAAAAAATTCCCTGAGATTTCAAATTTTGCTTAAAAACTAATTTTTGAAGCAATACATATAAAAATAACATAAACACAAAAATAAAATGACTAACTTTGCATTTATTTTCCAAAATAAGATATTAACAACAAGATAATTGGCCTTACTATATAATTCCAAATCAGATAATATAAGAACAATTTAAATAATAAGTAAAAAATAATTAAACTTTCTTTATGTAAAAATATATAAAATTTATTTCAATGAAATTTATTCTAAATGTTGAGTTCAGATTGCTCCAAATTCAAATAAAATTTTTTTTATGAAATATAAATTTTCTGAATTAAATAATATTCTTCACTCATCTTTAGTAGAAATCTGGAAAAATCGTGAAACTAAGTCGATCCTACTATCCTGAAACTCCGGCGATCGTAACATCGCAAAACTCCGGCGATCGTAACATCGCAAAACTCCGGCGATCGTAACATCGCAAAACTCCGGCGATCGTAACATCGCGAAACTCCGGCGATCGTAACATCGCGAAACTCCGGCGATCGTAACATCGCGAAACTCCGGCGATCGTAACATCACGAAACTCCGCGGCGATCGTAACATCACGAAACTCCGGCGATCGTAACATCACGAAACTCCGCCGATCATAACATAACGAAACTCGGCGATCGTAACATAGCAAAACTCGGCCATAGTAACATCGCGAAACTCCTGTGTTCCTTCTTTCCCGAAACTCCGGCAATCGTTACATTAAGAAACTCCAGCGATTATAACATCGTACACGACGGCGAGCGATTGCTTTTTCTTTCCTTCCGAGTTCCGACGCTACGCCACCCCTTACCCCTATATACACACAAATTTTAATGCAAATTTGCATCGATCTCGGGGATGATAAATTTCCGAGTCAAAAAAGCGTATTTCCGCGGAAATGTACCATGTCTGATAAACGAAAGCGGAATTCACTAGCATTTTTATAGCATGCTTACAAACGAAACCATAGAGAACGAAAGAATAAACAAACTCACTCCAATCCGAGCGCTAAATCCGCTAAAAATGGGTCGGTCCGGTGTGAACGGGTCCAAAAGAACGGATCCACAAAAGGAACGATCATCCGTATCCTCTAGATCGCTTCGAATGAAAGACCCGTTACAGACCGGAAAAATCCCTACGAGATGGCTGGTAATGGGTCGGTCCAGAGTGAACGAGGTCAAATGAACTGATCCACAAAAGGATCGGTTCCTCTACGTCGAAAAAAATCCGTTATTTTAAACATTGGGGGGTTAATAGGTAATTTTCCCTGAGATTTCCCTGATATTCTATGGATTGCAAATTTCCCTGAGAATTCCCTGATTTCCCGGTCTTGTCGCCACCCTGAAAAAGATCCTAGTATCTCAATAAGTCTTATTTTTTAGTCGAGTTCTGTTTAAGTTGAGATATATAAATAATTTTTTTACACATTAACCTTGCTTTTTTATGCTACCTATTACATCTACAGTCAGAAGTTTTTAAAAAATGAAACCCTTATTTCTCAAGGGAACAGTACTTTTGATATCCATCAATGCATTAGTTTTTATTCTTTTTATGTTTGCAACATTAAGTTGATTGCTTTTAGGTAAAGAATAAATATATAACACTGAACTTAAGTTTTTCATTGATTGAAGAGCTGTAAGGAATGATTTTCCGAAGATAAGCATTCAAAGAAAAAATTGATTTTTTTCTGAACCATAGACTGACACCAAACTAACCTTTTGTTCCCTTTGCCAATGGGATATTCAGTACTCCTATATAAAAAAATATTGGTTCAAAAATTAAAAAAAAAAAAAACATTCAGCAATTCATCCCTCAAAAGTATAAGCCAAACCAAAATTAATTTTACATTTTCACTTACCTGAAAGATTTATTTTCTAACTTTGGAATAGAATTAACTTGTAAAAGGGCAATATCACGCTGCTGAATAACTTGACATAAGATTTTCTGAAATCAAGAATTTTGATTACAATTTTGACTAATAATATTTTATAATATTTTTTTTATTAAATCAAACAAAAGAGGATAATATTTTTAACAATCAAATAGTTTGAAAAGTCATTTTTTTAAAGAGATTCAGTAGAAAACTTAAAATTTTAAGTTATAATATAGACATGTTTTAATCATTCACAGACAGAAAAGGAAGTAACACACAAAAAAATAGTAGAAAATTCTCTTATGTATTTCTTAAAATTATATAAGGAAATGGTATATTTACAAGCAAATTGTTTTCCCAGTGTTTGTTATCCATGTTTAACACATCACTATACATACAAGCTTGTTGGCTTTTTAATTCTTCTTCCATGTATTTCACCTAGTATAGGAATTAAACAAAAACCAAATGTAAATAAATGGTTCAAAAAATACATCACCATATTACATATCCATGGAGAATATATTATTCTTTACACTAAGTACAAATTGTTATTTGTAAATTACTATAGTACCTAATTTAAATATGCTCAAATTACATGATTACAAAATAGATAAATATTTAAACATGGCATGTGCAAATTACAAGAATCTGCTGTTTGCAGCTAACTTTGTAAGTAGAATCGATGGTCTAGTCTTACAGAATTTAAAGTGGTTCTAAACAAGGCTTTTATTATCCTCCCAAATGGCCTGGAAAGGTCAAATATGTATGGTTGTTTTCACTGTGTTTATTGATCTCCTGTACCTAAAGTCTGAATTTCTTTTTAAGATAACACACTAAGAACAAAATTGCGTTTTTAAAAAAAAAACTATCTTGGAGCACAATTCTTAAAAAAATATGAAAATCTGTGTTGGTAAAAAATTTTTTTTTTGGGTTGATTTCACATGAAATGACCACATTTATACTAGTTTTTCCTATGGCCTCGCCTGATGAAATTAAATTTTTGAACAACCGTTCACCCAGCATAACTATTGCGGTCCCTTAAATTAAATGAAAGCCATTTGAATAACGAGTACAATTGAATTTATTTGTGCTAATAAGTAATATTAAAAAAAAAAGGTTAGTCCAATTCAAAATGGATACATGGTTTTGGGAAAAGTGAATTTTAATACACATTTATGTAATAGCATATTTTGTTTTCTTAATAAAATTAATTACCAACCTTTTCTTGTAAATGATCTCTTTCCTTGACAGCAAGTTTTAGTTCATGCATAATACGATCTTGTTTTAGTTCTTTTGAGCGACATAAATAAGTCAAAAGTAACCTCTGCTGCTGCAAAAGCTTGGATGGATTATAAGTATATTCTATTTCTGTTAATATTTCTTTTATTTCCTAAAATAAATATAACAAATCATATTTTAAACCAAAAGTGTTTTTTTTTAAATTTTATCTAGTATATCTTGAGTTGTGGGATCATTTACAACATCAGTTTTGTTTTCCCTTTTATATTACAAAAAATTACTTTTAAGTTCAAACATTATATTTTAAAAGAAACTGAACTAAAAAAACATCATTCAATGAGTAATAGTTGGTATTAGGTGATACAAAGTGGAGAACTTGCAATAACTGGCAATAAAATCAGACTAGTTAGGTGAAAAAATAACTTTAATGGCTCAAATCAGCTTCTAGGGGCACAAGAAAATGCAAAACACTATGTTCCACACTTTTACTGTACATTATCTTACAATAAATAAATAAAACATAGACCATATACTAGGGTGGTTCGAAAAAACAAAATTTTCGAGTATCAACTTCAAACCGATCGCAAAAGTTGCGTATCATCATGCTGATTAATGGAAAAATAATTAAAAAATTCTAAAGTTATAAATATAATAGGCCCCGTAGGTTTGAAGTTTCGAAAAAAGGTAAAAAACGACTAATTTCGAAATATCAGCCAAAATTTGCAGATAATTTATTTAGCTTCCAAACTGCATTTTTTAGGTTTGAAATTCTTCAGTTATTATGAAAAAAAAATTGCTTCAAACGTATTTGTTTGTAATATTAAGTCTCACAAAAAATTGAAAATGTACAAATTTGAAGAAATTTTGAGATTTTCCTTGCTCTCAAAAAATAAGCTATTTTGGAGTCAACACCATAAAAAACATTTTACTACATTTAAAATAAAAGATTTATAAAATATAAAGTCTATTTGAGCAGGAAATTTGCCTTACATTCCAAGAAAGTCAGGACCGTCGCGTGGCGCCCGTTACCCCTTATTATGATGGCTCGAAAAAAAAGTGAACGAGAATGAAAATCACCTTTGAATATGGATGATAACATTTAAATTAATAAATAAATTAAAACAATTCCCGTAAATGCTGCTCTTTGCCCACTTTATTTATTAGTTTATGAAATGACCAAGAACTCACCACGGGGAGGTGATTTCAATTCGAGTTGAAATCCTGCGTTTATACTATACCAACCATATTTTTGGTCTTGAAGTTTTAATACACAGATATGCAATTTTATAAATGTGAATAGATATTATTCTTTAGTGTTTTTTTTCATCTTCAAGTAAATGCATTTAAAGAAATTTTTATGACATTTATGCATATGGCTTCTAAACAGAAGAATAGACCTGATGAAGACATCTCGAGATTAATGACCACATATTTAAGTTGAGGCTTGTATTACAAGCTTAACACAACTCTCGACTAATTGAGTGTAGTAGAAAACCGATTACTTTAAATCATGAGCTCGTATAACATTTTAATAAGTGATAACACTTCAATGTTACTAACGTTTCTCAGAATAGGTGTTGGATATAGCATTAAAGTTATTTTGAGAATTTTAAAATGCGAGGTTTCTTTTATCCTTCGATATTACTTTGCTTGCTTTTATTATTTTACTGTGGTCCAGCTCTAGAATATCTTTGCGAGTTTTGATAATAGCACATTTTCAAAATGTATTTTTTGCGTTTTTAGGATCAATAAATTTGCCCAAGTTTTCTTTCAAGTAATTTGAAGTTTCGATTGCTTGCAACACGCGTTTTGGGCCCACAGTAAAAGATTTTCTTTTTACCATTTGCAATCTAGCACTGCAAGGGCAAGTATACAATTATTTGCATTTTTGCCAAATCCACAAGAAAATTATATTTTACACTTATATGCTGCAATATCAAAAAGTTTGTTTGAGCTTCATCTACGAATTCATTCAATTTAGCATGATAACTTGCTAATTTATTGAAATGTTTGCAAATTTTTAAAATTTGCTAAACTTATCGTTAAACAGTTTTATCATGTGTACAAAACAGGAATGAGCAGCACAACTGGAGTGAAAGCCTTGTGATAATTTTTTCAACCTGAGTACAGCAACACTGTCTGCTATTTTTAAATATTCTACTTTTTCATTTGGATGCGATGAGATTTCTTCTAAGCAATAAAATATCACGTGATTACATGCTGGTAGCATACTTAGGAAATCCGAAAATTTTATAGAGATTTTTCTGTCTGGTACCAAACTTCTTTTACTGAGATGACATTTCACAACAATTCTTACCGAACTCAATCGAAATCCATCCTTAGAACCGAATTCTCGTCGCTTTTTTGTTGGGATATAAACTATAGCTATTGGAGTATAACTTCATGCGTTCTCAAGTAGCTAGCCAGATTTATGCGTTACATCTGTTTTCAAGTGCTGACTGACGAACAGGAAAGTTGTATAAGTGGTTAATAACTCCCATTTTCCCTCTTCTACCGGTACCAGCAAGGGAATCTTTATTTTAAAACTTCATTGCTTCATCGGATTTTAGTTTTTAATACAGCAAATAAAATGAAAAATATTTGAATTTTAAGTGTAAAAATATTTTTTTCTGTCAATTCTAGTTTTAAAATTGCCATGACTGGTTAAAGCATAAGATTTTTAGATTATACATCCCTTTCACAAAGTTTTCATATTTATTCGAAGTTGATAACCGGTAATTGATATTTGTCAAATGAATCATTGACACTGGAATAAGTATCTCGGCTGTCATACCAACCTTTGGCCAAATATCGGGCATTGCTTACTTTTTTTCTCCTATACCTGTATTTGTAGCCAACTGTTGCAATAGGTAATGGGACAAAATATCGCGGCCGAAATATCGCGGGCCCAAAATATCGCCGTAAAGTAAAAATGGAGTGGATTTTATGGTGTTTGGCAGCGAGAGGGAGTTCGATGGTAAAATGGTATTACTTATCTAGTACATTGTGGTGAAGTTCGGTTTTACCTATTAGTACCTGGATTTTTATAAAAATGTATTTTAGGTCGTGCATTTTTATGCATTTTTTTGTTATGACCATTTAGTCACGAGGTGGGTTTAATGGGTTAAGGTTTTATATTTGAACTTGATTTTTATAATAGATATAATGGAGTTCGATGGTAAAATGGTATTACTAATCTAGTAAATTGTGATGAAGTCTGGTTTTACCTATTCGAGCCAAGATTTTTATAAAAATGTATTTTAAGTCATTCATTTTTATGCATTTTTTTGTTATGACCATTTAGTCACGACACGAGGGGGGTATAATGGGTAAGGTTTTAAATTTGAACTTGATTTTTAGCTCGATCTTTTTGGCCGCGATATTTTGGCCCGCGATATTTCGGCCGTGATATTTTGTCCCCAAACCGTTGCATTAACAGGAATTCTTTTAAAATAGACAAATATATATTAATTTAAATGTTATCTTCCATATTCAAAGTTGATTTCCATTTTTGTTCACTCTTATTTGGGCCCCGCACCACGCGACGGTCCTGACTTTCTATGAATAAAAGGCTGATATCCTGCTCAAATCGACTTATATTTGATAAATCTTTTATTTTAATGTATAGTGAAATGTTTTTATGGTGTTGACTCCAAAATAGCTTTTGCTTAGCTTTTGAGATCAAGGAAAATCTCAAAATTTCTTCAAATTTGTACATTTTCAATTTTTTTGTGAGACTTAATATTACAAACAAATACGTTTGAAGCAATTTTTTTCAAAAAACTGAAGAATTTCAAACCTAAAAAATGCAGTTTGGAAGCTAAATAAATTATCTGCAAATTTTGGCTATTTCGAAATTAGTCGTTTTTTTACCTTTTTTTCGAAACTTCAAACCCACGGGGCCTATTATATTTATAACTTAAGAATTTTTTAATTATTTTTCCGTTAATCAGCATGATGATACGCAACTTTTGCGACCGGTTTGAAGTTGATACTCGAAAATTTTGTTTTTTCGAACCACCCTACTATATACATATATACACAACACTATACCCTTTCCATTTTGAATCTAATCTTCGAAAAGACTTCCTCCCCCATCCATGAGTGCGGTTTTCTTGGAAACGGCGTGATTTATAGCTGTTTCGGTTTTTTCCCCCACCCCAGTTGAGCTTGACTATTCGGTTTGTTAAAAGTGTAACTGATCATGATCAAAAATACAAATTTTCAGTGAGATCTAGCATGTATATTGATTTTATGGTGAGTACTTTACTTTAGATTTAATGCACAACAAAATCAAAGCAAAATATAAAGTGAGCAATTGCTAATAATTTGGAATTGTTATAATCGGGTTTTCATTATAACAATAATTTTGCTCAGAAACAACTAAAACATATGAAAGATTTTATTCGAAGATTGGAAATTTTTTTGTAAGCCAGTAAAGACAATAATAAGCCCAGTTCCCTCTTAAATGAATTGAAGAATGTCGAGAAAACTTAGTTCAATTTCCAATGTTCACACAGAATCCGAGACTTTAGCAATCATAATCGTAAAGATTACCCATGGACATGCGAGATTACATAAAACAACTGTGGTTAACCTCAACAACAGAACCTCAAACGAGGTACGATTCGACAAGCGATGCTCCCCTTCGTTTCCCGGAAAACCAAGCGATGGGATGGGGGAAGGAAGTCCTTTCGAAGCTTGGATTCAAAATGGAAAGGGTATAATAGCTCTCTTACCTTTTCAGAAAATTGCTCTTCTTCTAAAATAGTGTCATTCCCAAAACTTCTGAAAGTGAAAAAAATATTTATTTCAAACTATTTTAAAGAAGTAATTAGTAGACAGTAATTATTCAACACGGAAAATCAGGGTAATTATTGGACAAGGCCCGAAAACATTATAGGCCCGCCGCATTATTTACTACAGTGGAAATAGTAAATTTCTGGAACAAACACTGGAACCTGACAGATACCTCAAATAGTCACCTTGAAAAAAAATTACTGGTTGGAAAATTACATAAATGTGGGAGCTATGCAGGCATGAAAGTGCAAACTGACTAAAAAGGCTGAACTTTGAATTGAAATTTTCTTGCACTATCGGCGTAATGGCACAAACCAATAAAAATTAGTTATAAAAGTTATTGAAAAGTACATAACTTACGTTATTTAGTTTTACTTTAAATCTGTATATCAATGCAATATTAAATTAAATTTAATAAAAAAAATCTGGCCACTCCTTTTTCATTGTCATTAAAACACTTTTCTGAAAATTGACAAGAGCAGAATAATTCTAAAGCAGTTACCATGTAATTCCAAAGCAGTAGAATTGCAAAATTAGCATTCAAATACCAATTTTATAAATCGAAACTACCAAATACATAAAAAAATAAAAAGATATAATCCAAGCATTATTCAAATCTCAAAAATTTAATTTCACTAAATAATAAATGCAAGAAATATAAGGAAGCATTGTAAAAACTGCAGTTTAAGCAGAGTAAACTTATTACAAATATTTATTCCACACTTATTTCCAAGATCTTTTTATCTTAAGTTTTGATTTCAAAATAACGCCAATCGCGCCAGACTATTGAATTTCATTTGTATTGAGTTATATTTGTATTTCCATAAGGAAAGTTTATAAAAGCATACCAATGAAATGTAAAAGGTCATCTTTGTAGATTTTTCCTGCATCCATACACAATAGAGTATCCTTTTGAGTTCATCGTGAGCATACTAATTTTTCCAGCTGTCGGCCATAGAAACTTTTGTTTTTGTTAAGTTTAGTTGTTTCTGATTTACTTCTAGCTATTATTGACACTTAAAATCCCCAAAAATGTCAAGCAAACAAAAACTGCTTCGTATTTTTAACACAGCCAAATCTAACTGTCATAGTTGCTATTCTTATTGGACCATGTAAGAAAAAGTCCCGCCTCCTTCATTGTGTCACTGTACTATGTGACACGTTTAGAGAAAGCGACTAATGAGCTGAAGGTCGGGTCGAATCAAAACGTGGAAGACCGAGTAGAATCTCGTTTGTTTAATATAAGGACCCCCCCTCCCATAAATATATACATATTTTTTATGCGTCACAATTTCTCAACGGTTCTACATCGATCTGAGGATCAGCCAAAATGAGATTAAAAAAAGGCAGAAATATGCCGATAGGCAGAAAACTTTCATGCCTGCTATGGCAAAAGTTTGATTTTTGCCTAATAATTACCTCGAGTCACCCTAACTCTTTTAATCATGCAGATTTTTTTTTGTAAATAATCTGTAGGCAAAGTGTACTACAACCTTTGCACTTACAACACTTTGTGAAATTAAGTAGTTAAAATTTCTCATAATAAAACAGTTAAAATCAGTAGCCAAACCAGCACTGAATTTTTAAAAAGAAATTATTGGGGTTGTGTTAAGATCAACGTTTCTCTAATATTTGACGAGAGCTTTTAAATAGAGATAAAATTTTAAAATATAGAAGCAGTTAATAGAATCACAATCAAATCTATTAAATTCATTGAGAGATTCCATATCTATTACAAAACTAAAACCGAGATTTCCTGCTTAATATCTATTTATTCTATTTTATTATCATGTTTTAACATATAAAATCAATATGAATAGGTTTACATAAGTATAATTACACTAAAAATACAATAATTTAATTCGTATTTTTTTAAAGATAAAATCTTTATATTCAAACGCTATGAGAAATTAAAGCTTGCTGCATGAAAGAGTTGATTTTTGAAGTATCTTGCCAGGGTGCCTTCTGAAAAAATGCATTTATGATGTATACTTGAGTTTCCGTATTTAAGTATACTAAAATATGAGAGGGTATGTCTTATTCATAGGGAATATTCATAAAATAAAGGACACCCAAATATATATAATATTACCCAAGTTTCAACAGTCTTTGAAGTTATGGGATAAATTAAGATGGAGTAAAATATACTTATTTTACACAATAGAACAAGATATTTTTAGTTTATTAAATTTAACGATGCTTTAACTTTAACTTGAAAACAAGAAAAAAAACAGTTTTATTTATCAAATACTAGTAATAAATTGGCTGTGGTCCAAAGTAGATCAAGATGACAAAGGCTCTGGAGTGAAGTAGTGCCCCGGATGATGATGAGTTATAAATTAGCAATAAAAATTCATTGAACTTGCTTTTAAAAACCAGAAAAAAATTTAACTTGTATCTTTTAACAATTTCAACCAAAACCACAATGACTATTTAAAAATAAGTCTCATCATGCTTACTTAGCAATGATTTGAACCACATCTTCCAATTCTTGAATGGCAATATCTCTTTCTTCCATAATAATTTTCATTCTATCTTCCATAGCATCATCTTTTGCTTTCTGAGATGAGTATAAACTTGATAAAAGGTCTGAAAAAATTTGGTTTATTATTTGAGTTTA
Source organism: Hylyphantes graminicola (assembly GCA_023701765.1). Taxonomy (NCBI): domain Eukaryota; kingdom Metazoa; phylum Arthropoda; class Arachnida; order Araneae; family Linyphiidae; genus Hylyphantes; species Hylyphantes graminicola. The sequence goes on from CM043123.1 coordinate 7,116,694, forward strand.
TAAAAAAAGAACATCTTAAAATAAATCATACATGGAGAAAATTGTTTTGTGACTTCTGACACTCAATATAGTGATTCATAACTATAACTTTCAATAACTTGCTGAATTCGTTCCTGTTTTTCAGGCTGGCCAACTCTTACGAGAACTAATATGGTTGAAGATAATTCAAAGGACGAAAAAGGCAAACAATGTACAGTAGCGCCGAAGGCAAGACTTACTTTTTGGAAAAGTGACCCCCGTATGAGACCTGTAATGTGGTTGTAACCGGAGGTTGTCTAGTCCTTTCGAGAGGTATTTTTAACATTAAGCGTATAAGGGAAAAATCGGCGCCTTGAAAAATTGCCTGTTTGCGGAGGTGGTTGCTTAATAGAGGTAATCTGTTGTGGAAGTTTTACTGTAATCCAAAACTTGGGGGAAAAAAAGCAATCAAAACACCCTAGTTATTAATCTTTTTGTTAAGAACATGTTGAACTGAATAAGTAAAAATTAAGATTTTTCTAATCCTGATAAACACAAAAACATACATGCTTTAAATCATAACTTTTTTTATTTGCTCTTTTAGCTAAAATATTGGTTTAGAAATTTAAGTATGCTACAGTTGTGATAAATTTGCCCTTCAATTTCAATTATTCAAGGCAATTCAATAACCCAATGACTTTCGTAAAGGATAATCAAAATATTGATTGCCCAAGTTGACTTCTTGGAGTGGTTTTAAACTTAGACTTTCGAAATAATGCAATATATTTGTTTAAATGTAGGTGTATACCCCCTTAAAACACGAAATTCAGTGAGATTACATTTTTTTTTATTATTTAAAAGAGGCAGCTCATTGGCTTCATAAATCAGCAAAACTTTTGTTTCTAGTGTGAATAGGAAAAAAGTTATGTTTTTTTAGCATTGCCTTGACGAGTTTTGAAGCAAATATTTATTGAAAAAATGGAAATATATTTAGGTTATATATATTGGTAGCAAAAATATAATATCTGAAAAATATATTTGTATGTTTATAAACAGATTAAAAGAGTTGAATGTAATTAAGATCTAAGTAATAACCTTCTTAAAATCAGCATCCACATTACATTTTGTTGTTTATCTCAAAACAATATTTTTAGGATTTTACTTTATTGCAAAACACATTTTTTCCAAAAATATTGCTTCAAATGGTTTTGAATTATTCTTGCAACTACTCAGAAAGTAAATAAACTTATTCAAGTCATTCAATGCATGATAACTAACAATATTAAGTTTATATTACAATTGTAGAGATATTTACAGGGAAAGACATAATTTGAAAAGAAAGATGATATTATTTAGTTTTATTACTGTTTCTTTATTGAGCAAATTCAATGATTAATCTTGGACCCATTTAAGCTCTTATTGTTACAAGTAAATCCTCAGGGTTTGAAGCAAACAGAGAAACAAGATATTACCTGTCCAGACCGCTATTTTAATGCAACTTTTCTGAATTAATCTTCGCAAAGCAATTAATAGTTTTCCAATGAACTGCAATCTCCAATTAGTTTATAATAATTAGGACCCAAATAAAAAAAACTTATTAATGTTTAATAAATATTTAATGTACTATGCATAAGGATGAAGAAGATAGAAATGTACCATGGCAAGATGTGTCCAGGACAACTAGTTACGAACTATTTTCTTTTGGGCTAAAATAATTTGACATATTACATAATAAGACTTAGCAAAGGATCTTTTAGTAATACTTGGCAGCAATTTATAGCACACACATAAAATTCTGATATTTAATTATCATTTGAAATAAAATTTTAACTTGATTTATATCAGCTGATTCTAAAATCCTTCACCCCCCCTTCCAAAAAACCCCATTTAAGCGAGTTTATTTATATTGAATTCAAAATTAATTTATTATGCTTTATGGAAAAATAAATAAATTACAAATCAAATCTCAATTACCTGAAACTGATAAAGAAGCAGGAATTTCTTCACAGTTCTTTGTTACCTTATCTAAACATGCTTGGATGGAACAAAGATGTTGCCAGAGCTATGTAAAAAGGAATTAAATAATAGTGAATTAAATATATATAAAATAAATTCCCTTTATAGTGAAACATAATTTTACAATCTGCAAGTGAACGAAAGAACTACAAAATAATATGAAGTTTATTTACATAAGAAGCAATATTTTTTAAATGCACACAAGAATTAACTAAACATTGATCCTTATGCAGCACAATACTTTTAATATATATTAGGATACTGAATTGACTTCTGAATATTATAAATGACAAAAATAATATATTAAGAATAACGCAACCAGAAATTAGGAACATAATTTAATTCCACCTTTAAGAGGAAGTTTTAATTTCCTCAAACAACCTTTTTTATGATGTCCAAATAAATTAGAAAATATAACATTTGCTACCATGATTCACAATCAATAAAAATTAATGAAATATTTAATTTGACACAAATGCATACAAATAGACCAAAAGAACACAAGCAATTAAAACTTTTTTTTAATAGTAGCTGATAATGCATTTTTCAAATATCAATCTAACTTCTGTTTGTTTTCTGTGCACAATGCGCAAGATAGAGAAACTATATTTAAAAATTGAATTCGAAGCAAAATTTAATTTTGTCATAAATAATTTTTAGATTATGTCATAAAATGTAGCAACATGCTAAATGTTGGTGGAACGGACACTAATATACGACTACAACAATTTTTCACAATTATCTTTCAATCAGTAAATAGTTTAGGCAGACAATAAATCAGACTGATTTACTTTGTGTAAGCCTAATTTACAAAAATTAGTTGATTTCGGCTTTCAAAAGCTTAAAATACTACTAGATGCCATAATTGGCGATTTTTTTCTGATGTGTATAAATGCTGTGTAAAGGAGGTTTTGAGTGCCAATTATCATCCTACTTGTTTTCTAATGAGAATCGGTAAGTATTTAAGTAACAGGAAAATAGGCAATTTTAGTTCAACTATAATGTTTTGTTTTTTAAGTCTTGATTTAAAGAAGGAAAATAGGATAAAATTGCAATTTTTGAGAGTAATGATTTTATGAACTAGCTCATAGATTTAGAAAAAAAGCTGTAACATCTTCTGCTTTAATATAGATAAAATATATTAAAATAACTATTCTGAACATTTATAATATTTTAAGAATAAGAATGACCAAAAATATTACTGAATTTTTTTGCAACTCTCTTGACTCCTAATAAATACTGCGATTAAATTTTTATGACATGAAAAAATATTCACTTCTTTGTATAAAAAGAAACATATACAATGAACAAAGGACTTCGAGAAAGCACACTTATTATCTTCTGTTTCAACACACTAAAAACTACAATTATTGGGAAAATTCACTTTGAAAACTGCCTTTGTTTGTAAGTAATAATCAAAGTCAATAAAACTAACCTTATTGTTAACGTCCTTTAAATGTTTCATTTCTTCGTGCAAGTATTCATGATCCTTACACTTAAATGACATGCTCAATGAATTGCATAACTTATTATCCTTAGAACCACTTAAAAAGGAATGACTCCTCAACACATACTTCTGTAAGGCAAGCCTTGAGTTTGACTGGTCTAAAAGTGAAAGAACAGGATCGCTGTGATGACGTCGATGATTATCTTTTGGAAATGAATGTTTTATATCTATCTTATTTTTATCACTAACATCCAAATCGTAATTGCGGCTTTTGCTACAATAAAAATCTTCAGGCACATTTTTTACACTCGAAGAAAATATATTAGGCTTTGAAATACATTCATACGAAATATCATTATGTTTAGTCCACAAAGAAAGGGAATTTTTCTTAAAACTCTGCTCTAAACAGTTTTCAGTTGGAAGGTTAGTATTGTTTTCCAAAGAAGTAACAGGAACTTGAAGCTTTATATGGGTGTTTTTAAGGCGTGCAGATGAACTAAGAGGTACATTTCTTATCAGCATTGTACTTTCACTATTCTGATTATCACAAAAGTCATCAATCCAACTGGCAGGTAATGATTCACATCTTGTATGATCTTCAATATTTTGCTGGTCATCTTTTAAGCATAATCTGCTTTGATCAAGGTATTTTTTCTTAGTAGAAGGATAGGTTCCTGGAATAACAAGTTTTTGGTTAACATACAAATTAGTAACTGTTTTTAATGTCGGAATAACAAAACTAAAATAAGACTAAATGTTTTGAATCAAGTATTTTAACAGAAAACTTAAAGTATAGTAAAAATAATTTATAATAAAAAGAATTTAATTTTTTACATCAGTTGTTTTATGGAATTCTGACTTAAAATTAGTTTTTTCTTAAAATTAAGAAATGCTACTTGAGTGCCACATGCAAGATATTTGTGACTGTGAAGCATGATTTGAAAAAAAATTAGGATTGTTTAAAAAAAGAAACCCAACTATTTTAGTGTTCTCTTGATTTTTTTAAATTTAACTTTATGCTACCGTTTAGTTTAAATTTTACTAAAAAAAGATAACAATTTTCAGTCACAAGAAAACTCATTCTAAAATAATATTTCTTTGCAAATAAAATTAATTGAAATGAATTTTACTGAAAAAAAAAACATTTTCAACCTAGACTTAGGTTTTTTTTTTTCAGGATCTCAATACAAAATAAAGTGAAAATTTACTTTGCAATTTGCATGATAAATTTTTTTAAAAAAGAAAATTTATTGCTTACTGAGTTTTATTTTGATTTAAGAAGCGATGATACATACCAATTTTTTTTGCTTCTGCAATTCCAAGTAAAATTGATACTATCTAGTAGTTTATTCTAATATTTACAAATTAAACTGTAGTGAACAAACACCCTGTATGAACTGAAGCAACGGGGATCAGGTGAGTTCTATTTGAATTGTGTATGCTTAACTTCTGCTTTTTTAGCTTTCCCCAGTTTGTTCCGTCGTTTAAAACATCCCCAGTAGCATCGAATATGGGCCCAATATTGGTTCCAATGTGGAGCCAATATGCTAACCCTTATTGGCCCAGCATTGGGAGGAAACATTTTGCCAATATTGGCCATTATAGGACCAATATTATCCGACGACTTTTTTGGAAAAATCGGCGAACACGTATCCCATTATTTTTGGTGTGTGACACCTGGGGGTTAGGGGTCAATTTTAAAAAGGAACCACCTACTTAACAAATTCGAATTCTATGCTTCGAGCGACATCGTACAGTAACGCAGTCTGGACTTTCGACTCCACAGATTTATCGAGTACGTATATCACAGCACGCATATCGCAGTGTACTTGGGTACCCCTGTGAATTTTAGAGGAATTTTTCTACCAGCACGAATACGTTTATAGTATGGCTAGAACAAGGACAGAACCAAGAACCTTCTCGGTGTGAGGGATCGTCGCTTGCACCTCTCGACCACCAAGGGGCCGTTTGGCTGTTCTTCTTAATCTCATCAAGGAAAAATATGCCAAATGCGAGCGCCCCCTAGGTATATGCCAACCAATATATCCCCAATATTGGTCCTACCTTGGCAAATTGTAACTTTCGAAATATTGGTTTCGTATATTGGGCAAATATTGGCTGAATGTTGTCAAACTTGTTATATTTGCCCAACCAATATTGGCCAACGTCATACCAATATTGGGCCAATATTCGATGCTACTGGGGATTATAGATATTTTTTTAATTAAAAATGTGGTCAAAAAATACTAACATTTATAAGAAACAACAATTTTTAGCAAAACAAAATACTTTTGTATCAGGCCATAAGAAATCAGAAACTCTTTACAAATACTAGCAGCCTACTTTACTAATACAGTAAAATGGTACTACAAAGGCCTGTAGAAATGTAACCAAACATTTTAAAAATAATTTGAATTCGAAAGTTATTTGATTTATTTTTTGAATAGTTCTCTTCTTAATTAAACTGGGTTGTTATTTTAGATAAAACCTTAAAAAGCCAAAATAAATCCTATCCGGTTTCTTTTTTAAACTTTGCAACAATTACAATCTTTTTCTACTAAAAGCCTATTGTATTATGAGAAATATGTATTTTATACATCTTTAATTTTGTGTTTACTTTACAAATTAATAAAAATATTTTCAAAAATGTCAACAAAAGTTTTAAATTATTAATATAAAAAAAAAACACTTGAGACCGGGTTTATTGGTTTAAAAAACACCCAAGTTTTTTTTGGATTGTGGGCGGGTCGCAAACCCTGCTGAGTATAAATAAAAAAGAAATTTGTATTCACTGATTTATTTTACCTTCAACATCACAAGTTTAAATTTTTAAATAAAATAAGTACTTATTAAAATGTTTATAATGCTTAAAATTTAACTCAAGAAATACTTTTTTTTATCGAAATAAATCAACACTAAGTTTCTTTAAGCTATATTTTGTTGGTTAATATAAAACACAATAAACTATCAAAAGATCAATTTATATATTTATAATTTTTATTCAATGACTTTTCTTCCTTACTGATACGGAATTTTTCTTTTTACATAACTGCTGTTAAATATTTCCCCCCTCCTTTTGTCAGACATTTTCAGTTTAGTTTGAATTAACGTTGCACTACAGAGCTACATGAGGGCTATTGGCAACGGGCGTCATATTTTAGAACCACAGTCAAGTGACAAGCCGACACCCGAGTAAGCACCCAATGCGACTGTTACATTTTCTGCAGACATTTCGGGTTTCATTAGTATTCTTGGTAAGTATTTGTGGTATTTCTAGGCAAGTATTTATTCTTCAAGATGGCAAAGACATGGCTAATTTTAGGTTTGTTGTCATTTCTACTTGTCAGCATATTAGTACTTAAGTACAGTGGTGGCCAAAAGTGTGGACACTTTTTGAAAGTTTCATATTTTTCAACTTTGTGTGATTACAGCATATATTAATTGAATATCAAATTAAACAATTGTATATCAAATTAAAAGTAATTTAATCTTTATGAGGGTGCAGATCGCTGAAGCTGTCTGTGAGACCTTTTGTCCCATATAATCTATATCCATGGACACAACATCAAAGTAATTTCATGTAGAATTAAAAATACAGTATTACAATATCTGTATTACGAATAAGTTATGCAACTAATAGCAAAGCTCCTTCTACACCAAGTTAGGACACACCATACATTCAATGGGAGCCAAGGTTTTTCCCGCTAGAGGCGCTGCGATACGCTGAAGGCCGAAAATGACGAAAAAGCGTAATGTTCCGGGCTGCAAAACTGAATATAAAACTTAAATTAACTGTCGATTTTCCTTGTTTAAAGCACCTAAGAATGAAGAGGATCTTAAATTACGGCACAAGAATATCCCCAGGAAGGATCGTCTGCTGAAAAGTACCGAAATGGTGATTTTTTTAGGGGAAGTCTAACACCTCCCCTCCCTTTTCTCTTCCCTTGTTAAGTCTATGGGACAGTTTTTAATCCTCACTGACTTTTTCCCGCTAGAGGCGCTGCGATACGCTGAAGGTCAAAAATGCACCGAACCAGTTGAGCCACTCTCTCCCATAGACATCCCACGTTATGTCCCAACTTGGTGTAGAAGGAGCTTTGCTAATAGTATGATCTGTCTTAGTTTTGCAAGTCATTGAACCACCAACTTGTAATGCAATTTTAGCAGAAGAGAATCTATTGATTGTGCTTGTTTGTTCAACTAAAATGAGCAGAACTTTATTTGTAATACAGATACTTTAATTCTGTTTTTTTAATGAAATTCTACATTAAATTACCGTCAACTTAATATTTAAATGTTTGTATTTAAGCGAAATTTAATAGCACAGGTAACAGTTGAAACACATGAAACTTTCAAAAAAGTGTCCACAATTTTGGCCACCACTGTATATTTTTATGCATATAATTATGGTGAATAAAATTAATGGTTAAGAAATATTTCTAAATCAAAATATATTTTACCTGTCGGAGAAACAGCAAGTTGTTCGGCACTTCGACGCCGAGGGGGCTTGGGGGGTGGAGATCGAAATTTGGAGGGCAAGACTTCCATAACAACTTTTTACCAGAAAAAGCTTAAAAAAAAGAATAAACAAAAGCTAAACAATATAATGTAACCAATAAAATTTTAAATTAACTCATGCTTTTAAATTATAATTTCAAAGTACTTAAAAAACTATTTGGCACTCTCTTCCATATAATAGTTTGTTCTGTTTCAAATGAATATTAATAGTACAACATTACTTAAGAAAGTGACGAAAAATTGATAAAGTAAAGCTAACTCAGAATACTTGAAACAGCTCTCACCACTTAATCTTTCAAATACAAAAAGAATAATCTGTGGATACAACTACGAAATCATGTTAATTTACTAAACTATATTACGACACGTATTCATGTCAAAGTAACAACACATGATTCTAAAAGTTAATAGCTTGCTCTGAGAACATTAAATATTCATGGGGAAACTACCTAAAAACTTTTGGTTAGTATACAAACTAATAATTAATATTGATTACTCAATTAAATATTTAAAATGAACATCACAAAAAAGTTTTTTTTTTACACACAGCACAACATCACCAGTTCAGTTCAGTTGGCGTCGGCGAATACTTTGGTTTATTGCTTCAGACATTCTAGACATAGATGGAGAGACGGGACCAGAGACTGGACATGTAAACCGTCGCCAAGTCTCGCAATTTTCCTCCTAGACATTATCAAACGTTTTCATTCGTCAGTGATTGGTTTTGTGTGACCACATGACATCTCAAACTAATCATTGACCAGTAAAAATGTTTTCGGCAACGTCTTGGACGAACATTGGCGATGTTTGGCAAGTATTCATAAGTCCCATCCCTCTATCTTACACCCTGCGTTCCAGTTAAGTAAGTTGGTATCAATGGATCATTGTCCTGTAACATATGACGTCACCGACTGCCAGGGAAGCTATGAATGCTGGGAAAAATGACGTAGACGAATCCAAGGAAGCGGTGCATCCGGGTCACAACATTCAGTTTCGAAAACGAATCAAAATAACAAACTTTGTTTTTTGTTTAGTTATTCTAAATCTGCGTTCTAATTCTTCACGATGGATGCACATGGTTCGATTTGCGGAATTTTCTGCATTTAAAAGGGACAAAACGCAGCTAATTCTATTTACATTGAAGAAACGAGAGGTAAATAAAGTTTATTTTTAAAGGTATACATTTGCCAATGGGCAGTTTCCCATCATGTAACACAACTTTCAAAATATAAGATACTAATAAGCTAATTATAAATATATTTTATTGCAAAATCTCAGACAACTTTAATAATTCCTACAACTGAGATCGTATGATATTGGCTTGGTGACAAGCTTTTGAAAAGGTGCCAAGCAGCACTGGAAGTTATGTATTTACTCTTTATATCTTCCTTAGGTACTAAACACTTTGTTATAAGAGTCATTATAGTAGTCAGTTTCCTTCAGGGCCTGACTTACAACTTTAGGGGCCCAAACTCCCAAAGCACGAGCAAATTTGGGGGCCCCAAAACATCCTCGATGAACTATTTGAGTGTACTTTCTCATATCTTACTGTGTGTTTACCAAAAAAACTAGCCGAAGTTATTTGCTTCAAAAGTATGCTTTATTCTCCCACAATAATTATTTTTGTTAATTGATTAATTAAGAGTTTAAACTCGATTTAACAGTAAATTTTTGTTCATGAATTAAATTTTTTTGTTTACTTCAGATTGAAAAGTTTGGGGCAGTTGTATTGAGCACAAATGTTTATGAAGAAAGTTTGCGGGCCCTCCTTACAGTGGGGGACCCTGGGCACATGCTCCGTTTGCCCTGCCGGAAATCAGGCCCTGGTTTCCTTATATTTAGGATTCCTAAATTGAATAGTTTGATTTGTTTTTATTATTGTTACTAAACTATTGTGTATGTTTAAATGTTTAGCCAGTCTTCGGATTCATGTTGAACGGGTCATTGGAGTTCTGAGGCAGAAGTACCGAATGTTGGAGGGTCAAATGCCTATATCCGACCTTGGTTTCACACTCTTCAAATCAAGACGAGAACATTTCAACCGTAGATAAAATAGTTATGATGGATGTAGCATTTTTAAATATGTGCCTATCTGTAATCCCTTATGCCATATGACTAAAGCCCTATCCAACACTGACACTAGTGAAGTATCAAAAGTGTTTTGTAGGTTAACATGTTTTCCATTGTGACCAGGGTTTCACTTTATAAAATATGAAAACAAATAACTTTTCTGTGCAAGGTTTTTGTAATAATTGTATTTTACCATTCATACTTGTTTATCAATTGAGGACTTTTATCGAACATTTTTATCAGACATGTTTTTGTGCTTCAGATATGAATAGTTTAGTTACTTTTTATTATTTTATTTCATAATACATACTATGTACGTGTCGTGTATAGATATCAAATTTATCAGACATATCTTTTTGTGCTACAGTTCTAAATAGTTATTTTTCATAATTGTATTTTATACCTACTGATGTGCAAATGTTTCAGTCGACGACTTTTGACAAATAGTCTTATCGGTTTTTGTACTTCTGCTGTAAAGAGTTCATTTTTGTAATAGTATTTCACAACTATACAAATTTTGGGTTTATGTTTGCAGTATTTGTAATTGATTGTTTTAAAAGGGATTTCAATGTTAAATTGTAATATTTATAAAAGGGTTGGACAGATGAAATTAATTTTAATGGGGTGGGAGGAAGCACATAGAGGCAGCATCCGACATCTTTAACCAACCAATGTTGTAGCCCGGTTGGAGGAGAGTCATGCGTGTTTCAGTAACGAGGATTGGGAACCTCGGCTAATGGCCTTATTCTATTCATGATTTATGTAGTGAAATATTTTGTTTGTTTTTACAGGTACAAATCACACTGAGAACAATGCAATTATGGAGTTTAGGAGTTTTTGTGAGCAATGATTTTAAAATGAGTAAACAATGTGTTGAAGCAAGTAAGAAGGCCAATCGAATGTTAGGGTATATTAGAAAAAGTATCACTTCTAAATCTAAAGAGATTATTTTGCCATTGTATAGGGGATTGGCAAGGCCACATCTGGAGTATGCTGTTCAGTTTTGGTCCCCCTTTCTCAGAAAAGATATTGAAATGCTTGAAAAGGTTCAACATAGGGCTTAAAAATGATTAAGGGTTTATCGGGTATTGATTATGGTAATAGATTAAGATCATTAAACATGTATTCCCTGAAAAATAGGAGATCAAGGGGTGATTTCATTCAGTTGTTCAAGTTCATTAAACAGGGAGACATGGAGGGCTTAGGTTTTACCTTAAATAGCCGGACCAGAGGGCATGGTCAGAAATTTAATAAATCATGCTTTAGAAGGGAGGTTAGAAAACATTATTTTTACAATAGAGTCGTCAATGAGTGGAATGCTTTACCAGAATATGTTGTGTATTCGAAGAGAGTGGAAGATTTTAAGAAGAATCTCGATAATTATTGGAAACTTTCAAGGAATTAGATATATTTTGGACCAACCTTGCTGGGCCTCTGGCCTGTTGTTGGTCAACAATTTTTGTATTGTTTGAAAGATGTAACATTTGTAAAATTTACTGCCTTTGTCCCTTTGATTCTTTGAAGTGTATATTTTTAATAAATATGGCTTCTTCAATATAGTTTTGTTTTTTTCTTAGTAATTAGTACAAAATGATATTTGCTAAATCATGAAATCAATCTTCCTCAATTTTCAGGTCTTATTGAACTTAAGTAAGAATTTACTCTAAAATTTTTATCGCAGCATATGGACAATTTCTCAATTCTTACTGGTGTGTGATTTTAACGAATATACAATAAATAATCCAGTTAGCAATAGTTCACCTGTTATGTACTTTGAATGTGTTTTATAGAATATTAAATTGGGTGAAATCCATGTGAAAATGTACTATTGTCAATGGTACATTAATCTTGTAATCCCATTATAAGAAGTGCTAATCTTGTAATCCCATTATAAGAAGTGCAGTAAAACAGTTACGGATGATTTAATCCAATTCCCAATTAATATAATAGAACAAGTTTATTTTTGGAAACCTAACTGTACAAGTTGATCCAAAAAAAATAGCCTAACTTATTTTGTGGAAATGTAATATAAAAAAAAAATGTTGCACCATAGTGGATTTAACCAATTAACTTAAAGTTATCATTGTCAATAAATCAAAATTATGATTAACACAAATTTCGTAAACTTAATTTTAATAGGAAATAAAATGGTGATTTGATTGATATTTTTGTTTCCTTTTAGATTTAATCTTTTTCTTGAAAACGGTTGAAAAGGAATTGTGGTTGAATAAATGAAAAAGTAATAAATAAGACTATAAGAGATATTCTCAAGCAGATTTTTAAAATATTTAATAAATAAACAAAATGAAGTGGTTTTTTTTTTTAAATTTTTGTACTTATAATAATCATATAGGATACAGATGTAAACATTCATACAGATGTAAACATTCATACAGATGTAAACATTCATGCAGATGTAAACATTCAATAATTTCACTGCAGTATCCATAATAGTTGACATATCATTTGAAGAACCCTTTAAAATCAAACAAAATATTTCAATCCATAAGTAAGTAGTGCAACAAAAATTAAACGAAAGCTTATAAGGCCATTAGCCGAGGGGCCATGTCAGTTTCGGAAGACAATCCACGTTCAATTTCAAGGTTTTTCGATCAATTATGTAGGGATCTACACTATTTAACTGCTGAACTTTATTAATAAACCTTTCCTTTGATATATTATCAAAGTGATCCAGATGAGACATCTTTCAATTCCGAAATATAATAATAAAAGTGCGAAGTCGACTAAAATACAAAGGTAACGCTAAACAACAACAAAGTTTGTAGGATCTCCAGGGAGTTGCTAAGGCCCCGTTGCCAAGACCCTGAGGGGAAACTTCCGAAGTGTGTTACAGCTCTATTGACTAGGCATTTAAATTACGAAACGAGGTTTGAATGTGTTAATGCGTCTAATATAGGTTAAAAATTATTAGCCAGTAACGAAACGTTTTGAAAAACGTTCTGACTGAAAAAACATATAAGCGAAAGAAAAATAAAAGCTTATACTTTTAAAGCATAGCTCTCAACTATTGTTTGATCAGTTTGACCTCCAATCCACGGATCCTCCAATCTAATGGATCCTCCTAATCCACACGGCATGGAACTTTTTGATTCTTTTAGGAGAACAAAGCACATTTATTAAGTATTGAGCATTCTTCAAAAGGAGTCAAAACAAAAAAAAGTAAAGGTTTTGATGAATCATGAAGAAGCTAAACTTGTAATTCAAAATGTACCCTTGCTTTGAGTTTTACGAAAAAAAAATAAATCAAAATCAAAATGTAAAGTAATACTCAGCACTGGGAAATTTACCGCTAATTTAGAGACTTGGATTTAACCCTCTAATGCATGAATATTTATTTTCATCCCTAAAAAAATAAAAACGTACCTTTAATACTCATGCATTATGGGAAAAATACTGAAGAAAAATTTAACTGCATTAGAATTTAAATAATTTCAATTTTTAAAATTTTTTCCATGTGACAAAAACCAACTACAAAATTCCAATTTTGATAATAATGACTAAAAAACTACTAAATATATTTCAAAATAACCCTTTTTAACTATAATTAATTTTTCAAAACAATTTATTTGTATTTAGTACTAATATTATTAAACTTTGAATACTGCCAAAAACGCAATTTCACGACAGTTAATAACCTCGCCCTTTAATTTTGAATACACTTTCACTACTGTCATCTACGAAGGTTACACTGTTAAAAAAAATTACTGAATTTGAAGGAAAAAGCCGTGGCAGCTGAGTTGCCGGGCTTTTCCCGTTCCGTTAAGTATTTTCCCGTTACGAAGTTCCGTTTCTTATTTCTCCGTTATTAAAATTTTCCATTTTGAATTTTCCCGTATATTTACAGAAGTCCCGTTTCTTATTTCTCCGTTATTAAAATTTTCCATTTTGAATTTTCCCGTATATTTACAGAAGTCCCGTTTCTTATTTCTCCGTTATTAAAATTTTCCATTTTGTACAGGGTGGCCCAAAAGTAGCCTAACAGTTAATGTTGTACTATTGGTAAGAACTTCGGCTTATTTAGAACAGGTATTTGACATAGTCGTGCTTAGTTTTGTTGGTTGGCTAAAATAAAGTCGTAACTAAAACTAAGCACGACTATGTCAAATACCTGTTCTAAATAAGCCAAAGTTCTTATTAATGGTACAACATTAACTGTTAAACTACTTTTGGGCCATCCTGCATTTCCCCTCGTATCCACCGTAGAATATAAAAAATAAATTTAAAACCAGTCCATTATCTGCAGTATAATATAATTGTCAAAATTACATATTTTTTTCAACTATAATATATAATTAAACTATTTTAAAAGGCAACAAACTGTTAGATATTAAATTATAGTGATTTAGCACATTGACTTTACATATTAAAATTACTTTGAAAGAAAAACAGCAAGTTTCAAAAATGTAATGCATCATAATACAAAAAATTAAATTTATCTTTCAATGTAAAACGTTCTTGATTAATAACCAGAATTTAAGACACAAATTATGCATTGTAAAAATAATACTTTTAACCATAAAGAAGTAGAGATTAAAGTTTTTCATACTGTTTTTCTTTTTTAGCAAGTAATAACTAAATAATTTTATAATAATATATATGTATCGGTTGAATAAGAAACCAAAGCAATTTACAGAAAACATTTTTATTTCAACAGAAAAAAGTATTACATTTACACTTACCTTGATTAAATTTTTAAACAAAATAATCCAAACATTTCCAACAAAAAATGTAGTTTCACAATTTCCAACACACATATTTTAAAAACACTTTGAGCTTGTATATGAAAAAGATTGAACATTACGTCTGTGAAAAACATCGAAAGTGAGAATATCGAACCAAGCAATGCGACGATGGGACACTTACCTTAATAATTTTAACATAATAATCCAAATAATTCCAACAAAAAATGTAGTTTCACTATTTCCAGCACACATATTTTTAAAATACACTTTGCGTGGCATTAAGTTTGAAATTCTAGCATATTTAAGTGATAAGACCTCGAAATAATACAGCGAAAACCACGGTTTCCTTTTGTAGAAAACGAAAGTAATGAGCAGATGCTTGACACCCGGCTTTTCACTGCAGTATAACTTCGAACATGTTTATTTTCTTTTCTTTAGTTAGACATCATCTGTAGTCATAATAGTTCTGTACAACAAATTCTAAATCCGATTTCAGCTGCCGGTAAAAAGTCGTAACAAAATGTATGTTTTAAAATCATCCTCTTTAAGTTGGCTCGAAACATTATCTCACAACTTTTTACAATTTTTAATATGCCTTTTATTCCATATTCTATCACATGCTGATTCTGTCGAAATCATCGAGAGAAAACGAAAAAAAGAATTATTCTTTTTGCATAAAAGAGGAGTTGAGCAGTACCATGCAATCTTCAAAAGTTTTTCCAAACGATTTACAAATATTTAAAGTTGCTTTAAAAAACTATTTTTCAGGGGTGCCTACAAGGGGGGGCAGCGACGCAGACTGCGTCATTGAAATTTTAGGGGGGGGGGGGGTCGAAAAAAATTCGAAAATTTTCATGGTAAATGGCTTATTTTGTCTAAGATACCAATCTAACAAATACTTGTTTTTTTTATCATCTCCCCCCCCCAGACTTCAAGGAGAGGGGGGGGGGGGAGGGCATAACCCTTGCCCCCCCACAACCTTCACGAATCAAAAATGGTAACCAAAATACTTAAAGAACAGAACAGAAAGAAGATCATAAATAGAATATCGCGTAGGCCTAACGAATCTTTCTGACATGTATTACCCATAAACAACCCATCACTTCTTTAAGCAGAGACAAAACACAATACTAGCCGCCAACCAAATAAGAAGCGGAAGGGATGGCGGTTTTTCAAAAAAACTGGTGTTTTACAACGGCGGTCCATCCCTAAAGTGTTTCAAATAAGGGTGGCGGGAACTACAGCAGCTGTCTGCAGTCTGTATAACACTTATACAACATATACAATTCGATTAAATGATGACTCCAGCATATTTCTTTTTAACCAATGACATTCGTGCAATTTTCCCGCTTAGAAGTGTTGTTATAATAAGTTTTTTTTGCAGATAGTTGATTTCGAAACGTAGGGGAATCATCAAAGGTACACCTTTATTAAATGCATACTATTTGATCTATTTTAAACTAAATGAAGTTAAATTGCACTGTACTATAAATACTCCAAGAGCTTATTTTGAAGTATTATGGAAGTGATTCTGGTAAGATATTCGAAATTATATAATTTGAATATTTAAATCTTGTTAACCCTCTGAAAAAGCAAATTGGCAGAAATGTAAACTTGTTTTCCCTGCTTGTGATTTAAATTAAAATTTTAACTGAAAATTTAATTTCTTAATTAAAAAATTATATTTCTATAGTAGGTGGTTATAAACCTTGGTAGAATCCCCCGTGCTTTAAATTTTGGAATTTAATAAAATTATTAAATTTTTAAAAATTATGTGTGTTGCTGGTAAAACAGTCATTTGACGGGTTGGTTGGTTGTTTGACATGTATTTTCAGGTTTGTGTGCTAGGTCAGAGACCCTCTTATAAACTTTTTTGACGAGTTTATATGTCTGTTTCCGTCAGAAGTTCAGGCGAATAAAGAAAGGATACTATAGAATTTTAAAGGATGCAAATACTGAGAAGTTAATTATATTTGATATTGCTGATAATTTTAGTTTCAAATTTTACACTTAAAACACTTTTGGGCGCCAAAAATATTGATCAATATTAATAATGAAAAACATTGTTTATTTTTTAATGTGCACCTTGGATCTCACGTGTGATGTCCGGCTATTTCTATAGATTAAAAAAGAATATAATTACATATATTTTGAGCGGAACTTTTACCAATACCTTAGATTTCCGATAGCTTTTGCTGTAAAGAAAATCTATTTAAAGGAAAATTAAAAATAAGTTGTAATTCCGTATTATAAAAGCTATTAAAAGTGTGATTCCCTTTTTCAATTAGGGGCAACTCTGCGTTGACCTATCAGTAGAAAAATATTGAAGAAGAAAGTCAGTACTTGGGTTTTATTTCATAGGACAAAGTTACCCAATTAGATTTTATTTAAAATATTATTTTACTATTAAGTTTCATGTATACATCGTAATGATTCCTATATATATACACAGTATGGTGTAAATTACTTAGGTAGATACTCATCTATATAAATATAAAATCTACAGCGGGTTTTCTTTTTTTTTGGGGGGGGGGGGGGGATTCAAAAAATTCTGGGGGGGGGGGGGGGTGCGTCATTGTACCTGGGGGGGATCGGCACCTCTGTATTTTTAATTATTTAATGTGTTCTAATCGTATTTTCAGCAAGAACTGTTTGCTTTACATATGGCTTGCATTTTTATTATGCGATTTTTATCAAACTGTTTGATAGAAGTTTGCGAAAACAAAGCATTCTTTGACTGCGCTAAAGCTCAATTCAAGAACGTAGTGTAAATTGGACTAAAAAGCAGCTGCAATAGTAAACAATAGTTATAATTTTGTTCTATCTTTACAATACTTACATATTCTAATAAAGACAATCAGTTTTGTTATTAAAAACATGCAATTTATGTTCTGAAAGGCAAAATTTAAAATTCGAGTTGCTTGTATACGTGCTATGGATTTTTATATTTAGGCCTAAACTTCAATAAGCCGCCATTGTTTGTAACACTTCGCGTCTAAAAACGGGAAAATTCCGTTTCCGCTCTTTACGGACATTTTCGGTTCGGTTTACGGACATTTCCCGTTTTTAGAAGAAGAAAAACCGTTTTCAGAAGAAACAAACCCGTTTTCAGTAGTTACCGGAAAGTTCCGTTAAAATCAGTAATTTTCTCTCCTGAAATTTCAGGTTTTTTTTAACAGTGTATTATAACTAAAACTTTAAAATGGAATGTAATAGATGTAATAGATGAAAAAGCACAAATTTGTCGAGAGGGATCGAGCTCTAATTTAATAGAATAAAGTGGATTTGGATTATGTTACTTGTTGCCAAACGGCAACAGTATGCATTAGAGGGTTAAGAGCACATTAATGAAGCATTCTTTGTTTCTTTCATGCAAGTAAAATAAATCACATGTGACATATGTTTTTGTAAATGTTCAATGATTGCTTTGCAAACTTAAAATGCATGGTTCAAATACTTTTTTTATGTGCCATAAAGAGTATAGAATCCGTCCATATTAGAATTCCTAGTGTTGTGACAGTTTATTTGTCTTTAATGATGATTACCAGTATTTTTCTGCCACATAGAGCTAATAATAGTTTAATTTTTTGCATTTTGGAAAAACTTGATAAAACATCCACTTAAAAAAAACCTCTTTAGTTAATAATTTATATACTTCCAACCCAATAATTCCCTCAAGAGAACAAATAAATTATGATATTCTCCTTTCTTTATAATTCTTTTTTCCGTTCCTCTTTTTAAATTAAATAATGCTTCTCTCTTGTGATTTCCTTTGTGTTGAATTCTGCAATATTTTACTAAATTATTGTTTAACCTTTAATAGAATGAAAAGCAGGATAGCTTATTGATCCACCTGTCTTCTTATTAAAAATGTCTATCATTTAGTGTTTAAAAATTAATATTGTTTTCAGCCCCCTCAACCAGCCCCTAATCACTTCTGAATCTCTGTGCTGCACTCTAATTAATCTAATATCAAGAAATATATTGAAAATTAAATACTTGCAACAAATATATCCAATTATAATCGGGAGGCGAGGTAAAAACTAGACAAGAGAAAATAATTTTAAAGTTTTTTTATAAAAACTAGACTAGATGAAAATTCTACGAAACAATTATTGTAAATTTTTTAAAACCAAATATTATTATTTTGAATTAGCTTCCATTGATTCTTAAATAAATAATTACGTTTTTGTTATTTTAATGTGTGAAAATTGTGTGCGAATGGTAATTGTGAATTTGACTGCATTATTTCGAAAAAAATCCAATCCATTCAATTTTTATATGTACTTTTTCAAGAAATATTCTAACCCTAATATAACCAAAAACCAGATTCTAGATTTGATAGTAGTAAGTTAATAACGCCATCTGTTGTATGTATTAGAAACTAATACTATTTTGTCATATCTAGTTGATGATTATATTTTATACCAATTCCCTCACAATGTTGGATCTGCCAGGGAAGTTGTGTGAATAAAGAAGTTGTAAAATTGTGTTTTTTATATCAGAGTTTATGGCTAGCAGCTTCTTGAAATATTTTTAGACGTTAACAGTACTTTTGTAATTTTTAAACCAGGACAGTACTTGGATAATTCTATTTCTATACAGTGATTTTTTTTAAATGTCGAACTAAATTTTTGCTGTAAACTTTTATGTATGGCAGTAAGTCAACTCTGTTATTTTTTTCCAATATACCTTTGAAAAGATAAATTGTTGATTTTATTAAAATTCGTAATTCGTCGTCGTAGGGTAGAGTGGGGGAATGGCGTCACCTTAAGGGAATTTGAATTTTCATGCAGAATTGTGTTGCAATTAAATTTTCATGCAGAATTGTGTTTCAATTAATGTAAATTGTAATGAGCATAGAATACAACAGTTAATAATCTATCTTGTGGTGATTGAATTTTTTAAAAAATCTTTAATAGAAACTTAAAAATTTTTTTTCCTAAAAGCTTGCACAGTGGCGGTATTACCTCGGTACCAGGGGTAATGCCGCCACACCACTGGGGTTATCAATAAACAAAGCAAATAATCTATAAATAATAGAAAATGCTGTAATAAAGCAATACATAAAGAACTAAAATAGGTTTAATTAACCTTGGAATGACAAATTGTACAGGGTACAGCTACACTTTTTTTTTTAACTTTCCATTTGCAACTAACTGGGCAGCTTTTTTTTTTAAAGTTTCGTTGGTCTATTTGGCCATTTCAGTTATTCTTTTCCGGATACGTGGTATTTGGAACGGAAACTAATAGGCTGTAGGGCCAATATACGAAATATCTATTTTACGGGTTATGCCGCTATCCTTTTGTGGGTGGCGTCATAACCACTGAACTGAACTGAAACTCTGGAAGAAGGATCCCATGATAAGCTGGTGAAGCATATTTTTGGGTCACTTGGCGACAGCTTTAGGGAGAATATGTGCCACATTTGGCATGATTTCGCAGATCACAATGGACACTTGACTTGACAGCTTGCATTGGATGTCGCCAATCACTCGCCAAGAATAGTACTCCAAGGAATTTGAGTTTTAAAGGTTATACCTGCTATTCTATTTTTTTAAAAGTACATGTTTCCGAAACTTCATTATGTAAAGAACCTTCTAAAGCAATAACTTATCAATTTTCTGTTTGAAAAATTATTGAAAAAGTTGAATTAAAATGCCTATTTTAACAGGTAAAGTATAGGATTGGCGGCAAAAGTTGGGTTGCTCTTACAGGGTTGCCGGGCTTCACCGACCCGTTTGACGAGTGTTTCGATACTCCTTCCAGAGTTTCAGTTCAGTTCAGTGGTCATAACCCCGGAGTGATGTGGCTGCATTACCCCAGTAAGACAAAATGTCAGAGACAGCTTGTTTAGGGGAAGGTAGATAGCCTAGCGTCCCAACTAACATAGCCAAGTAATTACTCTTTTCAATGATATGTAAATGATTTATCTAACTTAGAGATAACAGTCTCGCCTTATCTCTTAATTTCAGAAGGCCCAAAATTAGATGAAAATCACTAAAAACCGTATTTTTTAAAAAATAACTTTACACCAACTTAGCGCACGGCCATTCGCGTCTCTACTACTATTACTTTGTTTCCTGTTACAGGTCAGCGCTCACAGTCCCCCTCCCACACACACCGCTGGCAAGATACAAGGGATGACAGCATTGGCCGGGGTGGCGGGATTCCCCGGCCACCACTACTTTATCTATATTAATAAAAGAACGAGTCTGTCTGTGTGTCTGTCTGTGTGTATGTCTGTGGATCGCAAAAAACCTACTTAGACTGCTCTAAAAAATTCGAAATTTTTAATATAGATTCCTTTTAATACCTATGTGTGCACCTGAGGCTTAGTTTTTTCATATTTGATTGTGATTTTTAATTAATATAATTAGTTTAAAAAAACGTCATCCACGTGGAATTGCGGGACCATAACAGGGCTTGAAAATACATGGACCAGGCCGAAACGGGGACTTGACGCCATCCTCTATTAGTTTGATTGATTGAGTTTGGTTGAGATATGTGGTCGCCCTGAGGCTGCTTCATCCTCTATTAGGGTTTGCTTTTTTAAGTGTGCATGCGCCAACACGAATTTAATTTTGTTTTGATTTTGAGTGTATTTTCACAAGTAAGCATGCCTCTAAAATTAAGCAATACGAAGTTAACGGGTTCCCAGTAAGGCGGGACCATACTGCTAGTACTTAATGGAATTAAAATGGGCAAAGTTTAATAAATAGCAGGAATAAAAACAAATTGCATGCAAACAACTCGAAATTAAAATTACACAGAAGATGAAAAATGCGCTCATTTTGAGAGTGAAATCGAAACCGCCAATGAAATCGCATGAAGTTCAAGAATGAAAACAAGAGAGTTATATCGGTTAAAATATTCTCAATAAATATTAATATTGTATTGCTGATGAAAATCACTGAAGACCGTATTTTTTAAATAACTTTACACCAACTCATTGTCCTATGCGGAGAAATAAAGCGATTTAAACGTGTTTCACGAACAAAATAGCTTTAGTTCTGCTAAAAGAAAAGTTTTCCCCAACATTCGCTTTAGTAAGGTAAGAAATTATTGTATTGTTTTTAACAAATTTAATTTCTAAAATTGAAAATGAATACAATACCGCTGGAACTGTTGCCACTCGAGAAGTAAAATATGCCCAGTGGCATAGTTCTAGCGAAACGGTAGCGATAAGTTGTTCGAAGCAACCTTTCTCCTCAAATTAGGGATTTGGCAAGATTCATATTTTGGAACTTTTTGTTTTAGTATTGAATTTGTAGTTAACTTTATTTAAGTTATTGATTTAGTTATTTAATCGTTTCCGGCTGTCTATTTCTAGTCTCCTTTAGGATCTTTACATCTATGTCGTTGGTTGAAATTAGCATGGAAATTTAATTTTAAGTAATTTAAATAGCTGTTGCCACATTAACAATGGCATGAGAAGCTTTATTTATTTAAAAATAATAATTAAAATAAAAATTGATATTTTTCATAAATCAGTTTGGAATGGCATCATAAAGTACAGCACACAGTGATTCTTTGAATGTTCATCATTTTTTAAAAAAGAAAGCGACAAGGCATATTTTTGCATAAAAATCAAGTTAGTTTTAATTTACCTTTCTAATTTTTTTAGAGCAGTTTCGAGTAGTTTCATGTTTTTTGTAAGTAATAAATATTTCGAAAATATTTGTTTTTTTATAGATTTTTATGTTGATACTCATTCAAGAATAGCAAGCCCGTATTTTTAAGGCGGTTTCAACACATTTTTTGGAACGTAACTAATTAAGTAATATATTAAATAATTTAGAAAAATTGTTTTTATAAAAAAGTATTTAGTTAAGTAGAGTTAGTGGAGCACTTCCCTTTGATTAAGTAACTGGAGTTAGATAACTACTTAAAGGTAGTATTCGTCTAAAAACAGTGGAATAATATATGTTTTGCATAGCTAAAAAGTGCATTGCATTAACCCTAGGCATTAACGAAATTATATAGTTAATGTTCTAACTATTAAATATAACTATTTTTTGTCTTCTAAAAAAGAGACAACCCTTCAGTAACTAAACTATAGTTTTAAAACAGATGGAAAAAATAACTTTGAGCAGGTTTTATGTCAAAGGTATCTTATTTAATTAGCGAACATTTGATTTTATTACATAAAAGTTTGAAGTCTATGACATTCTTGCTATGTTTTTTTTTTAAATTTGTGCTTAAGTACCATTTTTGCTCTCTTTTTTGCTCAGATGCCGTCGGCATTCTGCTACTTAATCAGAATTAAAAAAAAAAGAAATATTTTTTTCTGTAAAAGAGAGTGAAAATTTCAAAAGATCATTGAAAGTATTTTTTATTTTCTCCTCACTTTTTTATAGAGGCATGTGCCAAAACGAAAAAATATCTCAAAGCGAATTTATTATATTAATTCGTTTGAAATTGATGTTGACACATTTTATCTTACTTTTATTATTAATGAAACTAAGATTACCAAGTTTCAGTTATTCTTCGTTATTGTCTCAAGATAAAGCTGCAGTGCAACGTCTTGAGCCAACCACTATTGTTTTTAAATGTCAACTTGCTGTATAGTCCGGCTGTTACTTCTAAGCATCCTAAATATTTTGATTGCGGAAGATTCCACTTTGAAAACAAGTAGAGACATACATTTTCAGGCTTGTATGCTTGGTCAGAGACCAGCTTATAAACTTTCGTCAAGTAAGACAGACACAACACACACATACATACGCGACGGATGCTGAAATCTACCGCGCCACCTCCACAATTTAGACATGTAATTGAAGGGGAGGGAAATTTTCTCCAGGGACCTGTACCCGTGGGAAACTGCGCAATGACCACCCACAGGACTTTCGAACCCAACAGATTTAACGAGCACGTACTCCACATATACTCGACAAACAGAACCATCCATACCTCAACGGGATTCGAATCCGGACCCAGCAGCTCCAAAGGCCAATAGGCAGGGTTACTAATCCCAGGTTAAAAAAATACTTTAACAGAAAAAAAAAACGTTAAAAGATAATAACATTATTTTTCTGTAAATATATGATTTTTTTCCTTCAAAATTAGCATTTTGTTTTTAAAGTGGCTAATTTTGGCTAAAGCACAAAAATCTTGCAGATGCCAAATTTAAATAAAGACAATCCGCATAATAAAAATACGAAACTCCTTTTGTGAAGTGGGTAATTTGACTTGAGAAGATCAATAGCATTCCGTGTTGAAGAAACTCCCGACCTTTTCTCGGGACAGGCTATAGGGTTAAGATGAAGTTGGCGATGCTACAGGGCAAAAACCAATACAAAAACCGATACGCCAAGTAAAGCCATTCATCGCTTTGTAGTAAGCTGAAGCAAATACTGGCGAAGTTTTTGGCGTTATTCTGCAGAGGAGTTTGCATAGGCTACTACATTGATTTGACGATTTTTGAATAGAATAAAAATTATAACTACAACGCCTTTTCTCATCTGTGAAGGAAATTAATGACATTTTGTATAATGATATTACATGTATATTCCAGCTTGTGTGCTTGTTCATAGAACCACTTATGAGCTTTCGTCAAGTGTTACAGACACAGAAAGAAATTTTACAGTCACAAAGAAATGAATAACACATAGACAAATAACAAAATTTATTGACTGTCACAAACATCCATGCTGCCGCCTCGGTGGCTGAATGGTTAGTGTACTAGCCTTTGGAGCTGCTGAGGTCGGGTTCGAATCCCGGTCAGGCATGTATGTTTGTGACAGTCAATAAATGTTGTTATTTGTCTATGTGTTATTCATTTCTTTGTGACTGTAAAATTTCTTTCTGTGTCTGTCCCATTTGACGAAAGCTTATAAGCGGTTCTCTGAACAAGCACACAAGCTGGAATATATATGTATCATACCATACCATACCAAATACTGGCGAAGTTTTTGGCGTTATTCTGAAGAGGAGTTTGCATAGGCTTACTACATTGATTTGACGATTTTTGAATATACACTGCTCAAAACAATTAGGGGAGTACATGTTTTAAACCCTTTCGATCCCAATGATTCCATTGGGAATCATCAGCTTGAGATTTTTTTTCTGACTAAGTTAAATTCGCAACTTATGTATCGTTAGATACATCATTACATGGAAGAATAACGTATTTTGAAGAATTTAATATTTTTTTTATATTAATAAAAATATGAAAAATATGGTAAAATAAATTTCACTTTAAAACAGTTTTAGAAAATAAATTGACCCTAAATTTTTCATGCTTGCATTTTTTAGATGTTTAAAAATATATTTCAACTATTTTTAACAAAAAAAGTTTTGAAAAAATTATTGTTATAATTTATTAAAAAGTTATTATTCCATTTCCCCCCTTTAAATTTAAGTATTAAAAACTTAAGATTTTTTCTCCTGTTTTTTACTATTTCATTTCGAATGCATAGTCAACCTATTTAACAAATTTCAGATTTATAGGATGAAAATTAAAAAGTTGGGAGTGAAGTTAAAGTTGGAATTAAAAAGTGCTCCCCTAATTGTTTTGAGCAGTGTAATAAAAATTATAACTACAATGCCTTTTCTCATCTGTGAAGGAAATTAATGACATTTTGTATAAATTCAGATATCGTGCTACAGCCTAACACTGTGTAAATAGTCGTTTTTAGATTTTTAATTAACGATTTTTAACATTTTAAGACAAGAGCAAAATCCTACACATATATTCTTTTATAATCTAAACATACTTTTCATACAAATATATGCTAAAAAGTATGTTTTGCAAATAAATTTTTAAAAAAATATGTTTAATAGTTACTTAGGGACGCCACATAAACTCGAAAACTAAAAATATTTTGGGCTATAAATGCAACAAAAAAGGCCGTATCAATTATTTCTAGTTGACAGATTATTTTAACATTGTTTTTAATGCAAAATGCTTTGAAAATTAACTACTAAAATAACTTTTTGTAAAGTTTGAAAATTTTTTTTATGAACTCTAATACCGTATTGAACACCGTTCAACTTCATTTTTTATAGAAATAAATGACCGATACCAGTAATCAATGGCTGAAAACCGATATTTGGATCATCTTCTATCGGTCCAGGTCAATTTTGGAACTAATTAACGTGTTAACCCTTTCAGTCCCAGTGATGCCATTTGGCATCATCACTTTCAATATTTTTTTTCAAAATGTTTATGTCCCGCTATGACATCCAAACACACAACATTCAATTCTTCACACTTTGTTCTGTCAAACAAAATTTTACTTTTATCTCAATAGAAGTCAGAACTACTATTTTTTTATTTAGAAAATAGTCAACAAGCGTTTCTCCTGATTTTTTATAAGTTCACTTCGGTTCCACATATTTAAAACACAATTTAAACTATTTCGGTTAAAATAATTACTAATTTTTTTTTAATAATTTGGTCAGATACCTTAAAATATATAACTCGAAGTGTTTTTAGGTAATATATATTATTTTATTTTGTTGTTTTCCACAATTAAAGAATTTTGGCATTGTTTCAAAAACCATATAACAAATTTTAATGGATTTTTTTTCTTATGGAATTCGTATATTTGACCTAGAATAAGCTTATTTTGTGAATATCAGATGTTTCTGTAGTGCAGTAAATTTTTGGGACTGAAAGGGTTAATTGTTTGTGGGGAGGTTTTAAAAAATGTCCCCAAATGGGGCCGCCAAGTCGCCAAGAGGAATAAATTCATGCGTTTCAGTATGGACTACAGTGGTGGTCATAATTATAAGGACAACGGAAAAACAGCTAGATCTTTTCGACAAATCACGGTTGAATTATGCAAATTTTATGTCTGTTAGCCAATAGTTAATTAAGCATTTTAAATGAGATTCTTTACAAATATACAAAAAATTCATAATTTTAAAATGTGTTATAAAATTTAACATACAGCGAAATTGGACAAAATTATAAGGACAATTGTATTTCTGTAAGTTTAATGCATAAATTAGCATAGATTTAGCAAAGTTTCGGCTTGTACACGTCATTCCATCGTTTTATAAAGATTTTGCTAGTGTTTGAAATTTTCATTACACTTATCTTCAACCATGCCACTAGGTGCGAAGCTTTCAGTGTTTGAAAAAGTAAAATTAATCGCTTATAAAAATTCTGGACTTACCGGACGTGAAATAGCATTGAAATTGAATAGATCACAGACTTCAATATATAATTTTTTATAAAATTCTGGAAATTATGGAAAACGAAAACACCCAGGTAGGCCATTTTCTGTATCTTTGAGAGATAAAAGACGAATTATAAATAGAGCTTGCTCTAAAAAGCAAACATCGACAGAAATAAAGCGTGAACTGGACTTGAACTGCAGTGCTCGAACAGTTCGCCGTGTTTTACAAAATGCTAAACAGGTTCGATACGGAAAACTAAAGTCACGACCCCCTCTTACAAAAACCCAAAAGAGACTGAGGATGGAGTTTGCAAAAAAGTACATTTCTATGGGTGACAAATGGGATGACGTTGTCTTTTCCGATGAAAAGAAGTTTAACCTAGACGGACCTGATGGTTTTAAGTATTTTTGGTATGATCTTCGCAAAGAAAAAGAAATCTTTTCAAAGCGCTCATATGGTGGTGGCTCGGCAATGGTCTGGGCAGGTTACGCAGCCTCTGGAACTACAGAAATAGTATTTCTTCAAGGGAAAATGAACTCAAATAGTTATGTTGATATGCTGGGTGACAATCTCTTGCCACAAGCACCGTTGATAACCAGCGGTGACTATTTATTCCAGCAGGACAATGAATCCATACATGTATCCGCAGCTTCAAAATCATGGTTTAACGCTAATTCTGTAAATCTATTGACTGATTGGCCACCTAAAAGTCCCGATCTGAACCCAATCGAGAATTTGTGGGGTATTTTGGCGTATGAAGTTTACAAAAATGGCACTCAATACCACAACAAACGAGAACTGATGTCATCAATTGAAAAGGCATGGAAAAATATTCCTGTGAGCACCCTAAAGAAACTAACGAGCTCTATGACGTCAAGATTAATTGCAGTAATTGAAAATAAGGGTGAACTTAGTAATTATTAACTGTTTGGACTTGAAAATTTTAAATGTCCTTATAATTTTGTCCAGTTTCCTAACAATGCATTTTTTGTTTATTATTTTTATAAACTCAAATTTTATAGTTTAATTTTTTTATTGTTCTTAAATGATTTATAGCATAAAGAAGTATTTTATGTCTAAATACATTTTCATTTAGTTCAGAAATAAAAAAATGCTGTTCAATTTTCAGTTGTCCTTATAATTTTGACCACCACTGTAACATTTGAAGAGTACACGGGAAAAACCGATTGATTTTTCAGAGAAGTTTCCTTAGCAGGCCACTTTGGCGATGATAGTGAGTGACCGCCTAAACTTGTGTAAGGAAAACAGTTCCTACCATAGATATCAAAGTTAAAGTGGATCACGTGACCTCCAATGCTAACGACGGGACGCGCAAGGAGCTCCCAATGAAGTCAGTGTTGTAGGTCTCGTGATAAGCCACTGTAGTACTTTAACTACGATCTCTGTGGTTCCTAGCTACCAAGTTCAGGCGATTGGCGATCCCGACGCTCGGACCAAGCGAAGAAGAAAGAAAGAAACCGGTTTTATGTCGCCAAGCAGGCAATTGCGGGTGTCCGCCTGATAAATCAATCGCTTCTTCCCGTGTATACTCTTCATTTGAGTCAGTGGTTTATTTGGGCTTGTTGCTTGGCGATTTTCTGACGGCTTCACGTCGTTTCTCGCCAAGCATCACCCTCTTCTTCTAAACTCTACGGGACAGGCGTATACGAGTAATGAACAAATATTTGAGGCTCAACTTCGCCAGATGGAGTTGGAAAAGAACTCTGCTTTTGTCTCCGATCGTGGGATTAAAGGGTGATAGGTTTGTTGATATGTTACTGGGGAGTTATGAAATGTTTTATTTCAGGGTATAAAATACCGAGTTATTTAAAGTTTTTCTCTCCAATGGGGCTGCTTTTTTTGGCGGCTAAGCTTTTGCAGATTCGGCATATTCCCCAGAACGAAGCGTCATCTTTTGCGGCTCCTCAAATCGACTCTCGCTACTAGTTTTGAAACTGAGGTTACAATGAATCTGTGCTCTTTGCGGATGATTGGAAGTTTTCATAGTTGGAAATTATTTAAATTTTTAGATGACCCCTAATAAAATTGCGTCAATTTAAAAAGGTTTTCCCACTCAAATGACATCCTTTACAGAAGCTATAGGGATCAACAGGTAGGTGAAGAGTGATTAGCGTTTAATACCCCCCCCCCCCCGCACCTTCCTTAACGTAAAGTGATCTCTTGTGTTTTTATGTTTTTCAAACAGTTTACACATTTTAATTAAAGAAATCCTTAAAATCTAGACATCGAATTATGTTTTTCTGTTATAAAACACTTTGTGTTAAATTGCTGTTTTGTACTCCATTTTGATTTTAAATAAGTGTAAAAATATTTTCTTTTTCAATCTCATATTGAAACAAATGCATCTGAAGTTTCTTAGACGCAAATAAAATGCAATATAAGAAATCCTCACATATTAATAAAAATAATTCTATATCATTAGTTAAAGCCACTTTAAGCATTCAAAAATTAAAGCTGGACCACTGTCCTACATTATTAAATCTAAAGGTTGCATTTAGCGTTTTGCAAAAGAACTATTTTTCATTGTCAATATACTTTGATGCTCTAGCATTCTGGTTAAATAAAATACACCGTATAAGAAATTCTCACACATTTATGAACGCAAATCTTTATCTTTGGTTTATTGGTTAAAGTCACTTTAAGCCAAATCAAAGCAGGACCGCTGTCCTACCCTATTAAGTCAACAAGGTTGCATCTACCTTTTTACAAAAGAATTATTTCAATGTCAATACACTTTGATGTCTGTTTCTAGCTGTTTCCAAATGCTTTAGTGCTGACTTTTAATGAAGTAAGAATTGTGTTTTCAAATAATCAGCATCGAATTTCTGATCAAAGTAATTTAGTTTTGACTAAGTAGTACGCACACTTGAATAGATTTTTGCTGAGAATGCGATGTCAATTTAAAGATACAATTCCTTTGTAAACTCTTCCTCATTCCATTTTGAAATTTTCATCGTAGGATATTTCATGTATATTTGATTAGAAAGGTCGGAATATTGTTAAATTTAGTTAAAATTACTTAATTGGTTAAAATTGAATAAGTAAATGATTTTTCATTTTTATTTCCTTTTATAAAGTGTTTGATTTCCCAAATAATATTTTGTGTATACGGAATAAAATAAAGATATAGTTAGTCAACATTTCAAAATTTATCTCAAACAGCATTTCAGGTTTTAATATAAAATCAATGAGTTGTCATATATAACTTAGATTTCAACTTTTATTTACCGATATTTCAGAATAGTAGAAAAACTGCAGATGTTCTCACTTCTTGTTTAAATAAAAATCCATATTTGAATTCACCTGCAACCTTTATTTCAATACTTTGGTAGAAAAAGAGCTGATATGATAGGTTATAATATTGCACATAGGCCTTTACTAAGTTACTGACTTTTAAGCTTTATAAAAGAATGCTTGTGTGGACAGTTGCATAATCAGATTTCATACCAAAAGCTAACAAAAAAATGGAAATCGACAGTTTTGGAGTTCCAGATCTTTACTGCGAAAAATAAAACTTTCTTTTTTGAAGTTATGACCCTCTAAGTCTTAAAGGTTAAGAATAAGAAGGTCGATTTTGGGGTACAGTGTTATGTAGTCTTTATTCTTTTTAGAGTTTTATTTAACCAAAATTCATTTTTGATAGGTTTGGTGCTCGGATTTCCAATAAAAGAGAATAAAAAATGCTTCAATAAATTCAAATTTAATAAATTTCAAATCAGTTCATTTTTAGTACAATTAGGAAAAATTGTAACGTAAAACAAATATTTTTTTTAGAAAATTATATTTTCTGTAAATATGTTTTTATTTCTGTAAAGTTACTAGATTTGTGACTGTGACCTTCTGTTTAACCTTTTGAACTTAAAAAAATTACAAAAAATTAACAGTTTCCTCTGCCGTCGTCTCATCAGTATCCATGATTTATGAATTGCGAAAAATAGGTGTTTGCAATTCAAATTTCAAGTTGGCATTTTATTTACTTAATCCATAAAACTAAAAATTCAAAACTTATATTTTGAAGTTATTTTTATAATTAAAAATCTCGTTTAAAAAAGAGATTTTACATTAGAATATTTCTTCAATGGCTTGTATGATAAATTTTGGAATGAAATAACCCAATAAAACCCATGTTTGTATACTACTTCGCAAAAGAAGATGTTACAGAGATTTACTCGAGCAGAATGGACTCAGAGAAACCGTTACGCGCCGAATATAAGGGTTTACCTTCGCCAAAATGTGCATTTTATATTTTCCCAGACTAACAAAAGTTTTCCCGTTTTATGTAAATTTCGCCATAAAAAAAGAAAAACCACAAGTAAAGGAGTTTTATCTTGTGAAGAATGG
Source organism: Hylyphantes graminicola (assembly GCA_023701765.1). Taxonomy (NCBI): domain Eukaryota; kingdom Metazoa; phylum Arthropoda; class Arachnida; order Araneae; family Linyphiidae; genus Hylyphantes; species Hylyphantes graminicola. The sequence goes on from CM043123.1 coordinate 7,147,897, forward strand.
TAGAGAGAGCATTTAAATTGAACTTTTGCCTCGTGGGTTCACTCGGAACAGTTGGCATTCAAAACATAGGTGTTTCCTTAAAATTGTGTTTTCTGTTTATGGAGAGAACACAATATGTGGAATGTTTTTTATCTGTTTTTTCACACATTACTGGATGCTTTATGGTACTCATTTATTTTATAACTAAACACGAATTATTTTTGAAAAAAAAATGGCTGAAAAAATTAATACTTAAATAAATAAAAAACACATTTTTTTCTTTGAATAATTTCGCAAGAATATAAAATGGACATGTTTCAGGTCCTCAGTGACAACAGTAATACTGAATGAAAAATACTTTGTTGCACATTGATTGGGTCCCGTATTTACAGAACACCAGCTGGAGCGCCGATAGAAGGAAGAGAAAAAAAAAAAGTTCGAAGGAATTACGTCACCCAACCTGAAACAAGCCAACTATATAAATGGGTAAAAAACACTGTTTGTTTGAATCTGTGTAATATTAAAAAACTTATTAACCTTGAATACTTTAAATTTAAATATTGAATCAACATTATTATTTCAAATGAACCAAGCATTTTTAAACTGAGGTCCAATAGAGTAACTTTGTCCCTTGAGGTTAACTTCATCCATAGCATAAAACCCTATTACAGATTTTCTTCGTGGATATTTTTTACTCACAGACAGAATTGAAACTAATTAAAAAAAGGCAAACATAATTTTAAAGAGTGTATTTAAGGGGGAATGGGCGCGCTGGATCGGGGGTCTCCAAAGCAAAATGCATCAGTGTTAATCCTAAGGGGAAAAATATTTTCTCTGCCACATTTCTCTGGCTATATTGAATATGTTTACAAGCGGATTTTTATGTGATGAATGTAGCTGACTTACAAGTCTGGACCTTCCCTTTTTTTGAAATTGGTTCGAATATTTTTTTAAATTTTCAATGAATAAATTTTACACAAAATATTTTTATGTAACTATGTGTTTTTTCAGTAAAATTACCAACTCGTGTGAAGATGGGAGATCTCGTGAGTTCACCCAACATCACTTAGAGTTGTCACACAAATACTTTTTTTTATAAAAAAAAATTCGGAATTTGCAAATTCTGCTTTTAAATTGGCATTTTTCCTAATATTGGCGCACAAGACCACTTAATTTTTTCTGTTAGAAAATGTAGAAAACGTTTTGCTCAAATTTAACTATAACAAATGAAAGAACACAAATTATAAGGATTGATTAACTTGAAAAAAAATTTACTTAAAAAAGATTTTTTTGTTAAAGGAAATAAATTAATGGTGCTAAAATTGTTATAATAAGATCTGTAATTGTAACTATAATACCACTTAACTACTTTAACTAGAGCAGAGCATTTTTTTAAAATGTGCATTTGTAACTTTAATCTTAAGACTAACTTAATTAAAATAACCAACTAAATTGATTCAATTTTCGTTTTTCATAAAAATTTGGCGAACAAATGGTAAGTATAAAGAAAAAATAATATTAAAAAAAAGAAATTGAAAAAATTCTGGTTCATTTAAGATAAATGTACTCTGTAATCAATTGTGGCAGAAATCTCATCCAAGAATAAATACCTAGGTTTTTATCTCGATAAAGTATTTTGGGAATTTTATGCTTGGCTGAATGTTTTTTTCGAATTAACTTAAATTTTTCCTTTCTAAAAGTTTTCCAAGTAGCAGAAGGATATCATATTTTAATTGATGCTGTACCTTTTACTCAAAAATATCCATATTTCCCATAGTAATACATTAGGCAACATAGGAGGCAACTATATACACCATATCAAATGCCTGCCATTTGCCCTTTTTGAAACTAAAATATTTTTAAAAAAGCAAACCAGTAATGATAAGTTTAAAGCAAATCACATATTGCAATTTTAACCAACGGAAAATTAATAATTTTAAACTTGTAGCACGCATGCGCACACATGTAAATAGAGTTTAAAGAAAGAACGGTTCAAGTTTCAGAGCATGGGAAGTGATGAAAGCCCTTTTAACTTTTTAATATAGTGGAGTTTAAATTCAAGCTTAGTACCATTTCAACGAACAATATTTGAATGTCAAAGCTCATTAAAAAAATACGGATTTTGGCCATTTTTTTTTATTTTGAGTATGTATACCTTAAGCTTACTTTCTTGATGCAATAATATTTGAAGAAAATAGCGTTACTAAAGAGGTTTCACTTATTTAGGCAAACGTTCATACATTTGCATAAACGAATAACTATAAACAATTTGCAAAAGTTTAGAAATAAAAATGGCGGAAAGTGATTCCAGTTCAAATGTTCCTCTTCACCCATAAGCAATTTGCATAGAATAAGCAATCGTCACATAAATATAAATCATACTCTATATCTACAATCGAAATTAATATACCCTCAGAAGTAATTCTTTACACAGAACTAAAAATGAAAATATATATGTATTCGAAACACGTACGAGATATTTTAAAATTCTCGACTATACAATTCGAAATTCTTAGCAACATAACAATAGATGAAAAAATCGAACGCAAACAAATTCCCTCACCCTCGTTTTCACTTGAAACATGAAATATTTCTATTGAAACTCGGCATGCTCCATCACTATCGCGCTCGGAATATCGCGCAATGCATACGTAATGTTTGTCAAACTTTTTCAGAGTTTGATCTCTGTTTTTTGCACTGTCGGGATCAATTCTTGTTTATTACACTCGCACCGAAAGCCTGGAGTATTTTCTTTGTGACGAACCCCTAAGTTGTGCTGAAACGGCACAAAGATTACGCAGTTTCAGCGCTTTATATCAAGAACAAAACACTCCTGTAGCGCAGTTGTAAGTTTTGGGACAAAAGTTGAAAATATTTTCTTTCTGTATATCCCTTGTCTTTTATCCAAACGGGTCAGGTGTAAGTGACGGTGCCATTTATTCGCCAATAACCCAGTCGATTTTTTTTTCAGCTTCGGTGACTTTTTCTGGATAGCTGGACTAAAATACGGAGGTATAAAAATTTAACGAAATAAAATAAAAGTACTCAAGATACTATTGTTTTGCTTTAAACAAAACACGTAGTGCATGCGTTTGTGTAAAACCAGTTTTTATTTTGTAAAACTTGAACATAGTTGGATAAAAAAAACCTTTGAAAAGTGAACCTAAAATTCTATACATGAATCAGGTTGTATAAAGCGTAAAAACAAGAAGTCAAAAGATTGAAAATCCTTTGCTTAGTGCTTTGGTAGAATTTGTTTTACAGTTTTTCTTTGTTTATGCCTTAATATCAGCCATTTTTTTTAAACTTAGTTTTCGTTCTACTTTTCTTTATGGTTTTTAAGTATGAGGAATCGGAATTTTAATTAAAATATAATCCAAAGCTTTTATTTTAACCCTTTCAGTCCCAAAAATTTACTACACTACAGAAACATCTGATATTCACAAAATAAGCTTAGTTTAGGTCAAATATACGAATTCCAGAAGAAAAAAAAATCATTAAAATTTTTTATATGGTTTTTGAAACAATGCCAAAAATTTTTAACTGTGGAAAACAACAAAATAAAAATATATTTATTACCTAAAAACACTTCGAGTTATATATTTTAAGGTATCTGACCATATTATTAAAAAAAATTAGTAATTATTTTAACCGAAATAGTTTAAATTGTGTTTTAAATATGTGGAACTGAAGTGAACTTATAAAAAATCAGGAGAAACGCTTGTTGACTATTTTCTGAATAAAAAAAAATAGTAGTTCTGACTTCTATTGAGATTGATGTAAAATATTGTCTGATAGAACAAAGTGTGAAGAATCGAATGATGTGTGTTTGGATCTCATAACGGGACATAAACATTTTGAAAAAAATATTGAAAGTGATGATGCCAAATGGCATCACTGGGACTGAAAGGGTTAACTTAATAGGAGAGTGCAATTCTGTGAGATGTCTTCCAAAAACTTTAAAAGTTCATAATCATTTAATGAACAAGTACGTTCATAAGTATATTCCAGTTTATTATGCAACCACCCTGTAGGTTGTATTGTAAGTTTTTCTACTACTACAATGCAGGTTATTCTGCGGGTGTAAAAATTCATAATTTAACGTGAATTAAATTATCAATTGCTCTGTTAACCATTTAAAGTGAAATAAAATACATTGCTATTTTTTTTTAAAAAAAAACTTATGGAGTTTTTCCTCCGGTTAACCATATTTGTTGATTGCTTCGATAATTTGAAAGATAATTTTACTTTCGTATACGTATTTTTTTAAATTGAAAGAATTGGCCATTTAAGATTCCTAACTAAGTAAAAATTTGTTTAAGGACCTTAAAATTTATTAAATTATTACGAGATTATTAATGCTATTCAAACACAATCATAAACTGTCAAATTGTAATATTTCAAAATGCAGGACGGAATTTATGCGAATTCCATAACTTCAAAGTACCGCAAAAACCTCCATAAGTTTTTGATAAATTAATTTTTTTTGGAAATAGAAATCGAAATGTATAACCTCTACTAATTTTATTTTTTAATTAAAAACACATTTGGAAATTTGAAAAAAAAAAGGAAAATCCCTTGTATCTGGAAAATCCCTTCCTAGGGAGACACACATTTCAGAAAAAGAATGGAGTTCTAAAAAGAATATTTTATCCTGTTATGGCTGGGAACAGTTTAAAAGTGCTTACTTCTTTTTAATATAGAGAGATATTTGTTGAAAATAGAAATTTAAATGTTTTATAATAATAAGTTAAAGTAGTTTTGTTTCAAAATATTGTTTTCTTGCCACGCTTGTATATTCACTCAAATAAAACTCCATAGGTTCTTAATACATTACAAAAATATTTGTTAGGGCAAGAAACTAAAATGTTTCATAATAATAAGTTTAAATAATTTTGAGTCAAAATATTGTTTTCTTACTACGCTTGTATATTCACTCAAATAAAACTCCTTAAGTTTTAATAAATTTCTTAAAAGAAATATTTGTTGGAAATAGAAACTGAAATGTTACATAATAATAAGTTTAAATAATTTTGCGCTGAAATATTGTTATCTTGCTACGCTTGTATTCACTCAAATAAAACAACATCATGCACGCAGCTACGAACAACGAATAACATCGGTAAAGGTTACATTTCTTGAAAAAGATGTCATAGCACGCGACCGTTGAGTAATGGCAGTTTTGGAATACAGTAATATCTTCTTATTTTTTTTGTGGTTTACGAAAAAGTACTAGCAACATTCTTTATTTTATATCCTTACTGTGGGAATGTTTCCAAGAAATAGTTTTAAAGATAAAAATTGTCCAAAAATGACAGTAAAAGAATCATTTTTAAGTATTCAGATAGAAAATTTAATTTTTTTGAAGCAGTTTGTTTTTGGAGAAGTCTCTATACCAAAACACACCTTAAGTTTGCAGCATTGAAATATGTTCCAGACGGAGGAACCGGCGTAAACAAGGCCGCTGGCGCCGTCATTTTGCCTGCTCTGATTGGTCGCTCCTTTGCGATACGCTCACCCTGATATTCGATGACACCCTGTTACGTCAAAATCGAAGGAAAAAATAATTAATATTTAATTCTAAATGAAGCAAAAACTAATAAAAGTATGTCTTGAAATAACGAATAAATTGGTTAATTGAATGTGAAATACCTTTTTTTATTCGATTCTCACACTCGAAAATGAGAACTATTTACCCTTTTTCTCGTAGAACATTTCTATACTGCAAACTTAATATGAGTTTTACTGTAGGCGCGTTTACATGGGCCATCGAATCCATGGATTGACGAGCAAACTCAGCAATTTTTCCCTCTTGAGGATTTTATCCCAGACAGAACAGGAATTGCAGGGTTCATTGGGGTGCTTCGCAAACCCTCCAATGGAGGAGGGTTTGATGTTTCATACCATGGATTCGGCCACAGACTTTCATTTGGTTTAGAAATCCTGCTCGACCTCTTTTTCCAATTAATAGGGATTTTGGTGTCCCATCTAATTTTTTTTTTTGAATTCTTGATATTATTATTCGAAAAAAGAGAAAATACCTTTGCAATAATATAAATAAAATCGCTTTACAAATGCTTTTGAAGTCACAATGATACAATTTCTTCAGTATTTTTCAGATATTGTATCGAGTAAGTTTTGAAATTAAAATATTTTCCCTTGAATATTTGAAAAAACTCTGTGAAAACAAATAACCGATAAAATGTCAAATGCATAAATTTTACGCACTTACTTATACCATGTCTAGAAAGAATGTAAGCTTTAAAAAAACTTTCTTACCCTATCCTTTCTCTGGGTGTTTTAGGAAACGGGGGAACATCGGTTTCCTAAACGTAGCGCGTTTGAGGTTAATAATCAAAACAATTAGCAGTAACCAAGTAGGGTGGAGAAAAAACACGTACTCCGTTTCGAAGAAAACCGCATGCTTTCGAAGCTTGCATACTGGCTAGACAAAGGTATAGCACATTAGCATCAAGTTCCTATAGCGATATTTCTATTTTTCTTTGTTTTAACCCATTAAAGCTTACTGTCACTATAGGGTAAGGTGGGGTAAGTGGGCCATTGGGGCAAGTGGGCCACCCCCCCTGGCATTTCTCGAATTATGGACGTAAAAAAAATCTGTTACAATATTTTTATGTATTTACCCCAATAGATGCAGGAAACATTATGGCATCATTTTTATTTAAGTATGTAACAAGGTACAATCCTTTTTGTGAAAATTTTTAAAATTGCATCTTTTCGTAATTCACGCCATCATACTATTTTTTTATTTATTTCCAAACGGTTCATGATACAGAACAAAATGTTATATATTTCGAAAGTGTATAAAACGTAGTATCTTTTTGTAGTGTCATGTACTTGTGATGTTGATAAGGTTAAAAGAAAATTAGGGTGGCCCACTTGCCCCGCGTTTGGGGTAAGTGGGCCACCACAATGGCGGGGTAAGTGGGCCAGGGGTGGCCCACTTGCCCCAAACTCTTTAATATACTTAAAAAAAAGTCATATTCACTGATTCATGGGGTAAGTCATATTCCCTATTCATAGTCCTATTCATTGACATAGGCCAGTTTAAAATCTGTAGCCCTAACATTTTTTTTACACTACATGCAAAAATGACCAAGATGCAAATTAAAGAATTTTTTCTTTTAGTAAGCTTGCATGCCAGAAAAGTTGTTATTGGGGAACTATTGAAGATACATCACTAATTTTTTGTTTCAAACACTCAAAATATCATGTAGATTATCCCACTTACCCCACCATATCTCTAATATTTATGTGTAAAAATATATTAGGGGGTGGCCCACTTACCCCACCTTGTGGGGCAAGTGGGCCACTCGGATGACCAAAAAGAAAAAAGTATTTTTTAAATTTATTATTTGCCAATTTGTTTTAAGAATGCCATGGATACAGTAATAACATACGAGAGAATGGACCACAAAAAAAATAAGTTGTTCGGCCGATTACATCCAGTGGTATGAGGGTCTAAAGTCGAATTATGCCAAAAAGGTGGCCCACTTACCCCACCTTACCCTATTTGTCACAATAAAAAATGATTTGAAACGACCATAAATGCATATTTTATGTTTCCCAGTTGTCTTAAACCATTTCTGTTTTGTACTTGTAGGATTTAACTATCAGTATAACATATTTTGCGTTTAGTTTAGGATTTGTTTGTGTTTTTGTAATTGTTTAAAAATTCACTGTTTAAAACTAATGCTAGCTTTTATGCATTAAAAAAACCCATGAAAATGATGAAATTAAAAAACAGAATAGCAAAAAAACCCCTTTTATCTTATAAGAAATACGCTTCAGGAATATTCAATTTTTTCACATTATTTCAGACGATAATTTCGAAACAAAATTTTTGACAATATCTTAAGAAAAAAATATCAATTAATGCTATACTGCTTTATTAACAAGTTTATTCCATACATTATGCATTAAATATTAGAAGAATAAGTAGTTGATTATGGAATTTAATTGTTTTTAAATGGAAACTGAAAATAACACGATTAATTAACATCGATTAATTTAATCATAACACGATTAATTTAACATCACTCAATGAAGAATGGGACTTCCTTTTGCCCCACTATCCCCTCATGCCCCACTAGAAATGCCCCGTCTAGCTTCATGGTTTTAAGGATTAAAATAATTAATTTAAAGTCTGATTTTAATTGGAACTTTTTTTTGGGACCGATTCAAAATAATCTTAGAAAGCAGTAGCATTCATTAATAAAAATAGAGTTACATAAATCGATTGTATTTTACCTGTAGAGGCTTACAATGAGCAAAATTGTAACTTTTTACGAATTATTGAGACAAACACATACACAGCATGACTAATAATTAGTAAAAACGGTCTAATACTTTCAGAGAATCTTATTTATAGCCAACTTTAAAAGCTATAACCTTGTCCGCTAGATTTTTATTAATTACTGAGACCCATACTTAAATCCCATCTTACGCCATCTTATCCCACCATCCTCTACTTTTTCAATATCATTATTTTCATAAAGAAAAAAAGTTTTCGAAAATTATAGGTCGGAGGCTATTAAATTTTTCAGAGTCTTAAACTATTGAGGTTTAATATTCGTTAGTGTTATACTTATGAGACTTAAATTCTTTTAAAAATAAACATAAAATTTGATACTCATTTTGACGTTTTTTTTTAAAAATTGAAATAACTTAATAATTAAAATAAATGCGTCTACTTCTACGTGAAACTGAACTTTTATGAGATTTTAAATATATAAAATAGTTGCCTGGACTATACTTCATTCCGTTTCGGTTTTTAAAGAATTATAGAATTGAAGAATTGTGAAATTTCCATAAACGATAAAGATGTGAAACATTTCAAAATGGGATACTTTCTTGTTAAGAAACGAATAACTTCGTTATAATCAATCCTGAAATCTTTAGGGATTAATTCCACTAAATCCTTGAATTTGTAACTATTTTTACATTTTAGAAATCTTATCTTAAAATTAAAATGTAGTAATATGATTTCCAAAGGAGGAAATATGATCAATCCAATTTTAGATAATTCTATTCGGTCCAAAATAATTTATGTTTCGGTAGAATTTTCACTGTAAAGACCGTAGAAAAATGTCAAGAAGGATAAAATAAGTAGAAAACTCTATAGCTTTTGCATTAAAATTTCATAGCATTAAAATTTTATAGAATATTTAGTAATTTTGATGTAAGTAGAATAAATAATGTGTAGCTTCAATGCATAAGGAATTAGGTTATTTTATTACTATTGCCTTTTTATTACCAACGAGAGTAGTTTTCTGAATATAAATTTAAAATAAAAATCGCAAAAGTATTAAGTTTAGACGTATTTAAACGTTTACATGTTTTAGTGTAACACGAAACGATTTCGAAACGCTGAAAATAGGGCAAATAGGTTTTTATTAACATGTGCTTTTTTTGGATTTTGTTTGCATCCCTTAATCAAACAACTCGATTTTAAAAGTTTTAATATTCTGCCAAAAAAAAAAAGAAAACAGTTTCATTTTAACAATCTTTACTGTTATTTTATTTATTTGGCTAGCCAATTAGAGGAAAAAAAGGTTCACTTTTATTCATAGGGGTTCTCCAATAAGTTAAAATATACTGAGTTTATCTGAAGATGAAGCGTTGCATATCTCCATTTCTATAGTCATTGGACCTGAGGTTCGAATATTACTAATGGTCCATGCTGAGTGATATCTCCCAGCTGAATTCCTAAGCAAGCCTGGTACTCATTTATCGACAAAGGAGGGATGCAGGGATAGGTGGACCTATGACCAGCTACCCGACTCGTATACGGACCAGAGTAGACAGATTGAGAATCAGACATGCTAACTACCACCGTCTCCAATTAAATATAATTTCAATTTGCTATATAGCATATCCTTACGACAAAATTCAATATGCATTAGATATAAACGATTGTACACGTTCTTGATAGGGGTACTGTTATTGTACCAATAACTTTCGCCACAAAACTTCCCGCCACCCTTATTTGAAACACTTTAGGGATGGAAAACCGAAACTGTTTTTTTTGCCCTCGGTTTTGAGCAAAAAAAAAAAAAAAAAAAAAAAACAGTTTTTCATAAAGCCAGTCTTAAGGTTCAGTTTAACCGAAAAATCGGTTTTTGATACACCGTTTTTTTTAAAAAACCGCCATCCCTTCCGTTTCTTATTTGCTTGATGGCGAGTATAGTATATAAAGAGCGACATAACCTCTTATTATTACTGTCATCTGAGTGGGCTTTTTATCATTTTCTACAGGTAAGAGAGGCTATTTGGTAAAGTGGTCGTTCAAATACTTGTGGATAGAAAGGTCTCTATGTACGAAAACCGAAGAATAAGTTCGTAGCCGTTCCCCTTTATAGTCACGGCAATGCTATTCGTTTTTGTAATAACACCATTTCTTTCGGAAATGAATACGCATCTGAAATAACAGCCTTGGCTCTTTGTCATCAAATCGTTATAGATTGCCCCATATCTGATGTACCATTGTTGCTAGGCTGGATGTCGTTCCTATCACGGAATTAGAGATCTTTTATTTGTGCAATGTTTAAGAATACCTTAGTTGCAAGGAATAAAGTATTTAATACGCTTGTTATGGAAGGGGTACCAGGGACACATGACCCAACTTGTATTTTTTGGCCCCCCTTGTAACTTTTAAAATACATTATTTATGGATGTGCAAATGCAGTTAATTTATTCTTTAATAAGCATTACACAATATATATCAGTATTTTTCTGAAGTATTAACTGTAGTATTAGAAAAGATAAATTATTTAAAACTTCAGTTTCGGGTCATGTATCCCAATGCATAGGGATACATGACCCACCCATTAGAGATACGTGACCCAACAAAAAATGTGGTAGTAAGAGACTTAAAATTATCAAAATACTTTTACCTAATAACAAAACAAACATCATAATGTAAAGTTTAAACAGATTTTATAGTTTTTTGAGACAAAATTATTCTTTTTTTTAATCACATTAATTATGTTTATGTTAACGAACTTATCAAATTTAAATGTAAAATCTTGTCTATATACAAAACTGGAAATTCTTTTATTTTGCAACGAAAACACAGCTTATTGTAAAATCGATTATATTTGATCAATATCAACTTGGGATGTATTATCTATTTCAGGCCATTCAAAAAATTTTCCATTGATTTTTTCTGCATACTGAATTGTAAGCTCGCTAAAAAAATTCCCTTGTACTTTCCGAACAAACATTCCGTTAAGAACCCAGCCATTTACTTTTGGGTCTCCCATAATTTCTATAAAAAAATTATTTTTTCTACTTCCGTCTTCCCTAATTGGTTTGGGTCAAGTATCGCTAGTTGCACTTTCTTATTAACCCCAAACAAAGACATTTGTGAATAATTACATTAGCACTTGTTTGCACGTAATTGTAGCTAATAGCATGAACAAAACAAGTAACTAAAAGAAAAAATCTTTCCTTGAAACCCCCCCCCCCAAAAAAAAAGCAGACCGAAAAAGCTTACGGCACGAAAAATGTACTTTTAGTGCATGGAAACGTATTTCTGCGTATATCTAAGCACATAAGCAAGGATTCAGCTGGAGGTTTTCACCATGTGATCAGCTGAATAAAAGGAAAAAGATGGTGATACCACTTCCAACCCATAAAACTTTTTCAATGCTGAAAAAAAGGCATTGGGTCATGTATCCTGGGTCAAATGTCCCTAGTTCTCCCTACTGTCAAATTCAAAGTAGGTTAAGCTAATTTGAGCTAAAATGAAATAATTATTAGCCCTTAAAAATATTCGCAAGGTTAATTATGTAAAATCAAATTAGGGTTAATGTAATAAGAAGGAAAATAACACATTAAATTATTATTAGTCATGTTTATTAATTCATTTAATGTTGATTCCACGAAAATGCGCCATGGACATCATTTTTTTAAATTTAAACTTTTTTTATTTTAAATAAAATGTACTCGAGAAAAATTCTGGAAATTTTATTTTCTCTTTTTATACCTCGAAATAAACAGTTCGTAAAAAATTCAAACATTAAATTTAATATTTGAGTTAAATATAGAACATCAAAACTTTGTCATGTCTGTCACATTTGTCATGTCAGTCACGCTAATAAATATTTAAAAATTTTACTATTTATAAATTTCTTAAATTTTTTTCTTTCTGGTTGGCACATCAGAATCTTATATTGATTCCAAAATAATTCTAGACTTGAAATGCATACCAGTTAAGAGCAAATGGTAATAATATAAGGTCACTCAAAATCTGTGTCTCAATTTTGTCATGTCAGTCACGGCATGTTTTAACCCAATTAATTTTAAGTTCTCTTGAAGGAAAATTTCAGGGATTTTTATAATCAAGACCTTTATTTGCATCACCCCATGGTAATTTTTAAAAGTCAATTAACATTTAGTACTTTTTAAGGGCCAAGAAAGTTGTCTTATGTCATGTCTGTCACGAATGGAATTAGCCTTAAACATCTGTAATTAATTGAAATTTGCATTTTTTCTCTCAAGTTCGATTAAAGTATTTTTTATACATATTTTGCAATTGATAAATTTTATTTGGAATTTTTTTAGTTTTCATTTGTGATAAAATTTCATTTTTAAAACAGTGTTTAATGCAAAACTTTTAGTTACCTGACCTCTGTAGAGTCTCAAAATTGTTTAAAAAAATCCCCCAAATTAATTCTATTCATAGGAGCAGATAATAGCTTGCAGTCAAGAGACAGAGCAAAATTAAGAAATCGTTAAGATGTTGAAAGCCTTTGTACTGTTTAAAATCTAGTTATTAATAGAGATTGACCGCACAGCATCCTATAAATTTCCTTTTTTGTTACTTCTTTATATTTCATAAACAATGATTTATTTATGTGGCTTTTGTAAAATTGTTTTTTAGGTGTTTAATAAATAAGCATTGCGAAGTATTCTGTTTATGTAGGTTCAAATTTTATGCTTTGAGTTCTTAGAAAATTTGCTAATTAAGTTCTTAGAAATAATTATTTCATGTTAGAAAATTTCAGTTAGACGATTGTTTACGAAGTTATTGAAATTTGTTGAGAGTTTGTAAATTAAAGATATATATTTCGGTATGTGATATTAATCTGAAAGAAGTTTTGCTCAGACTTTAATAATAATAATTTTTTTTCTGATTTTAACTAAAAGAAATAACTTTTAATTAACTTAACTTACGAAATAACGTTCTATTACTCTTTCATATCGGTCAATACTAAATAATATCAGAGGTTGGAGTAACTCGTTACTTGTAACAGTTAAGTAGCTCGTCACTTGACCAGGGTTCTAAATTACGAGGCGTTATTGGCTGTTTTAAAGCTCCAAGAGGAGGTTAGAAATAGGCAGCCGGAAACGACTACATTACCATTACCAACAGTTAAATAGCGTTCCGTTCTAACTTTTCCGTTAATTCTCACGCCAAATCCTTTTCCCATCCAGAAAATCTGACGACGCAGCCGAGGCTCGAACCTGCAAACTTGGACCTATGTGGCGAACGCGTAATACTTCTCAGACACTGAGCCGCTTTGATGAATAATCTGTCTTTCAGATAAAAGAGTAGACGTTTTGATTTTTTTTTAACCCACTCCTTCCCTTCCGGTGTGAAGGGTATTACGGGGTATAATGCATAAGGCACCAGTGTTGGGCAAATTTTAATTGCAAGAACAATTAAAGATTAACAATTAATTAATTGGTAAACGTAACCACAACAACTAACAACTAATCAATTGTAATTGTGAACAATTACAATAAAAAATTATTTAATTGTTAACTGTAGTAGTAACAATTAACAATTACTAAATTGCTATCTTTAGTAGTATAACAATTAATTTTCAATTGTTTTGTTAATTTTAATTAAAAATAACAATTAGCCATTTTTTTAAAATTCTTCTTAGGTGTAAGACTTACAGCTTAATTTTCCTGAATCTTTACTCATTTCGTTTTAATACATAAAGTTAATTGTTAGCTTTAATTGTTTCATAAAACAACTAAAAAAAGTGAACTAACTGCCTATTTTAATTGTGAGTTACAATTGACATACGATAATCAAATTAATTTAATTGCAAGGTGCAATTAAAAGTACAATTACGATTTATTTAATTGTACTTAATTTAACTGCAATTATTTGTTTTAGTCAATTAACAAGATAATTGACAAATTAATTGATTAATGCCCAACACTGCCTATGCTTATGATCATTTTGTACTCACCCCAAATCCATGAGATGAAGCGGAGGTAGGTTCTGCCCTCAACACCTACGCCGAAGACCTCATAGGTTGAGGGCAGCACTACTACTACGATTTCTCTTTCGGGTCTATTATTCAGTTTTCTTCGCTCGACAGCAACGCGAGAGAGGGTTCGAATTAGCAACCTAATGGATGATGTCAGTCCAACACTCTGCCATCCAGAATATCCCAGATCATTCTTTCACTCTTATTTATCTTAATGTACTTGAGTATTCTTCTTTAAACAATAAATACAATGCCATTACATTTAGTTGGAATTTAATTTTTCCATGTTGCAAATACCTTTGAATACAAACATAATAAGTACAAAGATAAGGTTTACTGCTGTAGAAAGCTAAAAAAATACTTGCCGAAAAGAAATGTTGGGTCACAACTGAAGGTATTGTAACAAATGAAAATTTGAACTAATTTAGATTACTTTCTTAAAACATTCGAAAGAGAACTAACAAGCGGAATCTCAAGTGCATTTCAATTCGTTGACAAATAACTCATTAAGTTTCTTTGTATTTCCAAACATTTCAAGAAGCCTTTCATCTCGAAAGCTAGGTGCGTAAATTTCCTCTTTAAATATCCGAATTATTTCACTCACAAAAGGACTCGAAGAAGTTCATTCCGACGCTATCTCGGAAAGTAATGAGTTCTAATGATTTCGGGATTTAATTTCCACCTAAGTATTCTCTTTTCTTTAGAAGGTTCTCAGTAGCAAAGTTTTATACGAGGTCTTCAAACTAATTGACATAGAAAGGTGAATATATTATCTTGTTCAGGGAACGATTTAGGTAAGGTTCTCTAAAACTTCTTAAAATGAAGCACCTTGCACGAATCAAGAAAATTATAATTTTAATACTTTCTAATATACAACTGCAGTAGTTGTTACGCATATTGTCTATCTACCAGTATATTGACCGAATTTATAAGTTAAAGTGCTTAATCTAGAGTGTCCGCATGGCTGGGGAGCCCAGTCGGTTTAGGCACTAGCCTAGCATGCGAAAGGTTCCAGGTTCGGGTCTGGGCATCGCCGAAGTAACTGCCGACCTATAAACGGCCCTTGCAGCCAAAAATGTCCGAGGAATAATACCCCGTGTAAGGGAGTGCACGTTAAATATCATTCAAAGTCCTAACGCTGCGTACGATGTCACCCTTAACGATTGCGTTGGGTGCCTATTCAGGTGTCGGCTCTTCACTTGACTGAGGTTCTAAAATACGACGCCCTTCACCAACAGCCCTCTAGTGCGACTATAATTCAAACCTAACCTAAACTAGAGTGTCCACATTTTACCTAGGAATTGAATGTTAATGGCTGCCATATCATTAAAGTACAAAAGTGCTTTTCTCATGTTATTAATTAATTTTTTATCAACTTTTTAATTAATGGTTTCGTGGGGCGTCCAACCAGATTTTAGTTATCCGAAGTATTACCTTCCCTAACTTATTAATATAATATATTTTTTTAACAAAAGAGTTCATTTTTGGGTATAATTTAGTTCTTGCTAATGGTATAATATAAATTCTTAGTAATAGGGACCTAAGGAGTACAAAACTCACTTGGCCATCAATTTTTTAATGAAATGTTCGTTCTTTAGTATCATTTATCTCAAGAACAATATCAAAAAAAGTTCTGAAAAAAAAAGCTACATGAATTGCTTTTTTAAACGCAACAATTTGATTGCCGTGACGACAACTATATTTGTTGGCAGTTTTCTCCGAAAATTCTCGAATAGACCTTTGACAAAAAGTTATATTTCGATGAAAACAGAAGCACTGGACATTTATCACAAATCTAATAAGATGGTAATAATCTTGCGAAGTGGACACTAGCATTATATTTAAACAGAAAAATATGTGTTTACTAAATATAAAATATAATATTTGTAGTGTAGCATTGTTTCTGAGTTCAAAATGTTCAAAGATGCTTCTATTTTTGAAACTGTTTACATTTTCTCACTTGTAACTTTATTTGAGTAAAGTGTCTGTTTACAATGCACTTAAGTAAAATTTTTAAAATTATATTTGCACAAGGTATAAGCATTAAATTATTTCGCTAACTATAAGTGATATAATGTCTTGTTTTCTGAATTTATGTGATAATTCTCGTTCACCCTATGGGGACTAACAAAACAATATATTGTGGATTGATTGTGCAGAAGATTCACCGACACGGAAGAAAAAAGTATAAAACCAGTCTTAAATATATAAAGGACATTTTGAAAGCCTTCCTTAATATAAAATTAAATAAAATTAGCATATGTTTACGTAATATTTTTTTCAAGGTATATAAATGAACAAATTGTATAATGGGAGTAGTTACATTTCACTCTCATTGATTGTAAGATGCATCATCTTTATATATATTGTTGTTAAATATTGTTTTCTGCCCATAACAGACCGGCTTTAAGATATATATCTTTGCTTTACTTTGGAGAGCTAGAGTTTTATTTTTTTAGCGTCTTCAATTAGATAACATACAAGATGGTCTAAATACAAGGCCAAAACCTTGATTAACTCAACTAGAATGACCTAACTAATTTCGACTGTCCACCTAATCCCTTTCGGTTATCTAACGGCTTAACAGGAAAAAGCTGACATTGATCTGCATGGGGATGCATTTAGTTTCAAATAAATACCAACCCATGACATTACCCAGAAAGAATAATCACTAATCAACTTTAACTAGAGATTAGCTTTTAATGTTTTCCAGAAAAATATCATATGCTGTAAAAAAGGTAAACAATTGGAAAGAATAGGTAGTAAATAATCATTATAATAATATCATTAGCCTTTTTGGTTTATTAATTTTTTTAAAATTATGACACATAATTAAAATAATTGATTTGTTATGGAATATTTTACCAATTATAATAATACAAACATTAACGCTAAACTAAAAACATATTCTAAACTAATTATTTAGCATTTTTAGGAAAAATTCGAGTTATTATAATCTTAAAATGAGTTTTAAGCAGCGATGTCAAATTTTGTTAGATTAGTTTGAACACGAATGCGGAATTAATCTTCTCCTCGCTTAATCCACATTTTTAAATACGGAAAGTTTTTTCAGATAGTGTAATTCACTATAATTCAGTCAGTTTGATTTATTGGTCAATCGAATATCATCATTGAAATTTTTATGTATCTTTATTTATACTTAAAAAAAACCGTATCTTTAAAAATTAGTTTTGAGAAGTTTTGATAAAGTTAAATTTGTTAGTTCTTTTTTTGTGTGACCTAGATTTATTATTGGAAGGGACACCCAATATGAAACAATAAAATTTGAAATCGAGAATTTTCAAAACTGCAATGAGTTTAAATAAAAGTAACTTTTACGTAACTTTAAAAATAGAAATTCCAAAACAGATCTATCACGTTAAGTGTATTTTGTTTATTTCCATAAAACAATTTCCGTTTTCGTTTTGACTTTCACTATCTTTCACAATAAAAATGAATTACTTTCTTTGAAAGTTTTATTCATTTGGACAGTATTCATATGCTTCTTGTCTATTATTCTTTTCCTTAAGAATTCGTGATAATATAGTAGTTTGGGTAAGCACAGCTAAAAGTTAATAATAAATTTAGGAAATTTTTAACATTTTCTGGAAGTGTAAGAAAGATGTGCGTATCCTGCGCCACTATGTAGCTAGGTTCACCATTAGGGTGGGCCGAAAAAAACTTTTTATTTTATTTCGGATCGCTATAGTGCGGAAAAGTTGCCATTGGTAAAGACATGAAAAATGCACTAATTTTTTTTTATTACCTTATCTTCCGTTCGCGCAATGCCTTCAAAGTTGGCGAAAAATTGTTAAAAAGCTTAATTTGTTATATTTTTTTTTTTAAATAAGGCAGATGTTTTTAATTACGTTCCTATATCATGAATTAACTACTAAAAGTATGTAAAATCCAAATATTATAGCACTTATTAATGATAAATGCTATACTGTATTAGTATAATAAGTTATTATACATTTGTGTCAGATCTTCCGACCGCTCAACGTAGTATAAAATTAGGAAAATTCGTATTTTTTGCTAAATTTCAAAGTTTTAACTTTTTGTAAATTTTATTCATACAACATGATATAGGAAAGCAATTAAAATCATATATCGGGTTTAAAAAAAATTATGAAAAATTACGGTTTTTGACAATTTTTGCCAACTTTGATGGCATTGCGCGAACGGAAGATATCGTTATAAAAAATAATAATTAGTGCATTTTTCATGTCTTTACCAATGGCAACTTTTCCGCACTATAGCGATCCGAAATAAAATAAAAAGTTTTTTTCGGCCCACCCTATTCACCATCCGTAGCTTAAAATATATTTGGTACTAAGCGTTGTTACATAACCTCTTGTGACCAGGCGTATTTTTTAAAACCTCCCCAATAACAATGAACAAGTTAATTACTTCCGAAATCGACCTGGTCCGATAGAAGAAGATTCAAATATCAGTTTTTAGCCTTTGATTACAGGTATCAGTCATTTATTTCTGTAAAAAAAGGAAGTTGTACGAGGGTCAATACGATATTAGAGTTCTTAAAAAAATATTTTAATTTTTTTCGTCAACTTTTCATAAAATTGTTTAAGTGGTTAATTTTAAAGGCATTTGCATTGAAAACAATGTTAAAATAAACATTTAACTATGAATAAGTGACGCGGCCTTTTGATTTGCATTTATAGCACAAAAATGTCTATTTTTAGCGTGTCTCCCAGTAACTATTAAACACAATTTTTTGAAAAAATACTTTGCAAAACTTAGTTTTTAGCATATATTTGTATGAAAAGTATGTTTAGATTAATAATATGCGTGTAAGATTTTGCTCGGGTCGTAAGAGTTTAAATGAGTAAATTGTAACTTTATCGAGCTCCATTATTATGAAAAAACAACCCCGCAATAACTGTTTAAAAATAATCCAAAACGATTTCATATTCACAGTCCAAACAGACACACTTATGTGGAAAAATAAATATTTCCTTCGACAATTGATTTCCTACATAAAACATTAACGCCAAACTTTTTCGCATCACAATTGAGCAAACGCTGATATTTTTTTTATTCAAGGGGAGTTCATTCGAATCTTTTGAAGGAATATTTCATTTTACATTGCCGACTGGAGAATGACATCCAAAAAGTGCTGGATGACATTTTTCTGGGGAGACTCAAGTTGAATGTCATGAATATTCAAAAAGCGAAAAGCGCGATGTTAAAATGAAGGGTTTTGCGCTTTGCACTTTGCATAAAAAAACTTGACATTCGTCAGTGATAAGTAAAAAATTTGAAGTTTTCAATAGAAAGGACCAGAAATGAAATAAGTGTTTTAATTATAATGTCAAATATTAAATTCATAGTGTGAAAAAAATGTACCTACAAAGTGACGAGTTAAATGACGTTTTTTCAATTTCTGTAAAACAATTGATTCGTTTATGCATTTATTTTTAAGCATAGAAACGTATTTAAGGGAAGGGTGTAATTCGAAACAATGCCTATTCTTTCTCAAATTGTGTGAAAAACAAAATTGAACATCGTACCTAAATATTTGTCTTCAAAATTTTTGCCATTAATTTTTTAATTTCGTAGAGTATTTCCTGCATTTTGTAAAATAACAAATTAGAAACGTGTTTTATATAAAAAGTATATATTTTAGTGTTTGTTCCCTTTTTGGTTACACTGGTTAAAAATTACTACCATTTTTTGTAAAAAATTACAATGTCCAATGCTTTGATGTAGAGCATATGATTTCTTTATGCATTTATGAAGAATGATGATAGTTCTAAGGCCTTATGTTAAATTTAGGTTACTAGAAGTTCATAGTAATCGGACTTTTAAATATAAGCTATTCTATGTGGTTTTATTTTTAAAGGAGAAGAATTTTACCTCAAAATAGAATAATTGTCATTCCGTAAAAATATTCCGCATATTTTTATGCATATAAATAAATTTTATATTTGCTATTAATAAACTCGGAAAATTTCACTGTTATTATTCACTGTAAAACTTTGGTGTAACTTTGCTCCAGTTTCAAAGTTACACTCTTAAAACAAACGAGTGAAATCTACTACAGTAGGAGAATTGCATTTTCGACACTGGAAAGGAGTAAATATTTAATCAGACTGAGTTAAAATCACTCGTTTGGAGTGATCCTGTCGGAGGTTTAACACACAAAGGAACTACTCCAAGAGGAGAAGTGCATTTTCCAGACTGGAGAAGTGAAAATTACTCAGACTGAGTTAAAATCGCTCGTTCGTTTTAAGAGTGTAATGTTGTCATGAGTTGGAGTTGTTTTCATGAGTAATGTATGTAATCCACCATCATACGCAGTCCAACACCACAAAGTAAGAATCAACTTCTTCTTGCGTAAAGTTACCTCATAAAAATGTGGTGTGCTAGGCTTCTACCAGTATTAGTATTTTGAAGTTACTCATCACAGTTTTACAGCGTTGAAAATTAACAAAAATAGCCCAACCAAACTCTTAAAACAAAGGAGTGAAATCCACTCCTGTAGGAGAAGTGCATTTTCGACACTGGAAAGGAGTAAATATTAACTCTGACTGAGTTAAAATCACTCGTTTGGAGTGATCTTGTCGCAGATTCAACATACAAAGGATCCACTCCTGTAGGAGAAGTGCATTTTTAACACTGGAGAAGTGAAAATTAACTCAGACTGAGTAAAAATCGCTCGTTTGTTTTAAGAGTGTAGCTAGTATAATAATGCTATAGCTTATTTTATGACTTTGGATATCTGAATTTATAAAAAAAATAATTATTTCATAAATACTAAAATGGAATAATCAACATCGAAAAACAATGTAGGTTTACTTTTTACTGTTGCTTTCGCTGTAAAACTTTGCAGTAACGTTTCTCCACAAAACTGGTAGAAACTATTTTTATGGAAATAGTAACTACCAATTATATTTTGAATAAGAAAATATATCATTTTTCTGAACCTACTCTTGATGCATAATATGTTCCCACAGAACTAGTGCTTTTCTACATTTAATATACGATGAAAAGTTGTTTTAAAGGTAGGTTTTTACAATCGAAACTTATTTTCGTTTTTAATGAATCTCGAAAATTTATCGTCAAAGTGAAATTCTATAGTATGAGGCATTGTTGTAAAGGAATGTTTCTGTTTTATCTGCCAGGGAAGTAGTTGTACTACGGAACAAAATATAAGTTCTACTTTTGAATGCTTTATAAATCATTACTGTAAGAATAAACTTCTTTTTTACTAGATTTTTATTATATAACAATCGTCTAACGATATTTTCTGAATAAATTACAATAATAGTGGCCCCGAAAAACCTAAATATAGAAGACATCTTCAGTTATGACTATTTTTAGAATTTTAATAATGTGTTTTCTATATGAGATGACTCAAAAATATTGTTGTAAGCAAAATAAAATAGAAATCAAGAAATGATTGTACTCCAATATGGAAAAATATTTTCTTCAACTGTAATAAAGCACTTGAAAATATTATTGAAACCTATTCTGAAGTAGAAAAAACCTTGCTTTATATGGTATAGTAGGAAAATATATATTCCAGCTTGTGTGCTTGTTCAGGGAACTGCTTATAAGCTTTCGTCAAGTGGGACAGACACAGAAAGAGTTTTTACAAGCACAAGAGACACACAAAGAAAGGACAACACAAACACATAGACAAATAACAACATTTATTGACGGTCACAAACATCATTGCCTTACCGGAATTCGACCCCGACCCCGAAAGCTCCAAAGTCTAGCATCCTAACGATTGTGCCACCGGGGCGGCACCTTGCTTTACATTAATTCTGGTATGATGGCAAACAATTTTTATAGCTTAACATTATAAACCAACGCATATTCTCAGGCCTAAAAGTCTTGAAATCAATATTGCAAGACTTAGAAGATTAATTATTTCTCACTTTCAAAAGAATGAATTTCTTAAGAAAAATAGAGCGATAGCTAAATGGGCGTCATTAAAATATCATATCCCACGTTAAAACTACAAAAGTTGTTCCGAATTAAAATTCTTTTACATTTTCCACCACTTTTAACTGCGAAAAAGAAAAAAAAAACTTGTAAAATTTTTCTTTTAAAACGTCAACGCTTGGAAGGGGTGATGATAAAAGCTTTTTAAATTATCTTCTTTTGCTTGTTCCCTCGATTAAGTTTACTAAAAAAAAGAAAATTGTCCTACTTTTCACTTCAGGTTGAAAGAGTGAAAGAACGTATATCGTTTAGACAGTTTTAGAGGAGGATGCTAAAGAAAATAACAGCATTTTCATTTCTACATATTTGGGCAGTTCTACCATAATTTTTAATTTCAGGTATTAAAAACTTGTAAAATTTATTTTTTCAAAATCACTTTAAATGTTTATCAAAAGGTTTATAAGGGTTCTAGAATTACGAAAAAAAGTTTAGCAAAGCTTATTTGTAAAAAACAAAAAAATTATAATAAGGGACGGCAGTTTTTTAAAAACACCGATTCTAAAGAAACCGGTCTAAACCGGCCTCACGAAACTAACTGTTTATCAATGAAACCGAAATCGTAAAAAACCGGTTAGTCTTAAAACTGGTTTCGATTTTCCATCCCTAGATCCTAACGACGGTAAGGATCGGAAGGTCAGGAACGGAAGGAAAGGACATTCACGCTGTTTTCCGGTCTTTCTTGTGTTGAAATTAACTCCAGTTCAATAAAAAGGGATTTTTTTACTTCTTGTACTCCACTTAAACATATTTATAGAAAAAATTTTCAATTATCAAGCAAAAATTAACCTTAAACCTGGGAGACTGTAAGGAAAGCAATAAAGCCTCGCAGGCAATTTCACTAAGTTTTTTTTAAATTTTGGGCTTATTGGTGAATTTTAGCAATAATATGTGGCTACTAACTGAAAAGTGAGTTTTTTGCGATACAGTTTTCATGGTTGAAGAATCACTGTAGCTCAATCCAGTGCCTCTCTTCACCACTTTTGGAATGAGGTCAGTGAATGTACCAAAACCCAGGGACAAAGTTAGGAGACGAGAAAAACGCATTATAAATGTTAAAATCCAAAAATCAATGGAAGGAAATCGTTAAGCTACAGTATTAGTTCAATTTAAAATCCAAATGAATGTAATTTTTAGCTAAAAATAGTATTAGATTGGGCCCTAAACTTAAAATTTGACATTCGGGACACACGATGGTAAGGACTTTTCTGCATTGTTTTGTGTTCTAAAAATTTTTTGGAGTTTCTTTGCTTTAAAATTACGTTTTGCAATTATAAAAGGACCAATCTTTTAGTATAATAAGAAAAAATGGTAAAGAAATATTATTTTTTTTAAAAGTTATGCCCAAGGGACATAAAATTAAAAATTATGGTAGAATTGCCCATTTATGTCAACAAAATCATATTTTCTTTTTTAAGTTTATGCTATTTAATGTCTCAGGTGTTGGCTCGTCACTTGACTTTGGTTCTAAATTACGACGCCCATCGCCAATTGTCCTTGTGTAGCTCTTGTGCAACGATATTCAAACCTACCTACCTACTTCTTTAATGTTGTTTTCTTTGATACCTGGAAGTCAATGGATAAAAAAGTTTCAGAGTAATGTATTTCTAAATGATTTCGTTTAACTTTGGAAATATTAAAACAAGGTTTAGCTAATTAAAATTTAGTGAAAAGATCAAGCAAATGGGCTGCGTGAATCTTTGTTTAAAAAAACTCCCCCCCCCCTCCATAAGTGCTTATAAATTTCAAAACGTATGCGATAATTTCTTTATTTTATTCCAAACCACACTTTTTGTATTCTTTTTTATATGTATATGATACCCATATATTTCCAAACCAAGTATTCAATGTATTTTCCTAAATTCGATTAAATCATATACATGATGATTTTATAAAAGAAAATATTATATTGAGACTACATTAATAAGCTATTTCAAATTCAACATAAATGTGCAATTAATGAATAACCGAAAAAAATATTTTAAGGTAGGCCAGTACGCAAAATTCTATAATTTTTACTATTACTTTAATCTTTTCCAAATTTGGCATAGTAATTTCAAATATAATGAACAATGCGTTTTGGGAATTTTTTTTATTTAAATATAATTGATTTATTTTAAACGGTGTTTTTCAACTAAAAAAAGGGGTTTGCGCTAACAATTCTAGCATAAAAAGTTTTACATTATTTTACCTGAAATTTTTTACAGATGCTATTTCAATATATATCAGTGCCATGAACCTCCAACATCTGGTTTAAATGTACAAGTTTTTTTTAAAAAATGTCCAAGTGTAAGTTAATAAAAAAAAAATCATTTTTTTGTGGCTAATTTACAACTTTTTTCTTAATAACTTCTTTTCTTGTAATGTGTATGTAACTCTAGAGGGTCATTGCACGCATCAGTTCAAAACGAAGAATTTAGCACATAATTAATGTTTCTAGGATGAAAATTCAATGTGGTAGACTTGTTAGCGTCAACCTCTTTTTTTTCGTTGAAAAACACCGTTTAAAATAAATAAATTATATTTAAATTTAAAAAAATGCCTAAATAGTATTATTCATTATATTTGAAATCACTATGCCAAAATTGGAAAAGATTAGAGTAACAGTAAAAATTTTAGAATTTTGGGGAATTTTGGGTATTCGCCTACCTTAAGTTAAAAATTACTACAAAATTAAATTTGAAGCAAGTTTTAACGACTACATAGCTTTTTAGGAACAACAGTAACAGTGAAAAACAATTACTTAAAAATAGCTCAAAACCATAGATACTTCCTCATTTAAAGGAGGATTAAAAATTAAAAATAAGACCTAGGCATCTGGACTTTTCATACAAGAAATTCTCCTCCGCGTCCATAAAATAGCATCGCGTATCCCAAAGTGTCTCTTTATGGCTATTTTCTTTTTTTTTTTGCTTGCCACTTTTTAATGGTAATTATGGCAACCATTACTGGTTTAGAAAGCGTTTGTAACTAGGGAGCATTTTGTAATGTGCCTTGCTTAAAACCGGGGCCTTATTTAAAATGGCTGTAAATTAGAAATTGGTGTTGGAGGTACGTATGTGGTTTAGAAAGTGGTTTATATTTAAAAAAATAAAATTGAGTTTTTTTTTTAAGGTGGTAGGTATCATTTAGAGTTATTGCTGGGATTATTTGGACTTTAATTTTATAGAAAAGGATAATAAATAGTTAAAAAATATTTATTCTATTTGTATATAAGTTTTTCTATGCGCTTGATTTAGTACATATTTTTTTATTGCGGCTTAGAATTGTTTGTTGTAAGATAACAAAGAAATTTGTATTTTATTATTATTTTTTATTTAGTATTAAAATTCTTTTTGTACTTTATTAGAAAAGGGTCTAATGTCTTTATTGGGCTAATGTTAACTATTACCCTTTTTCTACTAAGAAAAGGAATTATTTAGTATCATGGTTTTAGATTTATTTCAGTTAAGTTTTCAGTTTAAGATATATATGATTCAATCAATTAAAAAAGTCTCAATGCAATTACGAATGTTGTTATGTCTAGCAATTTGAAACTAAATACGTTTAAAGGTAATACATTTTTAAATTTTTTTGTAAAGGATAAGATTTTGACAAATGGTTTGATATACTGAATATTTTATCATTTAATAAATGCGCGACAAAAGACTTAAAATATCGTTTTTTTAAAAGATGTTTTTCCATTATAATGGTCTTTTAAAAATATACAAATATGGTAATGAAAGTATTTGTTCCCTGAAAATAACAAAAATTTAGCTTATAGAGGGAACAGTTAACGACTTGCTAAGCACGTATGTGTGTCAAAAACAAAATCTGAGAACCTTTCTAAAAAGTTTACAACCTAACGAGATTAACTTAATATCATCATTGTATCTTACATTTTCTTAATTTTAGAAAAGAATTTTACTTGCTATTCGTTTACGTTGTACGTATTAAAAATTTGATCACGTCGCAAAGTTTTGATTTTGATAAGTATCGTACCGTAATTTAATTTTGTTTCCAGAATATAGTTTAATGTCTTTTGTGACTTGTGAATTATATGTTAGCAAAAAAAAATGCATGAAGAAAAAAAAAAACCCGACAACTTATAAAAGTTAAAAAAGTAAGTACTGTTAACTGCAAAAAAAGTGACTTACATTACAAAGCGAAAATGTTTTAAAATAGAAAAAATGCTCTTTATTTTAATATTTAAAGGGGTGGAATTACACAAAGGTTAATACAGAAAGAAAATATCTTAAAAATTTTGAAGCAAAGCTTTATTTTAAAAAGTTATAGAAACTTTTATATCTTTACGTGACTTTAACTACATTTAAAAAGGGGATTTTTATCTTTCTAATGAGGTATCTTTCAGCTATAAATGCCGATTAATAATGTGTTTTTAAGATAGTTCTTATAGTGCAGTTTAATAATTTTACCAAAAAATATGATAAAAAATAATAATTAACTTAACATTCAAGAATTCAAAATGGTGAAAAACCATAAATAAACCATGCTTTCAAGAAAAGCAGCCACTTTGAAACTTCAGTGTTGCCACAGATAAAAACAATAATAGTTTTTGATTTAAAATTCGCACAATTCAAACTTTTCTGAATCACATATAAAAGTTTCAACTGGAATAAAAAATATTTTTAAAATTCACTTGTGGTATGTATTTACATGGAATTAATTTTGTATATTCCAAGGGCATATCGTAACATCTTAAGGTAGGCGAATACCCAAAATTCCCCAAAATTCTAAAATTTTTACTATTGCTTTAATCTTTTCCAAATTTGGCATACTGATTTCAAATATAATGAATAATACTATTTAGGCCTTTTTTTAAATTTAAATATAATTTATTTATTTTAAACGGTGTTTTTCTACTAAAAAAGGAAGTTTATGCTAACAAGTCTACCACATTGAATTTTCATCCTATAAACATTAATTATGTGTTAAATTCTTCGTTTTGAACTGATGCATGCAATGACCCTCTAGAGTTGCATACAAATTACAAGAAGAGAAGTTATTAAGAAAAATGTTATAAATTAACAAAAAAAAAATGATTTTTTTCGATTAACTTACACTTGGACATTTTTTCAAAAAAAAAAAAAAAAACCCATGTATTTACACCGGATGTTAGAGGTTCATGGCACAGATATATATTGAAATAGCATCTGTAAAATATTTCGGGTAAAAAAACTTTGTATACTAGAAGTGCTGGCGACAACTCCTTTTTTTAGGTGAAAAACACCGTTTAAAATAAATCAATTATATTTAAATAAAAAAAAGCTCATTATATTTGAAATCCCTATGCCAAATTTGGAAAAGATTAAAGTAATAGTCAAAATTTTAGAATTTTGGGTATTCGCCTACCTTAAGCGCTGGTAACTAAGAATTGTCGTTAATGAAATTTGACGTATACTTGTAACGATGTAGAATCTGCCCAGAGGCCTATAATGAATAAACATGCTACTATCATAATGATTATGCTGTCTATTTATTCACCCTCAGAGCCTTGTCAGGTATTGCATTGATTTGTTTTCGATTGTTTGTCACGGCAAAGACGCTTGTTATCCATTCTGAGCAGCAGGACATTTTGACAATAGTCGTTCATCAATTGGCGTATATGTTGTTATCTATTTTTAGAACTTATTCAATTAGTATTATATTAAGATATCTTGCTAAATAATGATTGCCTAATTATTTAATATGGTAATTAATACAGCATTTATATTAGTTTTTTTAATCTTTAGTTGTAAAATAAATGTGCGATAATGCGATAATAATTTATTAATAATAAATAATTTATGAAATCGTATTTTTTAATATGATAATAAATACACACAACAGTTACATTTCCCCTTTTTTATGTATTTTCCCCTTTTTTATGTTTTTCCCTCTTTTTTATGTACAGCAAATTAATGCATTACGACTTAAGTTTTAATAATAATATGGATCCACGCATACATTTTTTTATCATTCATAGATGAAATACCATAAATTCCATTTATATATCATATTGTGAATGATTTTGAAAATACTAGTTTAATAAAAAGCTAAGTGTCATTTTTAAAGAAATTGGGATTTTTGTGTCAATGAACATATTACTAACTTCTTTTTCTAACGATAAGAAGATAACACTTTTTCAGAACATTTAAGTCTAGTATATTTTTCACGGTTTGCATGTAACGTATGGGGGGGGGGGGGGGGTTCCGGATGCAAACTAAAAACGTTCATTTTTTTTAACCTTTTTGTCACCTAGCACGTTTTTTCCACCAAGCTTTTTATTTGAGGTTTGAATCCTGAAAAATCCTTTTCTGCTAAGATTTGAGAAACAGCTTTGCCAAGTACAAATTGTACAATCACTCTAGCAATATGTATTTGAAAAAAAGTCATTTTCCTATCCTTCTGTCCAGTCCTTCCAGTCCTTTTACTACACATCCAAGCAGTTATAAATTTTAAAACTAAAGACTTCCAAACATAACAGAAAACATCAAAAACAAGCTTAGCATATGGTTTGTTTATGTCATTTTTAAGTGCCCCAATGTGAACTAGAAAAACGGTTTTACGATCATAAGCAACAATCCTGGTCCTACTTCAAAGCGTTGATTTCCCCAAGGAAATTTCTGTTAGCTCGGTTTTCTGTTTACAATGGCATGCCAATCCCTCCCAGAAAAGTTTGGTTCAACTCGAAACATCCACTTTGTCCAACTATGTTTAAAAAACCTTACTTTAGTTTTTAAATTTCGTTTTCAAACTGTCTGGAATTCCCATTTTGTTGACTCCCGACACTAAAATCGCTTTAAGAATGGTTCAGAAGTTCGAATTTCATGAGTGGTAGTTGACAGAATTTAAAATACGATGTATTTTAAGGTCGTGTGATAAATGTTTGTTTATAAAAGTATTAACCCCTTCGTTGAGGAAGTGGGAGTAATTACATATAGGTACATTGATCAGGGACCCGCTTATATAAGCATTCGTCAATTAACACATACACAGAAAGAAGTTTTACTGTCACAGATAAAGGAAAATACACCCAGGGTGAAGGTGGGAATCGAACCCTCTCCCGTTACAGAGCGCAGACTGCTGGCGTAATGGTCCAAACCACTCGGCCATCCGGGCTCAGTTGAGGAAGCAAATTTATTATTATGTAACATTTTACGAAAAATCAGGGTAATATTGTACCATGAAGGAAAACACTGATGAAATCTATGAAATTCTAAAATAAGTGCAGTCGAATAATTTTAAAGGAAATTCTATTTTAATTTTAAAATTTAAAATATTAAAAGATTTATAATTAGTCAATGATTATATTTATATTACGCAAATTCTAAGTTATAAATATTTTAATTTAAATTATTATTTATTAATAAATGCTAGTCTTTTGTTAGGTTTCCAACTCTTTCGCACTCGGTCTGATGAATAGTATATAGTACTAGTAATTTCTTCCAGGAATCCAAACTAATAAATTTGACAGTTTGTAATTATTAATTTTATTATTTTAAACTAAAAACAATCTTGATGGTTGCAAATTTTAAAGGATAAATTTAAATGATATAGCAAATTAAGAACGGTTAAAGTAACGAAACACCAAAGAGCTATTTTTGCAGGTGAAAATATACCTTTATCTAGAAACTGTTGACTTTTTTTCTTGACAAAACCCGAATTTGTAGATTTCCTTGATAAATGCCAAGATCAATTACAGTCATGTTTTGAGCAGAAGCATTTCTAAACTTGATAAATAATTATGCTCAATAACAGTTTCGGTTTGATAAATGCTTCGAGTGTACAACAGTAGCTTCACCTCGCCCCCCTGTGACAGCTGATACGCGTGATAAATCGGTGTAATTTGAGGCCTGCATTTTTAGAAATCCGCGAAGGATTTTTACAAATTTACGAAGTGAAGCCCCGAATCTGAATTTTGCCGCAAGGACAGTTCGACTGTTCTTTATTTGCTTGTTTGAGAACTCCGGCGCGTTTATGACAGGTTGCACGAGTGGTTGGACAAGGATGTAACTTCACTTTTCAAAATGAAACTATCGAACAGGGATTTTAAAGTTACTCTTAAAAAAGTAACTCTGTCATAGTTACTTAGGGACCTGGATAGTTGAGTGGTCTGGACCCTTACGCTAGCAGTCAGCGCGCTGTAACGGGTGCGGGTTCGATTCCCACCTTCGCCCTGAGTGTAGATTCCTTTCTCTGTGGCAGTAAAAATTATTTATGTTTCTGTCTTCCTTGACGGGAAGGCTTTATAAGCGGGTCTCTGATAAAGCACACAAGCCGGAATATATATGTAACTACCCTGTACCCCCTGTACCAAAAGGAAAGAATTGAAACTCCGGTCCAGCGTGCCAATTCCCCCTTAAGGGCGAATGAGATCGCTGAACCACTGGTCTCCAAATTAAAGTGCCTCAGTGTTAATCCAATGGGAAAGAAATTATTTTCTAATCACATTTCCTTGGCTATATTAAATATTTTGAAAACTGGTTTTTACAAACTGAAAGCGATGCAATTTGGATATTTTACTGAGTGTTTTAAATACCAGCATTTTGGTTCTGCAAAACCTGTACAATATTTTTGCAATGGTTAATCTATAATTAGAAACCCAATCGTATCTTTCACTCTCAAGGGCTTATATATTCTGGAAGGGTTAAATTCCCTGAATAGATCCCGGGGATCTGCTTATTCTAGTAAATAAAATATATGTTGCTTTAGAATATTTTTCCTTCATTTTGAATATATAATAGATATTAATTAATCCAAATCTATACTTTTTTTTGAACAATTCCAACTAGTTCAGTCTCAAATATTTGAATAATTGGAGTTTTACTGTATTTTGACTGAAAGAATTTAAGTGATTAATGGTAGAAAAAAAACAAGCTGAAAAGATTTATATTACGTTCATAAAATATCAATAAAAACATTCAGCACATAGATTACACTGAAAAATGATATGAGAACGAAAAGTAACATAGCAATTATGACAATAAAATTTTAATTTTGAAAATTAAGATATATTCATAGAGTTCGCCAACTATAATTGCATTACAAACATATGAATTGGAAAAGTTTTAAGTATATTAATATTGTGTTAAAGTTACACGCTGCCTGTCAAGTAGAATAAGTTTCATCGCTGTTAATTTGTTTTCCAAGCACGAAAAGTTTGCGACGTTGAAATTATACATTTAATAGAATGTGACCTTAGAATATTTGTTTGCTGGTGGAAAAGCGTTTCTGGAAAACTTTTAGACTAAATATGTGCAAAAATAAATTAGGTTAGTTAGTTAAGGTTGTTCACCTTCTAAAATGTGAGGTCATTTGTATCTTGAAACTTCAACACAGTAATTTTTATTAACTAATTTTTGAAATTGCATTTCTTTAGTAAATGTTTTTCGAATATTCTTCAATACTTAAATTTCAAAATGCTAATGACATTTTTAAATTAATGATTTTTTTATAAATATGATGCTGCTGAAAAAACTAATTCTAAAGACCAGCTCATACTTTCGTAAATGTGATTGGGCTATTCACATATTTTTTCAAGATTTATCTACTAAAAAAATAAACAAACTACTTAGTATAGTAAAAATCAAAATTAAGCACAAATAAAAGAACTTCAAGCAAAAAATACTAAAATAAAATACGTTTTTTTGATATATTTTAGTCCCGCGATTTTAATGCAAAAAATAATTGAAAATATGTTTACTGTAATAGTGATACACATAAACTCTTTAAAATTATTAAGAATAATAAAATCTATTTTGAATTTCGTTGTCCCTTTTTGTATCTTTTAAACAACAGCAAACAGTAAAATGAACACAAACTATTTGCAAACATCTTCTTCTTGAATATTTAACATTTTCTAAATTTAATTTTTTTCTACAAGTTACCGTTGAATAAAGAACTTTTATCGTGGCACTATTTCGACTTTTTAGAGCATCGAGGGACTTCAAAAATCAATTGATTGATTTACTAAATAGAAAAAATATGTTTTATTTTTTTACAAAAAATGGTTTTATCTGTGAAATGGTTTCATCAAAAGAAAACTGCTCAAAAGAACTTTGATGAACAACTTGGGAAAGTCAAATAGGTTGACAAGCTAGACGGAGTTTTTACATGTTTGAGATTTGAGCGTGGCAGAGAATGAATGATGAGCCTAATTTGCATTCATTGTGTATGTTAAATTTATTTACTGGACTTGTAAAAATTTAACTAATATGAATTTTCGTTTTGTTGGTTAATAGTTATTATTTTTGTTTTTATTAAAAAAACTTTTGAATGTTTTTTCTTAACTTCCCCTCTTTCTTTTCGGTAGTCGAAGTTTTTTTCAAGATGACTTTTAGATTAATTTGTTTAATACATTGTTGTCCTTAAGATTTTGAAATTTGTTTCACATTTGCATTGAGTATAATTGAATTATGCCAATATGAAGTTGATCAGCAGGCTTTTTTTTTATTACTAATCTGCATTAAAGGTATTCATCCATAACATTTTCTGCATTGAGCATCATAATTTAAAAACAAGATACTAAAAACAAACCGCATGTGCCGTTGTTTTGCAGCATACATATATAGTTTTCTAATCAACATAAAAAATTCTTTGAGATATTTAAAAACTAGTGTCTTATTATATAAAATGACATGTTTGGGGAAGTGCCCAGGTAGAGGATATGTAAATTTTAATTCACAATTATTGTTTCTGAAAAAGGTTTATTTTTTTATTTTCACTGTGAAAAATGTTTATTTTATCTTTTTGGGTTTATAACGATGCAACAATTTTGGAGGAAGCTTACTTAACTCCAAATAGGTAAGGAACGTTTCATGAAATACTGTGTAATCACGGCCAACTTCAATAACAAGGCCAGAGAAGGTTGGTTGGTTGACATATATTTTCAGGTTTGTGTGCTTGGTCGCAAGGACCCGCTTATAAGCCATCGTCAAGTAGGACAACACAAGACACACACAAACACATATGACAGATGTTGCCATCTGTCGCCATCTCCACAATTTAGACATGTCCCTGAAGGGGAGGGAAATTTTCTCCAGGAACCTGTACCCATGGTGAACTGCGCAATGACCGACCACAGGACTTTCGGACCCAACAGATTTTACGAGCACGTACTCCGCATATACTCGGTAAGTCTTCAGTGGTACCGGGTCTCGAAATCTCAACCTTCCGATCTCGAGTCCGAGATCCTGACCACTAGGCTCCTTACAGCCCCTTAGGCCAGAGAATATCTCCCAAACAAGAGCGTAGACGTAATTTTTGACGTCGTGTTCTACGGGTGCATATACTTTCCGACTTGTGTGCTTGATCAGAGACCCGATTATAAGCTTTCGTCAAGTAAGACAGACACAGAAAGAATTTTTACTGACACAGAGAAAGGAAGTACACCCAGGACGAAGGCGGGAATCGAACCAGCACCAACTAGTGTAATGGTCTGCAATCCAAACCAGTACTTGGCCATCCATGCCCCTTCTCCAAAGTAAAACTTATAGGCCACGGTTTCCCAACTTATACGTTAGAGAATGTTAGTTTTGCAACTGACCCTTCATATAATCCATATGACCAAGTCATGAAAATTTCACAATTATACTTTAAAATAAGTATAAAATACTTAAAAACAAGTATTATTAAGTGTTTTATAATTATTTAAAAAAATATTTTCATACGTTATGAATTATAATATTGATTAATTATAGGGGAAAAAGTTCAATTGTTTCTCCACCTTTATCTTGTTACTGAAATGTTTAAACTTTTTTTTGCATGAAAGAAACTTTTCTTAATTTATTTTTGATTTATTATGAAGACAAAAAATTGTGTTTATTTAAAATAAAAATACATATTGATTAAACCAGCAGAACTTTTAAAGATTTTTTTAATGGGTTTGATGAAATAGTTTTAGTTATTAAGTAAGCCTTACATTTTGCAAGAGATATTGCCATTTAAAATTTATAGTTTCATCAGGTACGCTCAATACAATGAATATATAATTTTCAGTGGTTTTAAATCAGAATTATGACAAGCACCTTAGTAAAATTCGAATGTGAAAAAATGAAGAGTTCATCGTATAGATTAAAAAAAAATCGGCTACTTGTTTAATTGTTATTTGAAGCCCTTTTTTCTTCATTTTTTTTTAATCAGTTGCTTTAATATTTTGTGCTAAAAACTTTGTGAAGGTCAGTATACTGCACAATGTAAAAGGAAAGAAGGAGCCCGGATGGCCAAGTGGTTTTCCTTTGCATAATGCTAGCAGCCTGCGCTCTGTAACTAGTACTGGTTCGATTCCCGCCTTCGCCCTGGGTGTACTTTAGTTTCTCTGTGACAGTAAAAATTCTTTCTATGTCTGTCTTACTTGACGAAGGCTTATATAAGCGGGTCTCTGATTAGGCACTCAAGCCAGAATATATATGTATCTACCCTGTAGGGTCAAGTGGGGTAAGTGTGATAGGGTTTCTGCATTTTTCATTAAGAAAATTCGTTCTCTGCTTCAAGTAAATTCCAAATCCTAAAATTGGTAGTGAATTATTATAAGAAACATACATATGTAGAAAAAAAATTATATGTTTGAATTCCAATTTCAAGTGTACAAAATTTGCATTTCAAAATCCATTGCTGTTTTATCACACTTACCCCACATAGGGGTAAGTGTGTAAAAAGAAGACAGTTGCACTTAAATTCAAAAGCTCAAAACTTTCTTTAAACAAAAAATGTCAATATTTCTTTTTAGTTTAATTATAAGTGGTCTAATGTTATATATTGCAAACTTTCAGATTTTTAGAATGATTTCCAAAGTTACAAGAGCTGTTTATCACACTTACCCCCAATCACACTTACCCCACTTGACCCTACCCCTTATACCAGAAGGAAAGAACTGAACAGATCTATCTCCCCCTCGGAATTATTTTCCAACACATTGCAGGAAGATTTCAGATACTTTTATAATTTATTTGGATTGATAGTTGTAAAGTTTTTACATTGCTCATAATCCAAGTAAAATAAGTTTACTTCAATTAGTTACTCAAAAAAATCTGCGCTTTTTTACTCGTACATAACACCATATTTCATGGGATTCCAGACTGTTATAAATTTTGTAAAAATATGTATGCCTGCTGTTTTATTTCATTCATTCTTTTCTGGAAGTAAGAAAAATAACATATTTTGAGAGTATGGGGGTAAGAAATATCTCTTTTCTTGCAAAGTAAGGAAGCTAATTTTTTCTCCCACAAGCAATCACGATATGCATTATTAAAACAATTGAATTACAGATAAAATGTGTCAAAAAATCACAAAGTTTTTTTTTCATCCCGAAACAATATATATGTATCCTTAATACTCATACATTATGGGAAAAATACGGAAAAAGTTTAAATCATTAGAATTTAAATAATTTAAATTTTTAAAGTTTTTTTCCATGTGACAAAAACCAACTACAAATTTCCAATTTTGATAATAATGACTAGAAAACTACTAATTATATTTCAAAATAACCCTCTTTAAATGGTGGTGGGATGCATTATTTAGAATCTCTGACAAATTATAATTTTAAAGTTTGATGACACAGTTTTTTAAGAGCTGCATTTTAAAGACTTGCATCCTGTAAAAAAAAATTGCCGCATGGTCCTCGGTACGGTGGGTTAGCGGCGGTCGGATAAACGATTGCTGATTGTAAATCAATTTCAAATAAGTCCCCTTGTTACCAGTTCTTTGATTTTAAGACAAAATATGTCGTATGAATAAATAAATTATTTAGAAAGTAAATCAAATTTAATTTAAACAAACATACATAGATTTCGAAGAACTAAATAAACCAAATGTGCCTTAGAACAAAGTTAAAAGGCCCCCAACCTTAATAAACTAACTTTTTCAATTTATCAAAAGTGCATGCAGTGTTAGTATATTTGTATAAGCAACTATCTATGCCATATAGTTCGATAAAGGAAACTTGCCTTTTAACTATTACTCTTACATATAGCCACATTGTATAAACTTCTAACCCATAAACAACGCGAGAGCAGACATACATCAAACCCCAAAATGAACAAAATCATCAATTCAAAACAAACCCAAAACTCATTAATAATAAATCGAGTTCAAACGAAAACCACCCAGCCTTCCACGGATAAACCACGAACAAGCATTGACAGCCAGAATTTTTTTCTTCATAACATTCCTCCATCTATTCCCGCAATCCTATTAAAGAATCCCGACAAAAATACGCGCACTTCAGTCCTTAATTAATTATCGAAAAGAATCAGAACACGATTCTCCGGTATTTTGGCGATGATCCATCAAATATGGACACCAGTTGCGGGTGACACGTCATTGGACTCATTAGCATGCCGCCCCTTTTGTCGAGACGGGCACCTTTCGGGACGAGGGAAGATCGGGCTGCTGCTTTGACAAAAGGGTTAACACTTTCAGGAAATATTATTGTCGAATAGTAGTAGTCGTAGTAATAATAATAATAGTCGTCGAATAGTAATAGTCGTTGACTGTATCGTTAAAATACCTTCCTATATATGATCGAGACCCGGTGCCACTGAAGACCTACCGAGTATATGCGGAGTACGTGCTCGTAAAATCTGTTGGGTCCGAAAGTCCTGTGGTCGGTCATTGCGCAGTTCACCATGGGTACAGGTTCCTGGAGAAATTTTCCCTCCCCTTCAGGGACATGTCTAAATTGTGGAGGTGGCGACAGATGGCAGCATCTGTCTTTTGTGTATGTGTGCGTCTTGTGTTATCCTACTTGACGATGGTTTATAAGCGGGTCCTTGCGACCAAGCACACAAGCCTGAAAATATATGTCAACCAACCAACCTTCCTATATTGAAATAATTATAGTTTGAACCCAAAAATAACAAATGCCAATATATATATATATATTTGAAAGTAAATCTCTAAATAATTAATATAAATCATTTTGAACACAGACAATTACACTTGCCTACATGGCGAGACTCGATCCTGAAACCTTCTGACTGCCAGACTAGCACCCTGAACATTCAGCCGCCTAGTCGGCCCTTTGCAATGATACTTGAAATGTTTTGTACTCTCAATCTATCAGAAACGTCACGTTTATATAATTCCATTTATAAAAACTCTTATAAGAGAAATGAAAAGTAACTGAATGGGTCTTTAAAAATAACTTAACATGCCATTTAAGAGTATTTTTTAATTTTCATCTAATTAATTATGCCTTTTTATGAATTAAACCTTTCTACACTGCTCAAAACAATTAGAGGAGCACATCATTTTAACAAGATTAAACAAAAATGGTTACCGATAAGTAACATAAAATGAATAATCCATAATTTTAAGCCTAGTAGTAAATGGAAGAAGAAAATTTCATTTGCAAATTAAAGTCCATGACGTCACAAACCAGAAAAAGGATATAAGGGCAGAAATCGGGATGTTGCACAAACGTCTTTACTGCCGTAACTATAAAATTCGATTGTTCTGCAATTTTTTTTGAGACAAGGTGACTAGAGGATGTTTTACCAATGTGATTTACCGGAATCCATGGCATGGCGTGCTATAGGCAGACCGGAATCCGGGCAAACACAACGCAGTGTGGCGGATGCTGTTGGAGTCGCCCTAAGTGTTGTTGCGAGACTGTGGAATCGATTCCAAGTGACAGGAGACGTTAGACGTAGACCAGGACAAGGTCGGCCACGCGCCACTTCAGCGACTGAAGACCGGCATATACGGTTAGCAGCAATTCGAAGCAGAACTGAGAATGCTACTCAGCTGCAAAGACGGTTGCTCATGGCAACAGGACGGAGGGTATCCAACCAAGCAGTAAGCAATTGGCTTCCTGAGAGAGGGCTTTATGCACGTAGACCAATGGTTTGCATTCCATTGACCCCATGCCACCGTGCAGCCCGAAGAATGTGGGCTGCTGGAGATCGAGTTTGGGACCATCATCAATGGAGCCAAGTGCTGTTCACAGACGAGTCACGATTCAGTCTGGAGTGTGACACCCGACGTGTCCTGATATTGAGGGAAAAGGGCACTCTTAATAACCCCACATTTGTTCGTGAGAGGTCACTGTACAGACGAGCTGGTTGGATGGTATGGGCTGGAATCAGCATAGGTGGACGTACGGACCTGCATATCATTCGGAACGGCACTCCACTCTGACGGCCCGAAAGTATGTAGACGACATACTGCGACCTCATGTCATCCCTTACGCTGGAGCCTTTGGAGATTCCTTTGTTTTCCAGGATGATAATGCCCGACCGCATAGAGCTCGTCTGGTGGAGAACATGCTTGAAGATGAAACCATACAGCGAATGGAATGGCCAGCATGCTCTCCTGACCTTAATCCAATCGAGCATGTTTAGGACATGCTCGGACGACGCATTGCTGGGCGATCAAGGCCCCCTGTTACTGTCCGAGACTTGGAGATTGCACTTCTTGAGGAGTGGAACAGAATTCCCCAAAGTCAGATTGATAACCTCATCTCATCCATGGCAAACAGGTGTGCAGCAGTCTTAGCTGCTCGAGGAGACCACACGCTATATTAAAACTCATGCCTCTTGTCTAAATAGCACTTTTTTTTAATTGTTTACATGTTTCCAAATTGTGGCCTTAAATCCTCTTTTCGTGTTTTTTCAATATTTTCAAAGAATTAAAACTTAATTCTAAATTTTTTTAAAAGCCTTTTTTCTGTATTGCTCACTGATACACGTGTACTATCCATTTTATGCCAATACGTGACTGCCTCGTGCAGTTTTCATCACTTTTTTGCTTGCTCCCTAATTGTTTTGATCAGTGTATATTCAGTTTTAGATTTCGAGTCTTTGTCAAACCAGCAGGAAAATGCACCTTGTGGCGCCAGTAGAGTTTGTGATTGTAATGAAACACAGCTTTGAAAGTCTGGAGCTGTAAAGACACAAATTTATTGACTAACATTATCGGAGGATACCTAAATATGTAGGTTATCTTTAATCACTTAACTGTGGTTAAAGATAGTTTAGTTCTGAAATCAATCAACCCCCCAAAAGGAAATAACAAATCGATGATTATTTTCGAGTTTAGATTACTCGTTTATATCACAAAAGAAAGACAAACTTCTTTTCTTCAACGGGACTGCTTTATTGGTGGGTAAGCTTTGCAGAAGTGGAATATTCCCCAGAAATTAAGTGTTATTTTAAGTGTCTTCTAGGCGACTCTCGCTACCAATTTTGACGCTTAGATTACAATGATTCTTAGTTAGATGTTAAAGTATACCAAGACTTCAATTTTGTCGATAGAAACCAAGCCAAATTTGTAAACAAGAGATCTTTTACATGCCCCATAATCATATGTCATGCGTGCCCAAAATTTTCCCATCCAGAAAATTGAAGACTCAGCCGGGGCTCGAACCCTAAAACATGG
The DNA here is from genome assembly GCA_023701765.1 of Hylyphantes graminicola. Lineage (NCBI taxonomy): Eukaryota > Metazoa > Arthropoda > Arachnida > Araneae > Linyphiidae > Hylyphantes > Hylyphantes graminicola. The sequence goes on from CM043123.1 coordinate 7,187,460, forward strand.
GCTTGTGAGGCGGACACGTTATAACACTCGTCCACTAAGCCTCTAAGAAAGACCAACTGATCTTACTTTTAACACGTTCACGTCGGTGTGACCCACCGCTGGGTCACGATTAACTATCTCATGAGGCAGCGTACATGACAGGCGATTCACTTGAAGAGTACACGGGAAGAACCGATTGATTTATTAGGCGGACGCCCGCAATTGTCTGCTTGGCGGCAGAAAACCGGTTTCTCTCGTTCTTCTTCGCTTTGTCCAAGCGTCGGGATCGCCAATCGCTTGAATCTTGGTAGCTAGGAACCACAGATATAGTAGTTAAAATATTAGAATGGAATATCACGTGACCTACAACACTGACTTCATTGGGGGTCTTCTGGGAGCTCCTTGCGCGTCCTGTCGTTAGCATTAGAGGTCACGTGATCTGTCACTCTATTACTTTAATTATGATATCTGTGGTAGGAACTGGTTTCCTTACACAAGTTTAGGCAATCACTCGCTATCATCGCCAAAGTGGCCTGCTAAGAAAACTTCTCTGCAAAATCAATCGGTTTTTCCCGTGTACTCTTCACTTGTCTTCAAAAAAGAAGTCATTCAAGAATAAGTTTATTTTATTTTTTTCAAAATTATATATAAAAATATTGAGTATTATAAAGAAGATTAATATTCTATATTTTAAATTAAATCGCATTAAGAGCTTTCGAACTCGCAAAGTGTTGTTCCTGCCCAACGAAGCGTAAGAATATAATACAGTCCCGCCGAAAGACGTAGATATTTGCCCCAGTGTGAACGTGTTAAATATGAAAACGGCTGCAAGGTATAGGGACAAATACAAAAAGTAATATACAATTCAAGTCAATCAATCACAATCCAACAAGAGTTCTATATTTTTGCTATTGGTCCTAAATGTTAAAAAAAAAAATTTAAAAAAAAAGTATTTTTAAATAACTGTTGAAACTAAAAATGAATTAAATATGAGATTTTTTTCTTGATAATTTCTAATGTAATTTTTCACCGGAGTATAAGAAGTAAAGCAGAATACATAAATTTTTTTTTAGCAGAATGCGGTATAAGTAATTTTTTTTCAGGTTCTGTGTGCATTAACTAATAACTTCAAATCCTCATCGTTTATTGGAGTGATATTTCTGACCTCTAAAACAGACGCCGCATTTTAATCAGGCATTTTTATGGCAATGCAGGTATAAAAAAATAAAACTTCCAGTACCTACTAGAATATTTTTTTACTAACTATAATTAGTTTCGAATAATTATTAAATGAAAAAATACAGATTTAAAGAATGGAATGATGGATAATTTTACCTTCACAAGAATTGAAAAAAAGATGAAACTTAAGTCGTCAAAATGATGCATGATGGCTTTCTTCACAAAATGAAATATTGTCTCTCAATATATCATTTATTCGCCTCATTTGGTTTTTTTGATACTATGAAGCTGTAAAAAAAGCTGGGCTGGCATTAATTCGAGAATAAATCACAGTCACAGAGATAAAATATTTATGGTTCATAAATGTAGGAGCAATTTCACGTAAAAACATTGATTGATTTTAGCAAGGAATTTTTAAAAGGGCTAAAAATAGAAGTAGATGTGTTTATTGGCAAAAAAAGTAATGAATAATTACTCGATACAAAGCATTATTATTATTTTTACGAAATTAAAATTTATGGATTTTCATTAAGAATTCTGAAACAATTTAAATTATAAAAAGCGTTGGCATATTTAATTATTATTAGTGAATCATTACTAAAACAAAAATAGAAAGGTTATTAAAATTTGTTAATGACAAATTATAATTAATTTTAACTAAGGCTTAAAAACTTTTCAGAGGAATAGAGATGACGAGTAATTGTGGATAGGGGTTTCTGAATAATCCACGGGGCTGGGGAGTCCAGTCGGTTAGGCACCCGCTTAGCATGCAAAAGGTCCCAGGTTCGGGTCCGGGCATCGCTAAAATAACTGCCGATCAATAAACGGCCGTGTAGCCAAAATGTCCGACGAATAATACCCCGGGTATGGGAGTGCACGTTGAATATCCTTCAAAGTCCTAATCCTAACGCTGCGTACGATGTCGTCCTTAGCGGTTGCGTTGGGTGCCTATTCAGGTGTTGGTTCGTTACTTGACTGTGGTTCTAAAATACGACGCCCGTCGCTAATAGCACTCGTGTAGCTCTAGAGCGACGATATTCAAACCTAACCTAATCTGAATAATCCACATTGTAACATACAAACACTTTATTCAAACGACTATTTTTCTGCAAGATAATGCTTCTATAAATGGGTTAAAAAGTCACGATAGGCAAAATCGTGTATAGATATTAATTTCGCAAGACTACATGTGGTTGTGTAACTAAACAGTACTTACGACTTCAGTAGTACTCCGTTAAGATGCCTAAAGCCGACTGTGCTTACTAGACTTGTAGCAATGTGTGCAATGCATAGCAGAAATGCATATGCATAGTAATGTATAGCATGAGCATCTACACTGTAACAAAAATCCAGCTGGATTAAATAACATTTCGGGCTGCAAAGTTCCCGGGGAGGAACAAGAAAAACAACATAATTTTTGGTGTTTCCAAAAATTTTTGTTATCTTGCTTATTGTGATTATTATTGTATTTTATAATTACTAATTCATAATGCGCTCATAGAAAAATTATACTCGGCTAAAGACCGCTGGCTGGGGCACGTTAAATATGTCGAAGTCACCAAGTCCTTCATGTTCCCATACCAAATTAATACCTCTGGAGGTGCCAGATCAGCAGGTTATGGGCCTTAGATCTGGATCAAAATTCCGATATGTGAGTGAGAATGGATGTGTGAAATGGATCTTCCTGTAAAACGGATGTGTCATGCTGACGGGCAAAAGTCGGACTTCCTCCCTTGTGGCACTCAATAGAAACGGAAGCCGCCCTCTTCGCCTTAAATCGGGTAGTCCTCTACTCCAGGCTCGGTTACCGAGTGGCATTAGAAACAACAACAACAAAAATTATCAGGTAGCTTAATTAAACCTTTTGGGTTGTAAAAACATATTTTAATCTCGTAGTGGTAAAATTTTTGCACAACTAATTGTTTCAAAATATGGAAGCTTCTTCCTTTTTGGTAGATTCAAATATATTTTCTGTATAGAATATTGATTTTAAAACAAACTCAGGACATGGATAATTTATCTTGGAAGTGAACGTTTGTTAAAATTGCTTTTATAAATCTGAAAAGATAGAAAATCAAGTTTTGTTTCGTTTATGTAATGGTAACGCAAGCACAAACACGCGAACTAAATATTTCATGAAAAAAGCAAACGTTCATTAGATTGATTTAGCATTGGAAAAGAAAAATAGCTTTTTTCATAGCTCCAATATATTTATTTAATAATTGTAACAAACTTTTATTAGCCCAAGAGGCAAAAGTAATTATATTTATTTAAAAAAATGTAAATCCCAATATATAAGGAAGATTATCATCATTTTATTTAAAATTAGGTTTTATTTTATTTTTACAATGATTACAAAAATGATATTCAAAGTTACGAAGACGGCTGGAAAATGCATGGAAAAATAAAGGAAGATTATAAAAAGCATTTTTTTTTGTAAAAAGTAACCGCCAAATTTAGAAAATAAAAGAAAATTTAACTATATAAGAGTTATGCCATATTGAAAAAATAATTGTAAAAACTGAATTCAATTATAAGTATGAGGCAATCAATGTTTTGGCTTCCAAGAACTAATACAAACTAATAATCTTCTAATTTTCAATCATGTGGCTGTGTGTGGTGAAATGTTTCACAAAATATTCGGCATTTATTCCTTTTTTTGGTTATGGAAACAACCTCAGAATTATTAAAATGAACACTGAAAATACGTGGGGTGAAACATTCTGAAACAAAGCTGTTGCATTTACTAGGAACCAATGTTATAGTGAAGCCAATCACAAATTAATCATCAATGCAAGATAATCAATTTACAATATTATTATAATTACGTTTTATTCTTTTTCAATGTATAGTTGATAAATATCTGTGTGTCATTTTAAACACATATGACTGTTAAAGTGTGCCTCTTACTTTCGGGACTAAGGGGATCGGTAAAAAAATAAAAAATAAAAATTATTGGCTTAAAATACTATTACAACCTTTATCTATAATAATAAAAGAAAGAGTCTGTCTGTCTGTGTGTATGTCTGTGGATCGCAAAAGACCTACTTAGACTGCTCTAAAAAATTCGAAATTTTTAATATATATTCCTTTTAATACCTACGTGTGCACCTGAGGCTTCGTTTTTTCATATTTGATTGTGATTTTTAATTAATATAATTATTTAAAAAAAAACGTCATCCACGTGGAATTGCGGGACCATAACAGGGCTTGAAAATACATGGACCGGGCCGAAACGGGGGCTTGACGCCCTCCTCTATTAGTTTGGTTGAGATATGCGCTCGCCCTAAGGCTGCTTCATCCTCTATTAGTGTTTGCTTTTTTAAGTGCGCATGCGCCAACATGAATTTAATTTTGTTTTGATTTTGAGTGTATTTTCATAAGTAAGCATGCTTCTAAAAGGAAGCAATGCGAAGTTAACGGGTTCCCAGTAAGGTGGGACCATACTGCTAGTTAATAATGTCACAAAGTATCAAGACGATTGTAAAAATATGTTTGACATTAAAAGCCATTTTATTTAACCCTTTCCTTGCCGAAACGGCCCAGAACGGCCGAACGACTAATTATTCGATGATGTTATTCCTATCAAATATTACGAGGACGCAAAAATCCGTCGTAAGGGAATGGGTCAATAATAAAAACTTTAAATTGGTTTTTCTCGGTTTTACAATTTTTGAATCATGTCCTTACTTAAAATGGTTGCGGGCGCATAACTAAAATTTTTTTATTCATTTAAATACTTGAATTTTTTTTATCTGTAATTCACAAGTATATTTAAGCATTTTAAGACAGGAAATCGTCTGCAAATTTTATACTTAAAAAAAAATCTTTTAGGTTAAAAATATTGACATTTTTCAAAGATATTTAAAAAAAATCATATTTCATCTATTTTTCAGTTTTTCAAAATAATCTTGTGTTAAAATACTTTATAGATGAAAGTGTGAAAATTTGAAATGGATATATTTATTAGTTAATTCTTGAGACGCCCCCAAAGTTGAACAATTTAACATGGTCTTCTATGGAGGTGGCAGACCCCCTTAAGGTTTGCGCAATAAAAAACAAAATAGTGTCAATTCACGAAATATTCTGACACCAAAATTGCTTATAAAATTTCCCTTGATTACTCGTAGTTTTTCGGAGTGTACACTGTACAAAGGCTACAACGTATTGAAGAATTAAAAATAATAGGCTTTAGTTACATAACTCTATCGTATCACTAATGATTATATGCCATTGTTTAAAAATTTATAAAATATATAAAAGTTCTATAGGTCCGAAATTTTTTAAATCCGCAATTGTCATTAATTTGAATTGTGCAAATATTATTTATAATTCATTTAACTACGCTTTAACTTTAATTCCGAAAACTTGAAAACTATTAAATGAAAAATTTAAATCCTAATTTAAACTAACGATTCGTTTGCCTTTGAAATATATCCGCACAATTAGATAAAGATGGATAACTAGAGAGCAAATGTTAATGAGCGATTTTCCTATAGGACTTAATTTGGAAATATAAAAGTGTACAAAGGAAATCATTAACATGGTCTCTGATCGAATACAAATATGCTTGGAACTTTAATCTATTTTAATTATCCAGAATTTTCAGTAACTCCGTAATTTTCAGTAAATGTTCATCAATTTCAGTTAAATGTAGCTACATACATAGGAACGCGTAATAAGTTTAACATTGCAAAAGGGAGTTGTTTTGAACTAAGTAATACATCATACTCTATTCTCATGAGTTTTTAGATAAAATTTATAATTTACATGTTAAATAATTTTGAAATTCAATAATTTTAAAGTTATTCAATTGTTAAATGCTTACCACACTTGGTCTTTAAATATTTTTATCAACGTAAATGAGCTAAGATGTTTCTGCTAAATGTTTCATTGATTCAATACATTAAAAAAATATGCTCCCTTTTTTTTTTAAGATTCTTTATGTATTAATATTTTGGTAGAATATTTAATCTATAATAAAAAAAAATCTGAATAAAAATTCATAGTTTCGACTGTTGACTGGTTTCATCATTATTTATAGAATAAGGTATAGAATATTTTATGAAATTCAGTAAAATTTTAATCTATTATAAAACATTGTTTAAAAGAAATAAAAATTACTACAATCAAATTATTAAAATCAACTTAATTCAGAACATGAAAAGATGCAAATACTCTTTAGTAAAGTAACTTTAAATGAAAATTGTGTTTAGTGTTACATAAAATATGGTTTAACAGTTAAAAAAAAGAGTAACCTCACTTTTCTCTAAGGACAATTGTGAAAAATTGACAATTATAAACTTTAAACTGAATATATGCTTTCACTAAATTTATGACACTCAGATAAAATATGTTTATTGTCAAGATATTTTATATCTTTCGTTTAGCTTATTACATTTAAAAAGCTTCTGTTAGTTAACTATAACGGTGTAACAGCGGTTAACTTATTTGAAGAACGATGCCAATGTGCAAATAATCAAGAAAATTAAAATATAATGTTAGATAACTAATTGCCATGAGTTTTCTTTGGACCTCATAAGTAAGGGCAAAAATTTTGTCCCAGTTGTCATGAAAGAAGTAGGTGTAGATGCATATAAATTCCAGCTTGTGTGCTTGATCAGAGACATGCTTTAAAAGTCTTCTGTTAAGTAAGGCATATATAGAAAGAATTTTTATTGTCACATAAAGAGGAAGTACACGCAGGGCGAAGGCGAGAATCGAACCCGCACCCGTTACAGCACGCAGACTGCTTGCATAATGGCCCAAATCACTCGGCCATCCGGGACCCGTGTCATGAAAGTTATGGCTTATGTCTGGTAATAACGAAGAATAAAGACAAGAAACTCGTAATTGGAATAACGGTAAACATTGAATGGAAGTTGGCTGGGAATATAGTATAGTCTGGCTGCTACAACTTGGCATCCCAAATATTTTGATTGTAGAACAGTCCACTCGAAATATGGTAAACAAGGTTTTGGGCAAGAGTTACTATGTTTGGCGATTCATTGCTTTTATGGGCGCATATTTCTTTAAGGTTTAGAAACAGATTATCAATTGAAGTGTAGATCGAACTTGCATCGGGTTAAACTCGTTATTAGATTAACAGTAAACATGGTGGAAATAGCTTTGTGAATTTAAGTTGGCTGAGAATATAGTGTAGTCTGGCTGCCACAATTTAGCATACCAAATATTTTGTTTGTGGAACAGTCCACTTCGAAAAATGGTAAGGAAGGTTTTGATGGGCAAGAGTTACTACGTTTGGCGATCCATTGCTTTTATGGGCTCATATTTCTTTAAGGTTTAGAAAAAGATAATCAAATGAAGGGTAGATCGAACTTGCATTGGGTTCACTCTTATATTTCACGTCAATATTTAAGTTATAGAGTCCCTCGTACAAGTGGCGTCTTGTTTACCATTTAAATGAATATTCACCGATAATGGCTTCTGGAGCCGAATATGTCACGTATCTGCAATATTTCATGTTTAACGAATTTCCTCCGTCATCGATGATCCGTTTTTGCATGGTCTTTTTTAGGCCGCAGTAGTTTTAGAGTTTTTAATGTTTTACTGGATTATCGATATTCATGACGCACTCATGAAATTATCGTAAGTGAAAGTCCAGAATTCATCTCCACCACGGAGATGCATGAAATGGAATTCCATTTCTCTTTCAATAAAGCTTCTTATTATCCCCCTGAATTCTCTTTTAGTAAGTGTTGCTTAGATTACTCATGTCCTTACGTATAGGGGATCTTACAGTATTAAATGTGTTGATTTGGAAAGCTTTTGTACAAAGTTATATTGAAAAAACCGTCACGTCTTTAGCAATTGTCCACCAGAGTACAAAGATCTCGGTCACAACTAAAGTTTAAACATTTTTCTAACTGTGTCACTAATTAACTACAAATATTAAAGTTTCTTGGGCAATATTGAAAGGGAATATAATATGGGACATGACAATGTGCTTATTCCATGCCGGAATTAATAACCCTATAACTACTTTTTTGTTAAAAGTAATATTTATCATCATTTCTATTTACCCATCATTTCTATTTCATAATCACACATCATCTTGACAATATCAAATCAACTACAGATGACAATCGATTAGGGCCTTTTCACACGGAGTACCTTGATCACGGAACTTCCATAGGAATAACATGGAGAACCGCTATAGAGGATTGTTCATTGAATTTTTTTCGTGGAGACACGAAAATCGGTAAACCGGTTTTGCGGAGAGATATAGGTAGCCAATCAGCATCAAGTATAGCTCTGACGTCTTGTTTGCCAAATCGAGTTTGCCAAATGGAGAAAAATCTACTTTATGCTCGCCAATGTTGATTTTTGTAGTTAGTACTCCTTGTTACATCGGCTTGTGGGGAGCCTTGTGGTTAAGATCTCGATCTCGTTATCGTAAGGTCTCGCGGTCGAGTCTCGGTACCACTGAAGACGAATATGCGGAGTACATGCTCGTTAAATCTGTTGGGACCGAAAGTTTTTCCACGGGTACAGGTCCCTGGAGACTGTTTCCCTCCCCTTCAGGGACTTGTCTAAATTGCGGAAATGGCGCGCAATAGATGGCAGCATCTGTCACGTATGTGTGCGTGTGTGTGTTGTGTCTGTCTTACATGATGGATTATGAGCGGGTCTCTGACCAAGCACACAAGCCTGACAATATATGTATACCAACCAACCAATTCCTACAAATGATAGAAATTTGTAAAAATATTGAAAAATTGAAAAAATGTGCCAAGACTAGCGATAAGTATCATTCACAACAACCACTCCAGGAACGTGTGACGTCAGAATCTTTGCAGGTGGACAACCCTGTCGGAGCAGTTCCGTGCACAAGGGATACCGTGTGAAAAGGCCTTTAAGGATCAAATCAAGATAAAAAAGAAATATACGGCCTGATGTGTAGTTCTAGACTGATATATTACTTACAATCGAACTAGACCAACAATCCCCTCTTCTCGCCAAACGCCTTGGGCCAGAGACATTATAAAGAATGGACTGCGCATTCAATAGTAAAGCAGCTTAGAGATGGAAAACCGAAACCGTTTTTTTAAACCGGTGTTTTGGCCTCAGTTTGGACCGAAAAACCGTTTTTTTTTTATGAAAAACAGGTCTCAGTCTTTGGGAAAATAGTAAATACTCTCTCTCTTTGCCTTTTCACACGGTATTCCTTGTGCACGGAACTGCTCGGACAGGGTTGTCCACCTGCAAAGATTCTGACGTCACACGCACCTGGAGGGGTTGTTGTGAATGATACTTATTTACTAGTCTTGGCAATTTTTTTCAATTTTTCAATGTTTTTACAAATTGCTATCACGTGTAGGAATTGGTTGGTTGGTATACATATTTTTTCAGGCTTGTGTGCTTGGTCAGAGACCCGCTCATAATCCTTCATGTAAGACAGACACAACACACACACGCACACACACGTAGACAGATGCTGTCATCTATTGCGCGCCATTTCCACAATTTAGACAAGTCCCTGGGAGGAAGAGAAATGGTCTCCAGGGACCTGTACCCGTGGGAAAAGGTGCAATGACCACTCACAGGACTTTCGGTCCCAACAGATTTAACGAGCACGTACTCCGCATATTCGGTGGGTCTTCAGTGGTACCGAGACTCGATCGCGAGACCTTACGATGACGAGATCGAGATCTTAACCACAAGGCTCCCCACAGCCGATTAAGCAAGGAATACCAACTTCAAAAATCAACATTGGCGATCATCAAGTAGATTTTTCTCCATTTGGCAAACTCGATTTCGCCAACAAGACGTCAGAGCTATACTTGATGCTGATTGGCTTCCTATATCTCTCCGCAAAACCGGTTTACCGATTTTCGTGTCTCCGCTAGAAAATTCAATGAAAAATTCTCTACAGCGGTTCTCCATGTTTTCCTATGGAAGTCCTGTGATCAAGGTGCTCCGTGTGAAAAGGCCCTAATATCCCTCCTGATTGCCCTGTGTGCAAAGTTCCTGAAACAGTTGATCATCTGGTCCTCCCATGTGAGCGCCGCACAAACGCTCCTCGGGACGTTTTTAGAAGAAAAATGGGAATTCTTCCATTTTCTTTTAGTTGGATTTTAGATTTGTCCAAGAATGCCTCGGCTAAAACTAATTAGATTCATTGGTGAAATCCTAAATATTATCCAGAAGCAATAGTGTAACAGGTTTTTTCCGTTTAGTATAGTTTCTCTGCCTCCCGGACGAATGAGAAAGCAGCCTTAGGGCGAGCATGTATCTCAACCCAAATCAATCAATCAATCAATCAGTCAAAGCCTTAGGGCCTCTTCACACGGAGCACCTTGATCACGGAACTTCCATAGGAATAACATAGAGAACCGCTGTAGAGAATTTTTCATTGAATTTTTTCGTGGAGACACGAAAATCGGTAAACCGGTTTTGCGGAGAGATATTGGTAGCCAATCAGCATCAAGTATAGCTCTGACGTCTTGATGGCAAAATCGTGTTTGCCAAATGGAGAAAAATCTACTTTATGCTCGCCAATGTTGATTTTTGCAGTCAGTACTCCTTGTTAAATCGGCTTGTGGGGAGCCTTGTGGATTAAATCACGATCTCGTTATCGTAAGGTCTCGCGATCGAGTCTCGGTACCACTGAAGAACCACCGAATATGCGGAGTTCGTGCTCGTTAAATCTGTTGGGACCGAAAGTCATGTGAGTGGTCATTGCACATTTTCCCACAGGTACAGGTCCCTGGAGACTATTTCCCTCCCCTTCAGGGACTTGTCTAAATTGTGGAAATGGCGCGCGATAGATAGCAGCATCTGTCACGTATGTGTGCGTGTGTGTTGTGTCTGTCTTACATGATGAAGGATTATAAGCAGGTCTTTGACCATGACCAAGCACACAAGCCTGAAAATATATGTTTACCAACTAACCAATTCCTACACGTGATAGAAATTTGTAAAAATATTGAAAAATTGAAAAAACGTGCCAAGACTAGCGATATGTATCATTCACAACAACCCCTCCAAGAACGTGTGACGTCAGAATCTGTGCAGGTGGACAGCCCTGTCCAAGCAGTTTCGTGCAGAAGGGATACCGTGTGAAAAGGCCTTTATTCGCCTACGTAAATGCCAAAGCTCCTGTCTGTTTAGATTCTTGTCTGTGGGTTTTTGATCTGCATGCAAGCATATTGGTATAAAAAATTTGTTTATTTGTCTATGCTTCCATTAAACAATTAAATAAATAAGAATGACAGAATATCCTTTGAACTATACTGTCGATCAGGGCGATTTGCAGAGAGAACTTATCGACTTAGGTGTTTACATTAGAGGCTTCATTAGTAGCGAGAAAACGCCTCTCTTAGAAGCAGCAATGATGGGAAGAAAAGACGTATTTGACAACCTCATTCAAGATGGAGCCCAAGTCTACTGTGGAAAAGACAGTGAAGGCTGGACTCCCCTCCACTGGGCAGTTTGGAGGGGTTGGGTGGATCAAGTGCGGCTCATCTTGGAAAAAGGAGGTGGGTCATTCTCTGTAAGAGGGACAAATCAATGTCTCGAGAACCTTGTTCTTTATTTTCAAGTTATATATGCAGATGTTTGGGACTTATTAGTTTAAACTGAACCTTAACCGAACTTGTCCCACTAAAAAAATATCAAATAATTATAATTAACTTACAGAAAATTTCGTTTAAATATTAAATTTGGGTTGAAATTTAGAACCGCATTTAATTGACGAGATGACACCTGATTATAAGTAATATAATCGTTTCCGGCTGTACTACTCCAAATCTTAATTAATTGGATTACTAATTGTGTACTGTATTATTTGTGTATTACATTATAAAATAAGAATAACTTTTAGATGTTTTTTTTAATAAACTAATCACTGGTTCAATATAAAAAATAATCCTGACAGTTAACATGCGATTCGGTTAACAAGAAATGTTTCTGTGCACCTTTCGAGTTTGCGATAACAGGGTTCGATTGTAGTTGAAATTTTTTCTCATTTTAAAATAATTTATTTTGAAGTCATTTATTTGATTTTAAATAACGAAAGTATAAAAGTTTACACCCAGCGCTTACCGGCCGGTCGTCGATTAATCGACTTTGGTTTATTTTTGAATTATCGTCGTCGTTTGTTAGTAATTTTTATAAATTGAAAGGTACGTGGCACTGCAGCGTTAGGTTGTACAGCTGCTGAAATAAAAAAAGTACCACTAGTGATTATTTCAGCCGTTAGTCACCCCATAGAATCGGACCTTTTTGACGCTGTGAACAATTAACATTCTCAGTTAATTGCATGTCACAAAATTTGAATAAGGGGCCATCTTCATATTAAAAATGATACTAACTTTAAAATTCCCAATAGCAAAACTTCTGGTTAATTTCCACCATCTGGTGCATTTGTCGCCAAGGGATTTGGCGTTTTTTTGTAGCAAGCGATAAACAATTTTATTTGGTGATACGGCGAAAAATCTTTTCGTCCAATTGTCGGCGCTGGTAATACTTGCACGGAATTGTGGGTAAGAAGCCCGGATGATGTGCGCGCACAATGGAATTATTTTGTTCTTAATTTATTTTTTCGTCCAACCAACGACGCTGTTGATACTTGCGAGCGATGAATTGTGGGTAAAGTTGCGCGCGCATCGTAATCGCGGTTACAGTTAACTATGAATATCTGGTTTGGGTTATTATATTTCGGTTATTTTTTATTCTGAATATTTTGTCGATTCGAAGAGGGCCGGTCTGCTAGCTGCCGGGGGCCCCAAACAAAATTTTATGCTTTCAACAGACTCTTCAATACTGCCTGATGTTGGATACTAATGTTTTTTTTAGAGAAAAAAAATTGCCCGGGGCCCCAAACGGGTATTTCGGCTTTCAATGGGCCCTACAATACTGCCCGATGTTCGATACTGATGTTTTTTTAGAGAAAAAAAAATTGCCCGGGGCCCCAAACGGGTATTTCGGCTTTCAATGGGCCCTACAATACTGCCCGATGTTGGATACTGATGTTTTTTTAGAGAAAAAAAATTGCCCGGGGCCCCAAACGGGTATTTCGGCTTTCAATGGGCCCTACAATACTGCCCGATGTTGGATACTGATGTTTTTTTAGAGAAAAAAAAATTGCCCGGGGCCCCAAACGGGTATTTCGGCTTTCAATGGGCCCTACAATACTGCCCGATGTTGGATACTGATGTTTTTTTTAGAGAAAAAAAATTGCCCGGGGCCCCAAACGGGTGCGTACTGGATTGCCACTCGCGTAGCTCTAAAGCGACGCAAATTAAAACGAAACTAAACTGAGTACGGGATAGCCCATAGAGTTAGAATGGATAGCCACTTGTGTAGCTTTAGTACGGCGTTAATTCAAACCAAAGTGGATTGCCAATCGTGCAGCTCTATTGCGACGTTAATTCCAACTAGACTGGATGTTTGGGTTTGACCTGGGAGAAAAAAATGACTTCCAACTCTCCCGTAGCTTTCCGCGATCCATTAACCTTAGAGATCAGTGAAAGAAACTAGGGTTGCATCGGCGTAAAGGAATCTGGCAATGATAAAGCTCGCGAATTTCGCCAAGAATTTGTTGTTTTTCGACAAGCGCCAAGCTGCACCAAATCCTGGAAATTTACCAAACTTCTTTTTGAGTCCATATTTCAAATCTATGACATATTTTAATACGAAATACCAAATTTTGTTAGTTTTTAAGCATTGTTAGGGGAGTTAGAGACGTGCAAAGTTTAGGTCCCATAATGTTAAATGAGTTGCACATAAAAAAACTATCCCAATCTATAAATAATTAAGATAATGAAACGAATTTTTTACTGAAAAGAAATTATAATAACCCAAACAAAATGCATTCAATATTGGGATATTTAAAACAATCTTTTATATTTTTAAATAATTATTTTAATTTTTAAAAAATATATGAATAGAAAACCCTTAATATTTTTACAGAAATAAATTTAAGACGAAGTTTAAGCGAAGTTACAATTTTTAAAAAAATTTTATTCATAATTTGCCGAGTAAATCACAAAATACTTTTTAATTACCCTTTAGGGGACTGTGTATTAGATAACCTGTGTAATTGATAAATAAAGATGACCTTGGTTGCATGCTTGCTTGTCATTTTAGAGATGGTCCACAAAAGGTCCAAGTGATTCGATTGAATAACTTGTCAACTATTCATCCAAATATAACAAACTTAGATTTAATTGTTTCAAGAGTGCTTAGCATTTCTAAGTTATTAAAATTGGGTGTTTCTATTGGAAATATCAAAGTTCATGACAATTTTAATATGAAGACGGAACCCTTATGCAAATTCTGTGTCATGCAATTAACTCGGAATGTTAATTTTTAACAATCTCAAAAAGGTCCTATTCCTTCGGGTGACTAATGGCTGAAATAGTCACTAGTGGTACTTTTTTTTATTTCCACAGCTGTGCCTTTTCATGCTGTTTTTCTAATATCCATTTAATTTCAACACAATGAAACTGCGCCTCGTAATTTACAACCCTGGGTCGAGTGGCGAGGTCGACACCAGAGAGTCCATGTCCATCTACAAGCAAACCAGTGAGCTTGACACAGAGAGCTTGTTTGGGACTTTCGACTTCACTGATTTAACTAGCACGTATGTCGCAGCGAACTCGGGAAAAATACACAACACAAATATCCATGTCCAATTGTTCATATGCCGGGATTCAAACCAGAGACTTTCTGATTGCCTGGCCAATTCCCCGACCATTCAGCCGCTGAGTCGGCTGCAGAGTTAATTTTCCACGACTTCACTAGAGTGATTATGCTTCCTGTTCTAGTTTATGATCAAGATCAGTAATATTAATTAAACCACGATCAGGTTACAAAAACTTTTTATTAAAAATATTCAGTTAAACAATTGATGTTAAGTTACAGTGAAATATGAAACGACCAGGTCATAAAATCTATTTGTGTTCTAATGTTTTGATTTTAAATAACACAGAAATAAATTAAGTAATAATTTTTTTTGCCCCACTCTTTTCGAATCGAGTATTTTCCTAGTAACTAGCATTGAACGAGGATATATTAAATAGATTAAATAAAGCTCTAATAAGCTTTTATATCATCAGTAAATTCTGAAAAAATAAAAATCTCGCTTTCAACTAAAAAAAGAATTTTTTAACACAAATGTAAAATCCATATTATTATATGGAGCTGAAACATATGGCATGGGAACAAAACAAACATGAAAAAAACTTAAAATCATTATTAACAGGGTTCCCACGGGTCCTTGAAAGTCCTTAAGAAGTCCTTGATCTTTATTTTCAATTTCAATGACCCTTTAATACTCCTTGATTTTTACCAAAAATAATTGAAAAGTCCTTGATTTTTGATAAAAAGTACCCCTTAGTACTCCTTGATTTTGACAAACAATTGTTTTTGAAAAGTCTTAGTTTCTCAGTTTGTTTTGTTGTTTCTCAGTCTCAGTTTCTCGCATTTTCAAGAAGTCATTTCTTAAAACATTGCTAAAGTTGGCTCTAAACGACGCACATATAGCACTTCGGCATTCGGTACAAAATATTGCTTATATATAAACATTTATATTTTTGTCAAATAGCTCTGTGTTTTCCTCTGATATAGTTCTGATATTATGATATGGCGTCGGCCGTATTTCAAATGCCATTTTATTTTAATGCTTGGTCAATTTAATAAGTATAGTAATCGACATAATTAAGGGAGTCCTTGAGTAAAATTTGGGAGTCATTAAAAGTCCTTAAAAACTCCTTGATTTTTTATTTTGAAATAAGAGTGGAAGCAATGATTAATAAATGCCATAAAAAATTCTTAAAATCAAGTGGTTCCATAAAGTAACAAATATTGAAATATTAAAAACATGTATTCAAAAACCAATAGAATATGAAATTAGAAAACGAAAATGGCGGTAGATCGGGCATGTGCTACGCAAGCCCGAAAAATTCAAAGTAAAGGAGGCATTAGAATGGAATCCGCAAGGCAAAAGGAAAAGAGGGAAGCCAAAAACAACGTAACATAGAACAATTAACAACGAAGTAAAAGAACTTTACAAGTCATGGGGAGAGATTAAGACCATTGCAGAAAAAAGGGTGAGGTGGCGGACCATGACGGATGCCCTATGCTCCATGTTGGAGTGAAAGATGTATGAGTATGTAAGCATTGAACGTAATTCGTTCCTATTCCAGGACTAAAACACGTGGGCGTACACTAGTAGCAAGTTAAGTGCAATATTTTCGGTGCTGCATTCGCCATATATTGTCTTTCGAGCATGCTCAGTAGTTAAAGAAGTCTATGAAAGTTGTGCTGTGTGGTATAAAGATATATGACATAATATGACATATCCTGATTTAAACTCCTCAAAAACTAATTTTTGTTACCCTTAATTAACTTTCATAACTTCATTATCTTCCAATACTCTTAAATAACACTTAACACTATAACATCCTAAACACACCCTGTCCTGAGAAACAGTCATTTTCCCACCAACTTCGTGATTCATCAACCCACGCATTAACATTCCTACCAACTTTCTCATAACTAACTCTTGCCTCTCATTGGTCAATCTATCTGAGACTCGTAGATGTTTCACCATCTTTGTGACATTCCATCCTCAACTCTCGTCGTGTTCAGACGTCAAATTGAATTCTTATGTCGCTGTCCAGTAAATAAGAACCTTATTATAAACTACGTTTCCCTGTCGGCTTATTTTACATATATATATTTTTATTTTTAATTGAACATTCCTGAAATGTATCAGAAACCATAAAATTTGTAATGTATCTAATGAGTACAACTCGTATATTTAATAATTATCTCATTTGCGAAATAATTTGTTTCAATTTTTAAGAGTGCAATTTGTCCTATTTACAGAGAAGGACCCAGGTGTGGATCTGAATGCTGCAGCGAATGAAGGGGTTACTCCTCTTATGCTTGCAGCAAGTATGAAGCACAGAGATATCTTTGACCTCCTCATTAAATATGGAGCCCAAGTTAACTGTAGGAGAGAGAGTGATGGCTGGACTCCCCTCCACTTTGCAACTTGGAAGGGTTTGGTGGATCAAGTGCGGCACATCTTGGAAAAAGGAGGTGCGGATGTGAATGCTGCAGCGAATGATGGGGAAACGCCTCTCATATTAGCTGCAAGAACAGGGCACAGAAAAATATTTGACCTCCTTACTCAATATGGAGCCCAAACCAATTGTGGGAGAGACAGTAACGGTTGGACTCCCCTCCACTGGGCATCTTGGAAGGGTTTGGTGGATCAAGTGCGGCTCATCTTGGAAAAAGGAGTTGCGGATCTGAATGCTGCAGCGAATGATGGGGAAACGCCTCTCATATTAGCTGCAAGAACAGGGCACAGAGAAATATTTGACCTCCTTACTCGATACGGAGCCCAAGTCAATTGTGGGAGAGACAGTAACGGTTGGACTCTCCTCCACTGGGCATCCTGGGAAGGTTGGGCTGATCAAGTGCAGCTCATCCTGGAAAGAGGAGTTGCGGATCTGAATGCTGCAACGAAAGATGGGGAAACGCCTCTCATGATAGCAGCAAGAAGAGATCGCAAGGAAATCTTTGGCCTCCTCATTCAATATGGTGCCCAAGTCACCTGCTTGGAAGACAGTGAGGGATGGACTCACCTCCACTGGGCTTGTTCCAGAGGTTGGGTGGATCAAGTGCAGCTCATCCTGGAAAGAGGAGTTGAGGATCTGAATGCTGCAGCGAACAATGGGGAAACGCCTCTCATATTCGCTGCAAGAACAGGGAGCACAGAAATATTTGACCTCCTTATTCAATATGGAGCCCAAGCCAATTGTGGGAGAGACAGTGACGGCTGGACTCCCCTCCACTTTGTAACTTGGAATGGTTGGGTGGATCAAGTGCGGCTCATCTTGGAAAAAGGAGGTGTGGATGTGAATGCTGCAACAAATCATGGGTATAGTCCACTCATATTTGCAGCAAGAGAAGGGCACAGGGAAATCTTTATTCTTCTTTTTGAGTATGGAGCGACTATGGATATTGACTACGCTTTGATCTCCAAGGAATCATTTCTGGAAGTTGTTTTGAAGGACGTCAATCTGTGCACCCAAGCAATAGTGAATAAATTTCACTGCCAGTTATTACCGTCATTGTATCGTAATCCGGATATTGCTAAAAAGCTTCCTTTCTCGAAAAACTTTAAATTAAAGGATCAACAAAAGCAGCAAATAGCAAAATTTGTGGAATCTGAAGTAAAAACCAAAAAGTTTTGTAATATATTCAAATCCCAACCAATTGTACTAATGCTATTGTGCGTACAATCGTTACTCGGTCATCGGTCACCTAGGAAAATGTCTACTTCCAGTGACAGTACCCCCCTTACCATTTAAATGATTACATTTTAACTAAGCTAAGTTTTAAGCGAATTTTTGCCATTGGCAATTAAATTCAATGATTTTTTTTGTTCTATGTGCTTGCAGGTTTTTCTATGGTAAATTAAAATATAGTAAAAACAAAATAATTTGATATAAATTGTATATTTTAAATTCTACTTTAACATTTAAAATAAAAATGATTTTTTTAATGTTTTATACTCTCCTTGACTATCTCTAACAACGAAATCTTGTTTTAAGTAATTCGAATATTTTTTGGGGTTTGTTTACGTGAGATTTGTGCAACACGTAAAACCCTCATTTTATTCTTAAAAACGTATCTAATAAACATCGTGTAGCTCTAGTTAGATGATAATTTAAACAAACCTAACATAAAAATCAAGAATGTAAAAGTAACATCTTATTGCTTATGACATGTGTATACAGATTTGAATAAAAATTGATGTGTACTCACTTTTTTAGATGCTTTTCTTATGCATATAGTTTTATAATTACTTTACTCTAATCACATT